>ML663567.1:8715074-9030762 GCA_007570785.1 Antilocapra americana
ACACACACACACACACACACACACACACACACACACACACACACACAGGGATGCTATTCAGTCATCAAAAATAATTACATAATGTCATTTGCAGCAAAATGGATAACTCTAGATATTATCATTCTAAGTAAGTAAGTCAGAGAAGACAAATACCATATAATATCGCTTATATGTGGAATCTAAAACACAATACTAATCAACATATCTATGAAACAAAAATAGACTCACAGATATAGAGAAGAGATTAGCAGTTGCCAATGGGGAGGGTGAGTAGGGGAGGGAAGGAAAAAGAAAAAAAAAAAGAATAGTAATATGGATCAAAGAAAACAAAATAAAATCTATTTCAGTTTCCTATTCTTGCTGCAGCAAATTACTACAAACAGTGGCTTAAGTTAACATAAATTTATTTTACAGTTCTGGAAGTCAGAAGTCCTCAACTTAATGTGTTGAAGAGGCTCCATTCAGTTCAGAAACTCTACAGGAGAATCTCTTGCCTTACCTTATTCAGCTCCTAGCTGCTGCTGCTGCTAAGTCGCATCAGTAGTGTCCAACTCTGTGTGACCCTATAGAGGGCAGCCCACCAGGCTCCCCTGTCCCTGGGATTCTCCAGGCAAAAACAATGGAGTGGGTTGCCATTTCCTTTTCCAATGCATGGAAGTGAAAGTCTCAGTCATGTCTGACTCTTCGCGACCCCATGGACTGTATCCTACCAGGCTCCTTCATCCATGGGATTTTCCAGGCAAGAGTTCAAGAATGGGCTGCCATCGCCTTCTCTGTTAGCTCCTAAAGGGCACCTCAATTCCTTGGCTCCTTGCCCCTTTCTCCATCTTCAAAGAAAACAATGTACCCTATTCAAATCTATCCCCTTGTCACACTTGCCTCTTAGGAGGAACATGATCACATTGAGCCTACTTGGATAATCCTCCCATCTCAAAGCCTTCAGCTTAATCATATCTGCAAAATCTCTTTCATATAACATATTCACGGGTTCTAGGAATTGGTATGTAGACATCTTGAAATGATGGGAGGGAAATTAATTATTCAGTCTACCACCATCACTTTTGAAGTATACTAAAAATCCAACTTATTATTTTGAAAACTATTAAAGAAAGGAAGAGAATAAGAAACCTACTCTACTTTTTCCATATGAACTGTATCTCATTTTAATCAAATCATTGAAGAGTGGAAGTTTCTGTTTCTAGAAATATTGAGCTCATAAATGAATAAAGAATGACAAAATATTAAAAGAGAAAAAGAAAATAGAAAACCAGACACTATTTACCCCTCTTACCTCTTAATAAGATTGTATAAAACCACCTTCAAATCATTCTTGCTAAACATCTGAAGTGAAATCTAGTTAGCATTCCAACATTAACTGTGTTCTGGAAATAAGGAAGAGATACCACAGAAATGCAGTCAAATTTAGGTAAAATTTAGTCAAATGTTGGTAAATTCTATAGGATAGAAGATCTAAAGTCTTCAACAAATAAAGTGCTCAATTTTCTTTGTATTATTCGTGCATATTTTGTTAGGTTCATTCCTACATATTTTATGGTTTTCATTATTACGAATATGATCCTTTTCTTCAAGGCTATTACCAAAATACAGGAAAATATTATTTTCTTAATGATGGTTTCTTAACACACCATCTGTAAACAATGACAGTTTCGTATCTTGTTTTTCAATACCTTCCTTTTTCTTCTAATTTTGACTTCTTTTTTGTTTTATTATATTGGTGAGGAACTAAAAATCCAATGTTGGGTAAAAATAATCAGCCTTGTCTTGTTCCTTGTGGGTATTTTAATAGTTTCATTAGGCATTTTAGAGAGATTTCAGTTTTTGGTATAGTCTATGAGTTAAGAGTGTAAACCTACATTACAGACTAACTAGAGTCTTTTTAAAATGAAAAATGGGTATTTATCAAATGCTTTATTGTATCTATTGAGATCATCCTTTGTTTTTTCTTCCTCTAATCTGATAATGTACTGAATTACATTAATAGATATCCCAGTGTTAAACCATCCTGCATATCTGGAATAAACACTATTTGAACATCTAATCCTTTGCCATATTTCACATCTTAATATTTTATTTAAGATTAATGCATCTATAATATTTTCATAACTGTGATTGCATACAATTTTGTGTTATTCTTTTCTATTTGATTATAATTTGTTACCAATTCACAGGATAAATTTAAAGCTTTCTCAGGATTATACTAACTTCAGAGAATGAGTTGAAAGCTTTCCACCTCCTTCTATGCTCTATAATAATTTATATAAAAGGGAATTATTTCCTCTTAGAAATTTTGGTACATGTCCATCCCAAACTCCCTAATTATCGGGACACCCAACGAGGACCTACAATATAGTATCTGCTCAATGTTATGTAGCAGCCTAGATGGGAAGGGAGTTTGGGGAGAATGTATATATGCATATATATATGCCTGAATCCCTTTGCTGTTCCCCTGAAACTATCACAGCATTATTTGCTAATTGGCTATATCACAAGACAAAATAAAAGTTAAAAAAAATGTGGTAGAACTAGCCTATAAAACCTACATCTGATGGCATTTTTATGTGTTGAGTGTTCAATATTTTATATGTTTAACATTCTATTAAGGTTTTCTATACTCTCAAGTAAATCTGTATTTCTCAAGTAATATTTACAGTTCCCTGAATATTGCTTTTTCTGGATTTTCAAGCCTATCAACAGAAAATTGATATTTTTAAAAAATTTTCAAATCTCATTTTAAACAAACAAGATCTCTATCAGTTCATTTGTCAAGAAAACAACAAACTTTCAAACCTTTGTGAGACTATTAATCAGAGTTTAGATCTTCTACCATTTGCTCTACGAACTTTGTTCCTTAGCTATCATTTGATCTGTTCATAGAGTTTCATGCATCTCTTATAATTTTATTTTCCTTAACTACTTTTTGATTTTGTGCTGCCAGCTGACCTTCACATTAGGTGATCCTTGTTCATTTGTCTGTGGATGTCTATTTGTCAAGCTTGCCTTTAGACACTGTAGGGGAAGCATAAAGAATGATGGTAGGTAGGTAAGGAAGTAACTTACATTCAGAGTGTACTCATTGTCACTTCTGAACAACAACGGTCACTTCAGAACTGCTGTCCTCTTTAGTGTCAACACCCACAATAGTTTCTTTAGCATTGGAATGAATGCCACGGAATCCCAGTGTCCTGTACAAGCAGCAGAAAGTAAATGGGCTAAATGGTGTAGCTGCTCTACTGGTTTTGATTGGTTCAGTTCAGTTCAGTCACTCAGTTGCGTCCGACTCTTTGCAACGCCATGGGCTGCAGCATACCAGGCTTCTCTGTCCATCACCAACTCCCGGAGTTTACTCAAACTCATGTCCATTCAGTCAGTGATGCAATCAAACCATTTCATCCTCTGTTGTCCCCTTCTCCTTGTGCCTTCAATCTTTCCCAGCATCGGGGTCTTTTCAAATGAGTCAGTGCTTTGCACCAGGTGGACAAAGTACTGGAGTTTCAGCTTCAGCATCAGTCCTTCCAATGAATATTCAGGACTGATTTTCTTTAGGATGGACTGGTTGGATCTCCTTGCAAGGGACTCTCAAGAGTCTTCTCCAACACCACAGTTCAAAAGCATCAATTCTTTGGCACTCAGCTTTCTTTATAGTCCTACTCTCACATCTATACATGACTACTGGAAAAACCAGAGCTTTGACTAGATGGGCCTTTGTTGGGAAAGTATTGTCTCTCCTTTTTAATATGCTCTCTAGGTTAGTCATAACTTTTCTTCCAAGGAGGAAATGTCATTTAATTTCATGGCTGCTGTCATCATCTGCAGTGATTATGGAGTGCCCCCCAAAAAAGTCTCTCACCATTTCCCCATCTATTTCCCAAGAAGTGATGGACCAGATGCCATGATCTTAGTTATCTGAATGTTGTTTTAAGCCAACTTTTTCACTCTCCTCTTTCACCTTCATCAAGAGGCTCTTTAGTTCTTCTTTGCTTTCTGCCATAAGGGTGGTATCATCTGCATATATGAAGTTATTGATATTTCTCCTGGCAATCTTGATTCCAGCTTGTGTTTCCTCCAGCCCAGCGTTTCTCATGATGTACTCTGCATACAAGTTAAATAAGCAGGGTGATAATATACAGCATTGACGTACTCCTTTTCCTATTTGGAACCAGTCTGTTGTTCCATGTCCAGTTCTAACTGTTGCTGCCTGACCTGCATACAGGTTTCTCAAGAGACAGGTCAGGTAGTCTGGTATTCCCATATCTTTCAGAATTTTCCACAGTTTATAGTGATCCACACAGTCAAAGGCTTTGGCGTAGTCAATAAAGCAGAAGTAGATATTTTTTTCTGAAACTCTCTTGCTTTTTCGATGATCCAATGAATGTTGGCAATTTGATCTCTGGTTCCTGTGCGTTTTCTGAATCTGGCTTGGAGAATTTTGAGCATTACTTTGTTAGCATGTGAGATGACTGCAATTGTACAGTAGTTTGAACATTCTTTGGCATTGCCTTTCTTTGGGATTGGAATGAAAACTGACCTGAAAAGTAATGCTTTCATCATTTTCCCTCTCAAAGTTTCTCTCATTTCTGTATCAACTTAGGATGCCTAAAGAAATGTAGCATTAACTCTGTAGCATCTTTTCAGTACATATGGGGCTCTAGTTTCATCTAATCAGTAACCTATTATTTTAGATGTCATCAAACCTCTTATCTATAGCATTCTGAATTTTGAAAATTTTGGTCTTTTATAGGATTTTGGATGCAAGAGGAATTGTACATGTGTGCTTAGTTCATTCTTTTGATAAAACTACTGTTCCCTTTGGAAAAGTTCTTCCTGCTTCTTTGGGGATCTATTCCTATTCTTTTACCCATTCAATATGGTCAACTTGGGTCTTCTTTTTTTTTGGGGGGGGTCTTCTAATAATATCACTCCTTTGGTCATAATGACTAATTGAGAGCAGACATATAACACAAACACAGAAAATAATATTGGGAGGAGGAATGTCTCTTTCTTTTGGAGGTGCTAAACTGGAGCTGCCTCTTTCATGTCCACCACCAGCTGAGGAAGCCTGACTGCAACAGAAAGGAATGAGGCCCTTCAGAAAAAAAGAAATGAAGAAAGTCTAGCAGAGATGAGAGACTGAACCACATGCATGCATATACAGATCCACATGTATATACACACTCAGTAACATGGCTGACTACGAGATCCAATTGGTTTTAGTCCAGCTTTCATCCCTGCATTTACCTGTTAGTGACTTGCCTGGTAGTTCAGTTGGTAAAGAATATGCCTGCAATGCAGGAGACCAGGGTTCAATCCCTGGGTTGGCAAGATCCCCTGGTGAAGTGAATGTCAAGCTACTTTAGCATCCTTGCCTGGAGAATTCCACTGACTGAAAAGCCTGGTGTGCTGCAGTCCATGGGGTCCCAAATGCTGGACCCAACTAAGTGACTAAGCACACAAGCATATAACCTAATAAGATATCTTCCCCCCTTTTTAACGAATTGAACTATTTTGAATGGAACTTCTTCGCCTGCACCAAAAAAATATATTTTCTGGCTAACTCATTCACAACCTTTAGATTTCCTCTTAGACTTCACTTGTTAATGGAAGCCACCCTATATTGTAATTACTTAACCATCTCTCTCCTCTCATTCAACAATAAACTCCATGAGGACAAGGATCATTCATTGCTTGTCACTGTGTATCCTTGGAACTTTTGTACAAGGCCTAGAGCATAATAGGAACTGGATCACATAAACATGTGATAAATGTTGTAATTGTATCATCTCATTTTAGTAGATGCCTGGCAGTAGATACCTGGTTAGAGCCATGTCTTTGGCTATCTGCTATAAGGTTTTGATCATCATCATGGCTACTATCCAATAGGGTTCTTTGTGTACAAGTATTCACTGTTTCTCCTAGTTTTCAGGTGACAAAAGCAAAGGACATAGCAGTTTCCATGTTTCTGGGCGGGTCCTCAAAGCCATAGAAAATATATACCCCTTAAGGCAGGATCCCAAACCTCTAGGATCTAATGCCTGATGATTTGAGGTGGAGCCCATGTAATAATAAAAACAAAGTGTACAATAAATGTAACATATTCGAATCATCCTGAAACCATCCCCCTCAACCTGGTCCATGGAAAAACTGTCTTCCACAAAACCAGTCCCTAGTGCCAGAAAAGCTGGGGACTGCTGCCTTAAGGAGATTCTGGTTCCCTTATAGTTGTTAGGTCTGTGGATCTGTGATCTAATCGTATTGCCAAAACAACAGACTTGGAGGGTTCTTGGCTTGGGTGATTAAAAGGAAATTCTCATCTCTATAAATAAACTGTCACACAATACTTCATCCTCTAAGATGGCTACAACTACAGGTATCTATCTGTTGCCTTTGTTCTCTGCTCCATTCTGTCATTATTCCAGCTCATTCGAGTTATTTACTACCTTTTTCAACATATATTTATATGCAAACTATTGAGTGAACTACAAAACACGCTCTTATAGAACTATATCTATTAGATTTCTAGATTATGAAAAATCTCAGGTCAAGAATAATGAATTACCAAAAATGTGCCTCTATGACCTAAGATGAAATTTCTTAAAAAAGGTAAGTAGAAATAGCTAGAAACAATTGTTAAAATCAAAAATACAAATTCAATTTTCTTTAAACTAAAACCCCAAAAAACACTGACTATGATTTATTTATGTTTTCTATTAATAATTAAAATTAATATTTGGCAATTATTCTTAGAGGTGATTTATGTGTTTTGTTATAATCATCTATCTATACTAAGAAACAAACTAAATTTTGTGTTACTTGAATGCTTGCCTGAGATTTAAATTTGGAACACTTACATGGCTGTTGTATGGCCCTTGTTTGGTTCCAGAGCCCTGAGGTTAGCATGAATAATTATGTTAGTGGAGCAGGCTTCTATGAAACGTTGTTAATTAAAAAAAGGTATTTGCACCAAATGTTATCAGAAACTTCTAAAATGCTATAAAATAATTGTAGTATAACATTTGCTTTGGTCAATCCTTTAAAATTATATGAATGGTCTAAATCTTGAAGACCCAACATCCTTTCCTTAAGAAATCTTTTTACAGCTCTGGGCAACTTGGGGAAAATACAAAAGACAATAGAAAATAAATGGGTCAATCCTTGTCTACTTTTTCCATTTTTTCTTTCCATAAGCATAAATGTCACCTAAATATAAACTTACAACAGAGAAGAAAGGCACAATTGTGTAATTAACAAAGGGAAAGGGAGTTCTTCATGAAATTTTTTTCTTTACGATTCTAAATATCTGTGTATGCTGCTGTTGAAGCCACTATCATTTTCCCAAAGTTTTGCTGAGTAGATAAGATAGGGTTGTATGTCAAACAAATAATTATTACAATGCTGTCATACTATATGATGTAATTCTGAAATGGAAACGTTTTCAGTAAAACTTTTGTCAAGTGACATCTAATTTAACATACAGAATGAGGAGACTGCAAAGAAGAAATTTTAAGGCGAGTCAAAAGCAAAAAGGGTTCTTTGTTTTCCTTCAGCTCATTTAAAAGTAGAATAATGGAGAAGGAAATGGCAACCCACTCCAGTATTCTTGCCTGAAGAATTCCATGGACAGAGTGGCCTGGCAGGCTACAGTCCATGGGGTCCCAAAGAGTCAGACATGACTGAGTGACTTTCACTTCCACTGGAGAAGGGAGGGAAGAGGCTTGCTGAATCCTTAGAAGGATAAGTAACTGTATCCTTATTGGGAAGCAGTGGTATTATTTTTTTAAAAGCAATGGACATTTAATAAACTATTGGATTAGAAAAAAAAAAGTAGAACAAGTACCCAAATGGAGAGAGAGACACCATGACTCAGGTTTAATGAAGTCAGCAATTTATAAACTGCAGAATAACAATAATAGGGAAGACCAAATGGCTGGCACATTGCATCTGCTTCTTAATATCAGGAAAATTATAAAGATAATATACACATCCTCTTATTCACTTTATTTCTGACCATGACCATTCCCGTCGCCTATTTTTCTAGTTGAGACTCTAAAGAGCACTTTTTATGGCATCTTTAGAATGGGATCTGACTGAGCGATTAAGTACAACACAGTCTTCATAAGATGTTCTCTTATCATGGATTTATGAATATGTGATTATATGTAAGAGTGTTCAAAAATATCTTTAGGTAAACCATTTCTGGTAGAACTGCTTATTATATGTACCGTCACTGAATCACTTATGTAGTATTAAGAGGCATTGCTATGTGCCCTGCATTATACTATATGTTGCATAGTAAAACAGCACATGATTCTTGGCTTCAAGTAAATTACAGTTAGATTATGTCAACTATCAATCCCTGGGAAACAATTAGAAAACCATATAATGTGATGTAAATGTACATGCTTATTGGTGTGCTAAGAGTAGCCAATATTCAGCAGAAAGAGATAAACTGGAATAAAATAATAGAATGTGATTTAAGAGTTTGTCTAAACACTTCCTTTGAGATGCGATGTAATTAATGAAGGTTTGCTTCGTTGAGAAAGTGGGATTTGAATTAGGCCTTAAACAATGAGTACACTGAAAATAAATGTGAAATTAGAAGAGAGTTAACTGAATTAATTTATCTCACTTTTCCTGATTTTATTTGTATGAAGACACACATACTCTATCCAACTGAATTTTGTCAAATAATCCATAAATACATAAAGTATATGTGATTAACAATGCTTTTAATGACAAAAGACAGCTTATTTTCTTAATCCAAAGCTCACTTTGTGCAATTATTCTTTTTGCAAACTACTAGTTGGTTATATTAACACTTGAGTAATCTTGACAAGAAGTTGCTTTAAGCAGTTAAAGATCCAGATGCTGATCAGCATGCATTAAGTGATTCAGCTTAATTGGTTCCATCTAGATAAATTACTTACCTCAGTTCCTATCACAATTTCTTCCCTGGCAGAGAAGAACAGAAACTCATACAGCTTGTAGTGTTGAAATAAGCTGAAACCCAAAATAAATATGGAAAACTGATAAATTTATTTCAGGGAAAAAAGCAAATATATAAGAATATTTAATACAGGAAAGTTGTCTGCATTGACCAAGCTAAAGACATTAAACACTAATACGGTATCAGTCACCTCCACTACTTCAAAATATGTTGCCCAGAAATGCTAAGATATTTAAAGGCTTATTTTCTGATACACTGACAATCTAACACAGAAACTAGAACACTTTTTAACACCATACAGAAAAATAAACTCAAAATGGATTAAAGATCTAAACGTAAGACCAGAAACTATAAAACTCCTAGAGGAAAACATAGGCAAAACACTCTCCGACATAAAGCACAGCAGGATCCTCTGTGACCCACCTCCCAGAATATTGGAAATAAAAGCAAAAATAAACAAATGGGACCTAATTAAAATGAAAAGCTTCTGCACAACAAGGGAAACTGTAAGCAAGGTGAAAAGACAGCCTTCAGAATGAGAGAAAATAATAGCAAACGAAGCAACAGACAAAATATTAATCTCAAAAATAGACAAGCAACTCTCGCAGCTCAATTCCAGAAAATAAACGACCTAATCAAAAAGTGGGTCAAAGAACTAAACATTTCTCCAAAGAAGACATATAGATGGCTAACAAACACATGAAAAGATGCTCAACATCACTCATTATCAGAGAAATGCAAATCAAAACCACAATGAGGTACCATTTGACGCCAGTCAGAATGGCTGCTATCCAGAAGTTTATAAGCCATAAATGCTGGAGAGGGTATGGAGAAAAGGGAACCCTCTTACAATGTTGGTGGGAATGCAAACTAGTACAGCCTCGATGGAGAACAGTGTGGAGATTCCTTAAAAAAATGGAAGTAGAACTGCCATACAACCCAGCAATCCCACGGCTGGGCATACACACCTAAGAAACCGGAATTGAAAGAGACACATGTACCCCAATGTTCATCGCAACACTGTTTATAATAGCCAGGACACGGAAGCAACCTAGATGTCCATCAGCAGACAAATGGATAAGGAAGCTGTGGTACATATACACAATGGAATATTACTCAGCCGTTAAAAAGAATACACTTGAATCCGTTCTAATGAGGTGAATGAAACTGGAGCCCATTATACACAGTCAAGTAAGCCAGGAAGAAAAACACCAAATACAGTATACCAATGCATATATATGGAATCTAGAAAGATGGTAACAATACCCTGTATGCCAGACAGCAAAAGAGACACAGATGTATAGAACAGTCTTTTGGACTCTGTGGGAAAGGGTGAGGGTGGGATGATTTGGGAGAATGGCATTGAAACATGTATATTATCATATGTGAAATGTATTGCCAGTCCAGGTTCGATGCATGAGACAGGGTGCTCAGGGCTGGTGCACTGGGATGACCCTTAGGGATGGGATGGGGAGGGAGGAGGGAGGGGGGTTCAGGATGGGGAACATATGTACACCTATGGCAGATTCATGTCAATGTATGGCAAAACCAATACAATATTATAAAGTGAAATTTTAAAAAAAATTACAAAAAAAATATATAACACAGTACCTAAATTAGTATCTGTAAACTAATCTGTGATGAATGGATAGGTTTGGGGTAGACTTCATCTCAACTTTTTTTGGCTCACAACCAAGTAATGCAATGCACCTAAACACCAACCTTCATATTCTTTTTCATGTTTTGTTCCAAACTGGAATCAATTTCCTCTCATATGAATGGCACTAAATTCTAAGGCTACTTCCATATCAATTATACCTCTCACGTTCTCAAACTGTTTCAAGATTAATCTCTAATAACACCTGAAAATGATGAAATGTTAATTGAACTACTTTTTAGAAGATGTCCTATTTTCTTAAAGAATATTTGATTGCACATCAAAGGCAGGAAATAACTTAAGAAAGATAATTTCTTTAGCTCCTACCCTAAAGAGTAGGTGGTCAGTGTATAAAAACTATAAAAAGACAAAAGATAGGAGTTTCTTAAAATATATGTATTTCTACTAAGGTTAAGGATCTCAGCAATGTGTTACTGAGAGTTAAAAATTTACTGAAAGGTTGACTTCTAATATCTTGTTTGTGATAACATTTGAATTTTTCTAATTCTCTTCCTGCTGGTTGGGAAAATTAATAGACTCATAATACAGTGAAATGCTGAAGAACAAAAAAATTGTCTTAGTGGTTTCTCTTTCACTCTGGTGCTTTTGCTATTTAAGAAAATTGATTTTAATATAACTGAGAAATTAACATTTGCAAAATGTAGCTACAGAGCATGTATAATAATGGCTTCTCCTGAATGCTGTAATGGATCAAAGTTTCAATTCATTTGAAATCAATGACGAAATCCTCAGGCAGCTGGGTCTCTCTGAGTTATATTAGCAGTTGATCTCACTACTAACACAATCCATTAAAAAGTGATGTGTGTGCAGATCAGTCATGTTTTTTTTTTAACTACATTCAAATTAGTCATCAACATTCAGAAAACTAACTTACATTTTGACATTACTTTGATTTGTTGGCTAGAAAATATATTAAGATTAGTGACATTTGATGATTCAGTGAAGCAAAATACATTCAAACCCACCTTCCCTTACATTGGTTACCTAGAGAAAGCTTTAGCATTAAAACTATTACATTGTCAATAACTGACTCTGAGTAGAAAAATAAGACTGTAGAGTATTTGGAAAGAGCTTGGCTTCTTTTCAGTTAACTAGTATAAAACTTTATTTTCCCCATCTTGTGTCACTCAACAAAGTCAATTCATAAACCTTCCTTGCTGTAATTTCATAATCTTTCCACCTAATTCTCCTTATTGAATATAGTTATTAGATTAGTGTTAGTTGCTCAGCTGTGTCCAGCTCTTGGTGACCCCATGGACTGCAGACCACCAGGCTCCCCTGTTAATGGAACTCTCCAGGCAAGAATACTGGAGTGAGTTGCCATTCCCTTCTCTAGGGGACCTTCCAGACCCAGGAATCAAACTTGGGTCTCCCTCATTGCAGGCAGATTCTTTACCACCTGAGTCACCAGGGAAGTTATTATTAGATTATCCCATATTGAAAAAGAAATTCACTTCTTACAATGAAAATAAAATGTATGACTTGGATTCGGTGGTCAAAGAGGCAAAGTTGGGCAAGGTCAGGGCTATTGTGAGACAGGCAATGAGAGGGGCCACTTAAGGGAGGTACTTACTCAGTTTCTGGCCAAGTCACCCCCAGGGCCTTGATCTGGTCCCCACCACAGCTGGGGTTCTCTTACTTTACCAAGGAGACTTACATGGGAACAAAGTATCAACTTCTGAAATGGGAATTTATTTTTTACCTCTACCTTTGAACTTCCAGTTGACTCAAATCCCTAGATTATTTTGTCAAACACCTGTCTTAGTCTTAAATCAAAAGGAGAGGACTCAGAATGAAAATAGGTCAAGACACCTGGCTCCACACCAGGAAGTGCGCGTGTGCAAATAGGGACAGGGTTGCTTTTCTTATATTGGGTACATGTCTGTGCACATTACCTTCACCTGATTTCTACGGAATACGTAGAATATACAATGACATAAGTGTCCTTGAAGCCGATAGATATCTAAATGATGTCTTATGTTAAAAAGCAATGTATATATTACTCAGATTACTTAGTACTCATAGCAACATTGGGAAGGAATTTCGGTATTCATTTTTCAATTCATAAACACCTTATATTGATAGAGTATATGGTGTAGACTTCTTAAGAGCACCAAATGAAATTTCAATTTTATTGTCAGTTAAGTTTCATGTACAGTAAGTCATGTTATAAAAAGCACTCTCCCAAAATTGACTAGGGCTATCACTGGTTGATTAAACTTAATTATCAGGCTAAAATGAAACATGGTTATATTTTTGATACATGAGTTAGCTTCATATTTAGAAAATTTCTTTGTGGTCATTTAAATGGTAACTATTATATGATTTAATTGCCATTAAGCTAATATTTGTGGATCCATGCAACACTGTGAACAAGTGTTGTAGAAAAGCACATTTCTCTTTACATAACGTCAGTATCAATTCCAGATATCCTACTTACCAACTGATATTTTATGTGACACAGACACTTAAAATATGTAATTTCTTTGAAATCACAACATGAAGATTTAACAGCATCAAAACTAGTTCTGGAACTTCCTTAGTGGAGTAGTGGATAAGAATCTACCTGCTTATACAGGGGACACGGGTTCAGTCCCTTGTCTGGGAAGATTCCACATGCCACAGAGCACCTAAATCCATGCATTAAACTACTGAGCCCGCGCTCTAGAGCCCACAAGCTGCAACTACCAGGTTGCACGTTGCAACTACTGCATCCTGCAGGCTCTAGGCCTGTGAGCCGCAACTACTGGGCCTGTGTGCTGCAGCTACTGAAGCCTGTGCACCCCGGAGTCTTTGCTCTACAGGAGAAGCCACTGCACTGAGAAGCCTGTGCACTGCACCAAGGAGTAGGTCCTGCTTGCTGTCTAGCCCCCACTCACTGCAACTGGAGAGAGCCTGTGCAAAGCAAAGAAGACCTCGCGCAGTCAAAAAGTAAGTAAATTAATTAAAAAAAAAAAAGAAAAACTAGTTCTGATTTACTTTATTTGACTAAACTTCCAATTTTGGGGAGTGGGGTGGGGAGATTTAAGACTTTTTACCTTTGACAAAATTTTACTTTTTACAAAATTACTAGGTAATTTTGATTTGTGAAGTTACCCTGGTTAGGCTCTAAAGGTTATTAATACTGACACCCTCTCTTCACTTAACCATTTTCTGAATGTAAATAAAATGAAAAAAAACATGTTGATGGATATTCACCCAGAGAGATGAGATGAAGAAGAAAAGAGCTGCCATCTTTCACTATCGAGAAGGTGCTTGTGTTTTGCTGTTGATTAACTATCCACCCTTGTGCCCAAAATAAAATTCTTGGGCTGAGAGTTCAGCTGAAAAATGTGCAAGAGAGACGTAGAAGGATCAAACAGAGAGAGAAAGGGAAGAACGGCCTAAACTTCCCTGCCCAGTGATTTCCAAACTCTGATGGGCAGAAGGATCTTGGGAAACAGGTTTTCCCGTTCCTTTCCCTTCCTTCTCCTGTTCCTGTTTCCTTTCCGATTCTGGGTTTCCATTCCCTCCCTCTCCCCACACAGGACCTCCCTTGAATCTGGGTGACAGGAAGACTACTGTGGCTCTCAGTGTGACACACATTAGGAGGCTGTGCTGTTACATTAAGAAGTCGTATTATTATAGATCAAATGTTACTCCATAAAAATAGATCATACACCATTATTAACACATCCCAGAAACCAGTATATAAACCTTATCATACTAAACACATTAATTTTTAAAAAAAAACTTCCAGGCTACAACCAGGATTTTTGCCAAGCAAATCACAAGCATGTCTAGACTATCATGTAGCACCATTTATTTTAGAATTTTTAAACTTAAAGTTGAAAAGTACTGCAGTATATAGCAATGGAGGAACAAAGACATTCTGCAGCAGCTTTTAGTTAGGCAAAAGAAAGTTTTTTTTTACTAACTCTTGTTTAAATATTTGCTAACTTAAAAAATATCCCTTGAGAGAGATGTATGACTCTCATGTAGATCTTGTGACAGAGCATATAAAAAGACAGATTTCTTAGTTCAACAATGAAGAATCACTGTAATAAAAATACTTTTCCTCCAATCCCCATCGTTTTTGAAGCAAAGAAAAAGACTTAATGAGTTTAATTGGTCAAAACTACAAAATATTTCAGGGAACATAATAAATCTGAGGAAATTCATACATAAATCTCTTCAATTTCTAATACAAACCATTTAAATAAATGTTTAAATGGAAATAAATTTTACTTTATAAAATGTAAAATTTTAACATCAAGATCAACTACCTAAAGTAAAGAATCCATTGTAATCAAATCTGAATAATCTGAAAAAATCACTTTATTAATAAGAACAGTAGTAATTAGATTCAGAGAAAAATTTCTTAGACAAGAATTACATATCTCAATGATGTTATACTTATCAGACACAAAGTTTTTTTAAATTCGCAAGGGTAACCAAAATGTTCAATATCCTGGATCTATTGTATGGATGATTTGAGTATTATCTAATTGTTGGTCAGGTTAATTACTGTTTTGCTTCCCTGATAGTTCAGTTGGTAAAGAATTTGCCTGCAATGCAGGAGACCTGGATTCGATCCCTGGGTTGCAAAGATCCTCTGGAGAAGGGAAAGGCTACCCACCCCAGTATTCTGGCCTGGAGAATTCCATAGACTGTGTAGTCCATGGGGTCACAGAGAGTCAGAGAGAAAGAGTGACTTTCACTTCACTTCACTTAATTACTGTATAAATTTTGTAAATGTCTAACTTAGTTAAAAATTCAGTTTATATTTAATAGATATTTTCTAGAAAACCTGAAATAAAAAACTAAATGCTATTTAATAAAGTCCATACCTGATTTTCAAGTAATCAACAATAGCACTGGCTTGTTTCACATCAAAGATATTCCATTTTTCAATTTTGTGTGATGGTCCTATTTCAGCCATAACTTCTCCAAGCCATTTTATGCTGTCTTCTAAGGACATATGCAGTGCTGAAAAAAATTCAGAGAAGTCTTAAGCATTATTTTTATGGACGCTTTGGCAACAAAATAACATTGTTTAGGCTAATAATTACATTTTATGTAAAAGGACGGCAGGTGACAAACCCAACAATAGTAAATTACCATACACACTATACAAATGTCTAAAGAGTTTGTTTCCATTTTAAGATGGAAAAAACCCTCAAAAATTACTTTAGAATGGAAAAGAAAATCTTTTTATGATCTTAGATTAAGAGTATAGATGGAAATGACCCAAAGGTTGGTTAGATTAGCTAGTAAGGAAGGCCTACATGGTAGACTCGGCCATGGTAGACTGCAAAACCGAACCCATGGCTGAAAATGTAAATCAACAGAGTTGACTAATACTCAGTTTTACCTGATTGTTACCATGTGGGAGTCTGGGCCTGAACAGTTTCAATAGATGCCAGGAATATGGATTTTTATGTAAAACACCAAGACTTTTCATTTTTCTTTTTCAAGCTACAGACACACATATGCTGCTTCTCAAATGCATGCCTGATGGTGGTGGTGAGAGCCAGCTGACAGTGCAAAAAGTGACACTGGCACCGCTTTGTCATCATCACACCAAACAAGTCAATGATCGCAGTCTATTATTTCACTATTAAAAGCAAACAAACAACCAAGTAAAACTATTTCCTAAGGCATCCAGTTGAAAAAGAAGTAGGTAAGTGTCAAAAGCCTACAATGTGTATCTTACAAATATTAACTTTCATCTTTTCATATTTTTACTCGTGGCAGGCAATACAAAATACACATACATAGACAGTCATGGCTCCCTTCATGCTAAGGATGAATCCAGGTAACTGGAGTGCCTGGGCTGTCCTTTGCTGATAAGTGAAGGGTGTATGGACATGACACCAAAGAGCATGGAGTTGGAGATTTGGAAGGCTCTAGCACAAAGGAGGTTGGATTGATTGCTTGGTGAAGGCACTTGTCAGCTGGGGGCCTAGATGAGGGCCTAGGAGAGAACTGTGTTAAACAATGTGAACCTCACCCTCCCAAGCCCAACCGAACCATTAATAAAGTTTCCATGTCTTGTTAATGGGGTGTATATATTTTTCAGGGAGGTAGATGGGGAGAGTGCTGGGAAGTTATGAGAATATAGCTGATTGTTGGACCCAGTTATTTCTGGGTTACACAGCTACTTTTCCTGGGCTGTAAGTGCTAGGCCCCCAAAGTACTAATAAAATGACAGTAATTTAAAAATTTGGAAGACACTATAAATACCAACTTGTAATTTGTTTAGTCTAGATTCTATGTGTAGGAATTAACAAAAGAAGCATAAAACTATATAACAATTAAATCTAGTAATGAATGACAATTAGTCTAATTCTCATAGCCTCCTTACAGATACTGTTTTATATCTGTCAGAGATACAGAATTATTGCTAGATAACTAGGCCTTCCTATATCATTTTAAGTGGAGCTCAATTATTATTGAATTATTTCTTTTTCCATGACAAACTTTTGAAAATAGAGTAATTTCAGAAATGAAAAATCTGTAGGATAAAAGCACTTAAGAAATGAATGGATTAAAATCTGAATCATTTTATTAATAAAATGGTATTAATTAGAGATGCAGAGAAAAAATTCAGATGATTGTAATTCTAGATGTAATTATACTTATCAAGCACAAAATAAATTTATACAGCTATTTCCTTATGTTAAAATATAACTGACTCTTTAAAACTGTTTTTTATGTCTAATGTCTTTCAATAGGAAATAGCTTTAAAAATATGAAAGTTATCATTTTACTTACCTAACTGAAATGTTTGCTCTTTTAAAAATCACATTTAGTGATGTGATTAAAATATAAAAGATTAAACCAATTAAATAGTAAAAGCTGTTAGAAATAAAATTCATCCTTGAAAATTTAGGGTAATCAAAGAACACACTATACTTATAATTAGTTGGAAGATTTAGATTGGTACCTCATAACTGCCATTTACTAGCGAGGTGATCTGAGTTTCATTTGCTTATCTGTAAATGAGAATAATACCAATTTTCAAAATAATAGTGCTGCTGTGAAGATCGAATAAGGTGCTTATTCAATGCGTGGGAAACTCTTGGTAAACTGAAAAGATACATATACATTATATATGTATATGTCTATAGCACTTTCTAGAATTCAACCCCAAACCAGGCACATGTGAGGTAGTCAAGAGGACGGGCTCTCACTTGCTGAAGTTCAGATGTAGCATCTCTGAATCTCATTTATTTTTATAATTTTTAAAATGAGAATAATATTAATAGAACTGTCTCATAAGATTGTGGATGAATTAAGTGACAGTATTTGGAAAGCAAATGGCACCTTGAGTGACACAGGTTAATTCTATGAAATATTTACTATCATTATTCCTATTTGGAAGAAAAACAATTCAACTTCATAGAACTAAGAAGTGTTCTATGATTATTTAATAAATTCATATTATATAGAGGAGAATTAATCTTGGCCTATTGACTTTGACAGAGGCCAAATATCCGACTATCTAACAGTCTACATCCCATGCTTGGTCAGGTCCTAGAAAAATTAGATCTTAATATGTATATTATTAAGATAATTGAATAAATCTTATGTTCCATATTCCTTTATTCTGATCTACTTTGACTCCAGGTGGGTTGTCTGCAGAATGTCTTATAGATAATGCAGCAGAATCTAACACAAGGGACAGATTAGAAGTGAGTCAGCATAAAACACAGTTTCCACACTAGAATTTTATTAGTAACCACTGGCCATACTACAGTTCACTGCACAGATTGCTCTTCAGTGCTTTTTCTATGAAGATGTTGCAGAATGGGAAGGGGAGTGTTCACTATGCACTCAGGACTCTACCACCTTTTATTTTAAGTATAAACATACTTTACCTATTTCCCTGGCACACCTGGCTAAGACTACATTCTCTTCTGAAGGTAGTTAGTACCTTTTCAGGTTGAGAGGTTTGAGGGGATTTTCTTTTTCTATCAGAAGGAAAAACTAGATCCCTTGCTTTTTTTCTGGTTAGCCTTTACACATGTACTTTAACTCTCATAGTTTATGAGCACTTGGATAGATTCTGTTAAAGTTTTAAAAATTCATTTTTGAACTGACATCAACAATATAAAGTTTCACATAAAAGAAATATTCGTGATGCAGTTATAAGTTATGGAAAAAGTTTAAAATGGAAATCTCTTGTCAAATTTGGAATGTGAGATTCATGAAATTTTTCTACTTTCCTTTACTGTTTCTAGTTTATAAATTCCAGCTCACAGGCTGCGAAGCTTAAGACTGTTCATGTCATATACTTCTTTTTACAATTAAATTCATAAGTGGTACATTCACATGGTTCAAAAAATATATGTCAAGGTGTACTGTGAGAAGTCTTACTCCAATCCTATTGTTCATATGTCTAGTTACTACACCCTTTGCACATAAAATTTTGATTATTAGTTTTTTCTACATTATTTCAGCACTTCTTTGTAAATATAACAAATAAAAACATATATAAAGACTTATTCTTGTCTCTTTTTCTAAATAAAAGAATACAACTCTGCACCTTGCTTGACTCAGTAACAACATATGATATCTACAAATCTTAGCATTATTTCCTTTTTTACAGCTGCATGGTATTACAATTTAGAGATAGGCTAATCCCTACAGATAAAATTTTAATTTCAGAGTAGTTTTAGATTTACAGAAAAGTTGCAAGAATATCACAAAGAGCTCCCATATAGCTTATACACAGTTTCCCCCATTGTTAGTATTGCTATGGTGCATTTGGCACAACTAATGAGCAAATATTGATATATTATTATTGAAGATCACTCTTTCAATTTCTTTAGTTTTTATTAAAGTCTTTTTTTCTGTCCCAGGATTCCCTCCAGAACACATTACATTTACTCATCTCATCTTCTTAGATTGCACAATTTCTCAGATGTTCCTTGTTGTTATAGGCTTTCAGTTTCAGGAAGTACTGATCAGATATTTTGTGGTGTGTACTTAAATTTGGCATAAAATTGATACGTCTGTCATGATTAGACAGGGAATAAAGGTTTTGGAACGGAAGACTACAGAGCCATTCTGCAGTAGCCATTTTGCCACTATATCAAGCGGTAAAGAATCTGTCTACAATTGCAGATGTAGGAGACGCAGTTTTGATCCCAGGGTCAGGTAGATTCCTAGGAAGAGGAAATGGCAACCCACTCCAGTATTCCTGGCTGGAGAATCCTATGGACAGGGGAGCAAGGTATGCTACCATCCATAGGGTTGCAAGGAATTGGACATGACTGAGTGAGTGAAGGTGCACACACATTACTATGCATGATTTTGCCACCCACATCACATTGCTATTTAACATGACTCATCACTAATAATGTTAGTCTTTGGACCTGCCTGAGGTTGTATTTGTCAGGTTTCTCTATATAAAGTTACTATTTTCCCCCCTTTCCATACTGTCCTCTTTGAAATGAGGTGTGCAACACATTCTTAAGAAATGGGAAAAGGTGTTCAACTTCTTGAGGATGCAGTGTTGCGCTTAGTTGCTCAGTCCTGTCTGTAACTTTGCGACCACATGGACTGTAACCTGCCAGGCTCCTTTGTCCATGGGGATTTTCCATGCAAGAATACTGGAGTGGGTGGCCATGCCTTCCTCCAGGGGAAGCATTGATAAAAGTTACTGGGACTTCTACATGGGAGATTTGTCTATTTTCTGTTGTTCAGTCACTAAGTCATGCCCAACTCTTGGCAACCCCATGAACTGCAGTACGATAGGCTTCTCTATCCTTCACTATCTTCTGGAGTTTCTTCAAACTCATGTCCATGGAGAAAGTGATGGCATTCAACCATCTCATCCTCTGTCATTCCCTTCTTTTCTTGCCCTGAACCTTTCCCAGCATCAGGGTTTTACCAATGAGTAAGCTCTTCCCATCAGGTGGACAAACTATTGGAGTTTCAGCATCAGTCCTTTCAATGAATATTAAGGACAGATTTCCTTTAGGATTGACTGGTTTGATCTCGTTGATGGCCAAGGACTCTCAAGAGTCTTCCCCAAAACCAATTTTTTGGCACTCAGACTTCTTTATGCTCTCTCACATCCACACATGACTACTGGAAAAACCATAGCTTTAACTAAATGGACCTTTGTTGGCAAAGTGATGTCTCTGCTTTTTAATACACTGTCTAGATTTGTCATAGCTATTCTTCCAAAGAGTAAGCATCTTTTAATTTCATGGCTACAATCACCATCTGCAGTGATTCTGGAGGCCAAGAAAACAAAATCTGATACTGTTTCTACATTCCCCCATCTATGTTCCATGAAGTGATGGACAGGAATATTTCATGCAAAGATGGGCTCAATAAAGGACAGAAATGGTACGGACCTAATAGAAGCAGAAGACATTAAGAAGAGGGGGAAGGAATACACAGAAGAACTGTACAAAAAAGATCTTCATTACCCAATTAATCACAATGGTGTGATCACTCACCTAGAGCCAGACATCCTGGAATGTGAAGTCAAGTGGGCCTTAGAAAGCATCACTACAAACAAAGCTAGCGGAGGTAACGGAATTCCAGTTGAGCTATTTCAAATATTGAAAGACAACGCTGTTAAAGTGCTGCACTCAATATGTCAGCAAATTTGGAAAACTCAGCAGTGGCCATAGGACTGGAAAAGGTCAGTTTTCATTCCAGTCCCAAAGAAAGGCAATGCCAAAGAATACTCAAACCACAGCACAATTGCACTCATCTCACACACTAGTAAAGTAATGCTCAAAATTATCCAAGCTAGGCTTCAGCAATGCGTGAACTGTGAACTTCCAGATGTTCAAGCTGGTTTTAGAAAAGGCAGAGGAACCAGAGATCAAATTGCCAACATCTGCTGATCATCGAAAAAGCAAGAGAGTTCCAGAAAAAAATCTATTTCTGCTTTATTGACTATGCCAAAGCCCTTGACTGTGTGAATCACTATAAACTGTGGAAAATGCTGAAAGAGATGGGGATACCAGGCCACCTGACCTGCCTCTTGAGAAATCTGTATACAGGTCAGGAAGCAACACTTAGAACTGGACATGGAACAACAGACCGGTTCCAAATAGGAAAAAGAGTACGTCAAGGATGTATATTGTCACCTTGCTTATTTAACGTATATGCAGAGTACATCACGAGAAACGCGGGCTTGAATAAGCACAAGCTGGAATCAAGACTGTGGGAGAAATATCAATAACCTCAGATATGCAGATGACACCATTCTTATGGCAGAAAGCAAAGAAGAACTAAAGAACATCTTGATGAAAGTGAAAGAGGAGAGTGAAAAAGTTGGCCTAAAGCTCAGCATTCAGAAAGCTAACATCATGGCATGGGAAATAGATGGGGAAACAGTGTCAGAATTTATTTTTTTTTTTTCTGGCTCCAAAATCACTGCAGCCATCAAATTAAAAGATGGTTACTCCTTGGAAGGAAAGTTATGACCAACCTAGACAGCATATTAAAAAGCAGAGACATTACTCTGTCAACAAAGGTCTGTATAGTCAAGGCTATGGCTTTTCCAGTGGTCATGTATGGATACCAGAGTTGGACTGTGAAGAAAGCTGAGCGCTGAAGAATTGATGCTTTTGAACTGTGGTGTCGTAGAAGACTCTTGAGAGTCCCTTGGAATGCATGGAGATTCAACCAGTCCATCCTAAAGGAGATCAGTCCTGGGTGTTCATTGGAAGGACTGATGTTGAAGCTGAAACTCTCAATACTTTGGCCACCTGATGTGAAGAGCTGACTCACTGGAAAAGATCCTGATGCTGGGAAGTACTGGGGACAGGAGGAGAAGGGGATGACAGAGGATGAGATGGCTGGATGGCATCACCGACTCGACTGACATTAGTTTGGGTAGACTCTGGGAGTTGGTGTTGGACAGGGAGGCCTGGCATGATGCGATTCATGGGGTCACAAAGAGTAAGAAACGACTGACTGACTGAACTGAACAGATGGACAGGATGTCATGATCTTCACTTTTTGAATGTTCAGTTTTAAGCCAGGTTTTCACTCTCCTCTTTCACCTTCATCAAGAGGCTCTTCAGCTCCTCTTTACTTTCTGCCATTAAAAGTGGTATCATCTGAGTATGTGAGTTTGATATCTCTCCCTGCAATCTTGATTCCACCTTAGGATTCATCCATCCTGGCATTTTGCATGGTGCACTCTGCATCTCAGTTCAGTTCAGTCACTCAGTTGTGTCCAACTCTTTGTGACCCAATGGACTGCAGCATGCCAGGCTTCCCTGTCCATCACCAACTCCCAGAGTTTAGTCAAACTAATGTCCACCGAGTCAGTGATGCAATCCAATCATCTCATCCTGTCATCCTCTTCTCCTCCCACCTTCAATCTTTCCCAGCATCAGGGTCTTTTCAAATGAGTCAGTTCTTTGCCTCAGGTGGTCAAAGTATTGGAGTTTCAGCTTTAGTATGAGTCCTTCCAATGAATATTCTGGACTTATTTCGTTTAGGATTGACTGATTGGATCTCCTTGCTGTCCAAGGGACTCTCAAGAGCCTTTTCCAACACCACAGTTCAAAAGCATCAATTATTTGGTGCTCAGCTTTCTTTATAGTCCAACTCTCACATCCATACATGACTACTGGAAAAACCAGAGTTTTGACTAGATGGACTTTTGTTGGCAAAGTAATGTTTCTGCTTTTTAATATTCTGTTTAAGTTGGTCATAACTTTCCTTCCAAGGAGTGTCTTTTAATTTCATGGCTGTAATCACCATCTGCAGTGATTCTGGAGCCAAAAAAAAAAAAAAAGTCTGACACTGTTTCCACTGTTTCCCCATCTATTTGCCAGTAAGTGATGGGACCAGATGTCATGATCTTAGTTTTCTGAATGTTGAGCTCTAAGCCAACTTTTTCACTCTCCTCTTTCACTTTCATCAAGAGGTTCTTTAGTTCTTCTTTGCTTTCTGCCATAAGCGTGGTGTCATCTGCATATCTGGGGAGGTTACTGATATCTCTCCTGGCAATCTTGATTCCAGCTTGTGCTTCATCCAGCCTGGCATTTCGCATGATGTACTCTGCATATAAGTTAAATATGCAGGGTGACAATATACAGCCTTGACGTACTCCTTTTCGCATTTGGATCCAGTCTGTTGTTCCATGTCCCGTTTAACTGTTGCTTCTTGACCTACATACAGATTTCTCAGGAGGCAGGTCAGATGTTCTGGTATTCCCATTTCTTTAAGAATTTCCCATAGTTTGTTGTGATCCACACTGTTGAAAGGCTTCAATGTAGTCAATAAAGTAGAAGTAGATGTTTTTCTGGAACTCTCTCGCTTTTTCAATGATCCAGTGGATGTCCGCAATTTGATCTTTGCTTCCTCTGCCTTTTCTACATCCAGCTTGTACATCTGGACTTTCTTGGTTCAGGTACTGCTGAACCTAGTGAGAAGGATTTTGAGTATAATCTTGCTGGCACATGACATGAGTGCAATTGTATGGTAATCTGAACATTCTTTGGCATTGCCTTTCTTTGGGATTGGAATGAAAACTGATCTTTTCCAGTCCTGTGGCCACTGCTTTTTCTATATTTACTTGCATACGGCATACAGCACATTAACAGCATCATCTTTTAGGATTTCAAATACTTCAGCTAGAACTCCATCACCTCCACTAGCTCTGTTTGTATTAATGCTTCCTAAGACCCACTTGACTTCACACTCCAGGATATTTGGCCCTAGTGAGTGATTACACCTTTGTGGTTGTCTGCGTCACTAAGAGCTTTTTTTGTACAGTTCTTCTGTGTATTCTTGGCACCTTTTCTTAATCCCTTCTGCTTCTGCTAGGTCCTTGCCATTTTTATTGTGCCTATCTTTGCATTAGAGATTCCCTTCGTATCACCAATTTTCTTAAAGAGATCTCTAGTCTTTCCCATTCTGCTTTTTTCCTCTATTTCTTTGCATTGTTGACTTAGAAGGCTTTCTTATCTCTCCTTGCTGTTCTCTGGAACTGTGCATTCAATTTGCAACATCTTTCCCTTTCTCCTTTGCCTTTTGCTTCTCTTCTTTTCTCAGCTGTTTGTGAGGACTCCTCAGACAGCCACTTTGCCTTACTGCATTTCTTTCGGTGTTGCATTGCATTGGTTTTGGTCACCACCTCCGGTACAGTGTTATGAACCTCCGTTCAGAGTTCTTCAGTCACTCCCTATCAGATCTAGTCCTTTGAATCTATTTGTCACTTCCACTGTATAATCATAAGGGATTCATTTAGGTCCTATCCTAATGGCCTAGTGGTTTTCCCTACTTTCTTCAATTTAAGCCTGAGTTTTGCAATAAGGAGCTGATAATCTAGACACAGTCAGTTCCAGATCTTGTTTTTGTTGACTGTATAGAGGTTTTCTGTCTTAGGATGCATAGAATGTAATCAATCTGATTTCAGGACTTACCATCTGGCGATGTTCATGTGTAGAGTCGTCTCTTGTGTTGTTGGAAGAGTGCCTGCTGCGACCAGTGCGTTCTGTTGGCAAAACTGTTAGCCTTTGCTCTGATTCATTTTTTATTCCAAGGCCAAACTTGCCTGTTATAGGTAACTCCTGCTTTCCTACTTTTGCATCCAGTCTCCTGTGATGAAAAGGACATCTTTTTTTGTGTGTTAGATCTAGGAGGTCTTGTGGGTTTTCATAAATAACGTTCAATTTCAGCTTCTTCGGCATTACTGGTTGCGGCCTAGATTGGGATTACTGTAATGTTGAATGGTTTGCCTTGGAAACGAACTGAGATCATCCCGTCATTTTTGAGATTGCACCCAAATACTGCATTTTAAACTCTTTTGTTGACTATGAGGGCTATTCCATTCTTTCTAAGGAATTCTTGCCCATAGTAATTGATATAATGGTCATTTGAATTAAATTCGCCCATCCCATCCATTTTCATTCACTGACTCCTAAAATGTCCATGTTCACTCTTGTCATCTTCTGTTTGAGCACCTCCAATTTACCTTGATTCATGGATTTAACATTCCAGACTCTTATGCAATATTTTTCTTTACAGCACTGGATTTCACTTTTACCCCCAGATACAACCACTACTGGGCATCCTTTTGGCTATGGCTCAGTCTCTTCACTCTTTCTGTAGCTATTTCTCTGCTCTTCCCCAATAGTATACTGGACACCTACCAACCTGGGAGGTTTATCTTTCAGTGTTATATATTTTTGCCTTTTCATACTGTTCATGGGATTCTCACGGCAATAATACTGAAGTGGTTTGTCATTCCCTTCTCCAGTGGACCACATTCTGTCAGGTCCTAACTAGCAGGGACATGCCCTTCAGCTGCTCAAGGAAGCTGGATTACGTGCACGGTGCCCTAGCTGTCCCACTGTTGGTCCTTCTTGAGCATTTAAACCGTCACTGGCCATCCAGTGTCAGTCAATGTGCAGTCAGGGGATCAAGGCAAAGGCGCCACTGGAATCGCTGGTAAGTGGGTCAGAGGAAGGCTGGAGCCAATGTTGGAGGCAGTACAGGAGCAGAGGGCACCCCAGCATCATGGCTGCCACTGGCTGCTTGGAGACAACCTACTGTCCAGGAGCCACCATCCACCATATAGCTTATGCACCGCCCAGGAGCTGCTGTCTGCTGTGGAGCCGATCGGCTGCCCAGGAGTGAACAGTACCCAGGTCTCTCCACTGCTGGTGGTTGTCCTGGGGCCAATCTACCGCCACCAGCGCTACAATGGTAACTGGGGCACTAGTCACTACCCTGCTCCCATCTCCGTCTCTGGGGTGATCTTTGCGAAGCCACTTCCCAGGCCACCAACACTACTTCAGGTTGCCAAGGCCATGTTATCCCATGGACATTTGCAGGTAGTTAATAATTTACTCAAGAATTAATTCATTTATTCAAATTATTTATTCAATCATTAATTTTCATCAGTATGGATTCATGGAAGTTAATTTTATACTTTGGATTATAATTCAATATTATACTCTCTTGTTCAATTTGTTCTGTGGATATTGGGAGCTTCATTCTTCAGGCATACTCACATCATTCTTATTTTTAAGCACTTTTTTTCTGGCTGCTACAGGATGCTCCATGCTCACCTTTTATGTTCCCTGCTCTAGGTCTACAATCAGCCATTTTTCTAAGGGGCCCTGGTTCCTTTCACTGAAGAATGAAATTATAAACCAAGGCCTGAGTCCTGGATGGTATGCTCACTGCTACTGGATATCATGGCTTTTTGGCGCTCTTTGTAAATAGAGCCAAGAAGTTTATGAATATATGTTTACACTGAACTCTACAACTATTCATCTGTATATTTCTTATGTTAAACAAGAGTTCACACTGATATTTTCAATTGATGTTTCTAATTTTTTGCTGTTTCAAACATTACTGCCCCTACTGACTCTATATACATGTCAGGTATGTGTGTGCCAGTGAATATGCAGGATAAATTCCCAAAAGTTGAATTGCTGGGAAGAGACAATACATTTGTCAAAGAGATAATACATCTGTAAATTTGATAGACAGCTGCTAACCTACATTCCACAATGGGCTTTTACTTCCATTAGCAACACAAGAGAGTACTTGTTTTCTTACAGCTTTGACAGCTGAAAATGCTACCAAAGTTTTACAGTTTTGTCAATTTGATATATGAGAAATAACATTTTTGTATAGTTTTAATTAACATTTTTCTTATCTTTAAGACTGAGCTTTTCATTTCTTTAAGATCATTTGTATTTATTTAGTCATACCCTTGGTATACTCTTCTATTGCACTATTGGTCTTTTTCTTCTTGATTTTGTATGCTTTTTTTTATATTATAGAACTTGTTTGTTGATGTTTGAGATGCAATGTTTTCCTCAGGCTCTAATTTTTATTTTTGTTTTGGTATTTTTCCATTGCAGACTTTTGACTTTTATAAATGAAATTTATATCAAATAAGTATCAAAGTTTATCTTCATGGCTTCAGAATTTTGAAGTATAAAGATCTTCCCCATCCAAGGTTGTAAATAAATTAAGCCATGTTTTTCTCTAATATTTTTAAGGCTTCACTTAATTTAAAATTAAGCATTTGACCCATTTGGAATGTATTCTGGTTTATATTAACAGACATACACAGGTTTGAATCCAAGTTCATTTTATTTTTTTCTTGATGGATACCCAGTTGTCCCAGAATTATTTATTGAATAATTTATCTTTTCATCACAGATTTGAAACGTCATTTTACTGAATACTGAATTCTAATGATTAGTTAAATTGCCATTCCTTTGGTCTGTCTGTCTAGTGATTCACCTCTGTGTTCAAATACTTGAGTTTTTCTGTTAATAAACTACAGAAGTACTACTACTAGTATTACTACTACTAAGATATGCTATAGCTTACTACATTTTTTGAAGACAGTTTTTCTGGCTATTCATCCTGTTTATTTTCCGTATTTTGTTAGAATCATCTTGCCTAGAAACTTACCCCTAGACAAAATATTAACAAAATACTGTTGGCATTTTTATTGGAATATTAATGCTATAAATTTACTTGATAAAATTTAACATCTTTATGATGTTGAGTTTTTCAAAGACTGTTGTAGGTTTTTCCAAATGTTCAAAACCTCCTGGGTGATTTTAAAAATGTTCTGAAGTTTTCTTCATATAGGGTTTGCACGCTGCTGTTTTGAAGTTTATTCATACTTAGTCTTTTTTTGTTGTTGTTGCTGTTAGAGCACATATTTTTCTTTCACTAAATGTTTTATACATAAATATTATGTTTTTATACATAAATATTTATGTACAAATTTTTATACATAAATATTTTTAACACTATCATACAGTGAAATTCACTTTTCCTTTTGGTGTACAGTTCTAGAAAGTTAAATGCTTGGATAGTCCATGTAACCACCACTACCATCAGGATACAGAAAAGGTATATCACTTCCATAAACTCCCTCCTGCTATCTTTTTATGTTCTCTCATCAACCTCACCCTCTGGCAAACACTGATTTGCTCTCCACTGCCGTAGTTGTGACTTGTTGAGAATTTACCATAGATGTAATCATACAGAATACAATCTTTTAAGACTGACATCTTTAACTCAGCATGATGCTATTGAGACTCATTCAAATTGTTGTATCATGGTTCAACTACTTTCACTGCTGAGTAGTGTTCCATTGTATGGCTATACCATAGTTTATTTACCTGTTCATCCATCCATAGACATTTGAATTTGTTTTTATTTTTGAGCATTTATGAACAGAGCTGCTAGACAATATTCATGCACAATTTTTGTGTGAATTTATGATTTTCTTTCTTTAGAGTAATGTTTATTTAGAGAGGGATGAATGGGATATAAATTTATAAGAAATTGCCAGCTACTGTACAGAGTGGCTGTGCCATTTTGTGACTCCACAAACAAAGAACAAAAGTTCTAGATGCTCTGAATCCTTGTCAGCACTTGATATTGTCAGTATTTTTTATTTTATCCATTCTAAGAGATGTGTAATGGTATCACAGTGGTTTTATTACATTTCCCTAATGACTAATAATGTTGAGCATCTTTTCAGGAGTTTATTTGCTATCCTTATATATCTTTTTTGGTGAAGCGTCTGTTTAGATTCTTTGCCCATTTTTTTTTTAAAAAAAAGGTAAACTGTATTTTGTAAAAGATTTGCATTTATAGAAAAATTACAAAAATAGTATTGAGAATTCTTGCCAAACCTCCACACAGTTTCTCTTATTTTTAATATCAAACATTATCATGGTAAATTTATTACTACTAACAAACCAAATTTAAACATTACAATGAACTAAAGCCCATATTTTGTTAATTTCCATAATTTTTACTTAATATTTCAGGACATCATCCAGGACACCTTAGACATGTCATGTCCCCTAGATTGATAGTTCCTCTGACTTCTCTTGTTTGTAATAACCTTGTCAGCTTGGAGAGGACTGGTCAAATATTTTGTACATTGTTCCTCTATTTAGTTTGCCTGATGGTTAAACAGAAGTTATGGGTTTTGATGGCTTTGTCCATTTCTAATGGGATTTTTTCCCTTATTGCTGTGTTTTGAGAGTTCTTTATGCATTACAGATACAAGCCCTTTTTCAGGTATGTGATTTACAATATATTTTTCCGTCTGCAGCTTGTCTTTTCATTCTTTTAACGACTTTTGTAAAACAAAAGTTTTAAAATCTGATAAAGTCCAATTTATAAATTTTATGGGTACTGTTTTGGGGTTCACATCTAAGAACTTCTTGATAACCCAAGGTCATGAAGATTTTCTCTTATGTTTTATTCTAAAAGATTTATAGTTTTATATTACAAGTTAATAACAATTAGAGTTAACTTGCATCAAATGAAAAGTTTAGGCTGATGTGCACTCTTTTCAAATAGATGAGCAGTTGTTTAATACATTTATTGAAAAGGAGACTTGGTTCCACTGAATTACTTTTGCATAGTTATCAAAAAGTCAGATAACCATTTTTCTATTTCTGAATTGTCTTCTGTTTCACTGATACATGTGTTTATCCCTTCACTAATTCTACACTGACTTCATCACTATAACTATACAGTAATTCTTAAACTGAGTGTTAAGCCTTATGCAACTATACTACTATTTTTCAAAAAAATTTTAACTGTTTAAGGTCCTTGGCCTTTCCATATAAATTTTAAAATCAGTGATTATGTCTAGAAAAAATCCTGCTGGCATTTGGATTGATATTGCATTAAATCTACATATCAATTTGGCGAGACATCTTTATCATGTCGAGACTTCTAATCCAAGAACACAGTATGTTTTTCATTTGTTTAGATTTTTTATCATCATTTTGTAGTTTTTAGCACATAGATTGTGCACATTTTGTTAGATTTATACTTCTGTATCAATACTTCTATCATTTTTTGAGTTACGGTAAATGATATTGTTTGTTAAAAAATTTGGGTCTGTCTAGTCAAGGCTATGGAGAAGGAAATGGCAACCCACTCCAATGTTCTTGCCTGGAGAATCCCAGGGACAGCGGAGCCTGGTGGGCTGCTGTCTATGGGGTCACACAGAGTCAGACACGACTGAAGTGACTTAGCAGCAGCAGTCAAGGCTATGGTTTTTCCAGTGGTCATGTATGGATGTGAGGGTTGGACTATAAAGAAAGCTGAGTGCCAAATTGATACTATTGAACTGTGAGGTTGGAGAAGACTCCTGAGAGTCCCTTGGACTGCAAGGAGATCCAACTAGTCCATCCTAAAGGAGAACAGTCCTGGGTGTTCATTGGAAGGACTGATGTTGAAGATGAAACTCCAATACTTTGGCTACCTGATGGGAAGAGCTGACTCATTTGAAAAGACCCTGATGCTGGGAAAGGTTGAGGGCAGGAGGAGAAGGGGACAAAAGAGGATGAGATGGTTGGATGGCATCACAGAATCAATGGCCATGGGTTTGGGTGGACTCCAGAAGTTGGTGATGGACAGGGAGGCCTGACGTGCTGTGGTTCATGGGGTTGCGAGGAGTCAGACATGACTGAGCAAATGAATTCAACTGAATATACATTGCTAGTATATTGAAATACAACTGACTTCTATGTTTTGACCTTCTTCCTGCAACATTGCTAAATTCATTAGTTCTAGGAATTTTTTTGACTCTGTGAAATTTGCTATATAATCACTTCATCTGGCAACAGGGACTGTATAATTCCCTCCTTTCCAGCCTGCCTGTGTTTTATTTCTTTTTCTCACTATACTGCACTTATTGCCAAGACTCCAATTCTTATGTTGCATAGGAGGTTAAGACTAGACATTCTTACCTTGACCCTGATCTTACTAGCAAAGAATTTTGCTTTTTACCACTAAGTATGATGGTGGCTTTTCTGTAAATGTCTTTTATAAGGTTGACAAAAATTACATCTTTTCTTGATTTTCTGACTTTAAAAACAATGACTGGATGTTGTACTTAGTCAAATGCTGTCTTTGCATCCATTTACATGATCATGTGCTCTTTCCTTCTTTCAATTTTTTACATGAATCGTATTTTCAACACTGAACCATTCAGCACTGAATTTCTGGCATAAAGCCTAACTGGTCATCTATATTATTTTTTTATAGAATTGCCTGATTAATTCTGACAATATTTTGTTGTAATGCTTTTATGTTCATTAGGGATGCTGCTCTTTAATTTCTTCTCCTCCTTTTACTCCTACTTTCCCACTTTTCCTCAACTTTTTCTTCTTTTCCCTTTCCCCTCACCCCTCCTTCTCTTTGTCAGGTTTTGGTATGAAGATAATTTTAGCCTCACAAAATGAGTTACAGAGAGTTCTTTCCTCTGTTATTCCTGGAAGATGTCATATATAATTGGTGATATTTATTCCCTGGTGGCTCAGAGGATAAAGTGCCTGCAATGTGGGAGACACAGGTTCCATCCCTGGGTCGGGAAAATCTCCTGGAGAAGGAAATGGCAACCCACTCCAGTACTCTTGCCTGGAAAATCCCATGGAGGGAGAAGCCTGGTAGGCTACAGTCCACACCGCTACAAACAGTCGGGAACGACTGAGCTACTTCACTTTCACTTTCTTCATTAAATGTTTAACAGAATTTTCCAGTAGAAACATCTGGGCCTGAAGAATTTTTTCCAATAGTTCTTAGCAACAAATTTAATTTTTTCAATAGTTATGCGACTATCAAGAAATCTACTTCATCTTGGTGAATTTTATTAGTTTGAGGTTTTTGAAAACTGGTCAGTTATTTTTGTTTCCTAACGTACGTATAATTAACATTCTCTTATTATTCTGTTAATGTCTGCATAATCTTTAGTGATATCCTTTTTTATACCTGATAATAATAACCTGTACCTTCTATCTTTTTTCTTAGTCAGTTTTGCTTCATGTTTATCAATTTTGATCTTATCAAAGATCCAGATTTTTGTTTCATTGATTTTCTTTATTGGTTTTCCATTTTCAATTTCATTGACTTCTCTTTATTATTTCTTTCTTTTCTGCTTGATCCATGTTCTACTCATTTACTTAAAAATCTTTTCTAGTATCTGTTGAGACTTTCTCTTTGACTCACGGACTACTAAGAATTGTGCTGTTCAGTATCCAACTGTTCAGACATTTCCCTTACATATTTCTGTTGTTAATTATTTGTTTAATTCCATGACAGTCAGAAAACATATTTGTATGGTTTCAATTAAACTTAAGGTTGTTACATGACTCAGGATATGGTCCACCTTGATGAATGCGCCATACACACTTGAAAGCATGACTATTCTGTTGTTCTGGGGTACACTGTTCTGTAAATGGCAATTAGATCCAGACAGTTGATGTTTTCCTTTTGGTTTACCCTATTTCTGAATAGGGTTAGCCTCTTGAATTTACAAGTCTATGCCTTCTGCTAAATGTGGGATATTTTCAACTACTGCTTTTTCAAATGCTTGTTTGGCACTGTACTCTTTCTCCTATCCTTTTGGGACGCTGAATGATATGTATATTAGAACTTCTGTTGTTCATAGCTCTTTGAGGTTTGTTCATTTGTTCACCAGTCTTTTTTTTTCCTCTGAATTGTGCAGATTGGACAATTTCTATTGCTCTTCCATCTTTAAGTTCACTGATTTTTCCTTTGTCTCCATTCTGTTATTGATTCCATTCAGTGAGATTTTAATTTTGGTCATTGTATAATTTGGTTCTAAAATTTGTTTCTTGATTATACCTTCTGTTTCTTTCATGATTCTTTACATTTTAAAGTTTGTTTCAACAATGTTCACAACAGTTCTTTTAAGCTCTTGTAGCTGTTTGAAGTCTTTGTCATCTAATTTCAATATCCATTTCATCTTATTGTTGGTATCTAGTTATTAATATTTTCCATGCAGGATGGGATTCACACAGTTCTTTGTCTGCCTAGTAATTTTGACAACAGTATTGAAAGAATGTTTCGAGACCTGTAGGACTCAAAGATTCCACAAATATTTGTGTCATGAGGGAAAAAACAGACAAAGTCTGTTTTTGTGATGATTTACTAAGAATTCTTTTTTGGAAGATTATAGTTCAACAGCTGACACTGAAACAATGTTATATTATTTATCAGGGCTCTTAATAAAATAGTACTGGAAAAGACAGAATTCTCAAAACTACCTAAGACCTCAGTTTTTTAGTTTTATATTAGGTACAGAATAATCTGAAGTCAGTCAATTAATATCATACAGTATTTCTCATTGTCAACTATAATTCTTTTTTTCTTCTATTGGTATATCATTAATGTTTAACTTGGCACCACATACCTAAGTAAAGAAAAAATGAAATTCTACTATTTGCAGAGAAGGAAAAATATTGATTTCTCTTCCTCACATACAAAAACTACCAATTCTTCCCTTGTTAACAGTGATGAGAAGCAGAGAAGAATACATAGGGTATGAGTGATTCCTCTATTAATTTTGCTAACACAGTATTTCCCCTGCATCTTAACAGTTAGAAAATGATACAAGGAACAAAATGAGCTTTGTGTGACCAAATGTCCTCCATAAATTTTACTGTGACAATTCTTTAGGGGTGGAAAGGTCTTCTACCTCCCCAAATATTTCTTAAAAAGAAACTAAAAACAAGCAAATAATCAAAAGAAAAGAGACAAAATGGAAGGAGGAGGAAATGAAGGAAGGAAGGAAGCAAAGCTGCCTCCCGTAGACACAAGCAGGTCTTTCAGTGGAGTTAGAAACACCTTGACATTTATTGTGTTCATGGTCTTTTGATTATATAGTAAGATTCGTGTTCTAGTTCTGCCATTTACCAACTATGCAACCTTGGACTGCTTGCTCAACTGTGATATAGGGGTTATGATACCTCCCTTGCAGTTGTTCTGTATTTTAAAACGTATGTTGAAGATTAGAAGCAAACATACTGTCTAGGACAAAGTTGGCAATAAGTAATGATAGATTTCCTTCTTTTCTTCCTTCCAAGAAAGTAACTCTGTTTATTCTCAAACAAAAGTCATCACATTTAAAACTGCTCCATGGAAAAATTTCCAAATTTCCTGTAGTAACTCATTTCAGTAAATTAAAAAAACTCACAAAATCTAAGTGTATGGGACTAATGTCTGTATCATGGGACTTTGATACTGACCAAAGTACCTCCTCTTAACAGCAAACCTGAGATATTACAGTAATATCTAAATGTAAGATAAGATGAAAACAGCTCAAACAATAAAAAATATCTAGATAAATCTGAACTACTTGACATTTTTGGGATGGATGGCACTGACGAAATTTTAAAATTAAAGTAACATATCTGGTAAATTCATTATTAAGAGAACGTTAACTTTGTTAAGTATTAATGGTTTACAACTTAAGTTATGAAGTATATTCTTGCTATATATACCCAAGGAAAAAACACATAATTTTCACTATAGGATTTACAATAAAATTAGGAGCTTTTTTTTTTTTTTGAGAACATTCATTTAGACAGTGGACTAAATTTTTTCTTAAAAAAAGAAAAAGTAATGTACTTACTTCTAAGATTATTAAGTAGCATGTCTAGTAAAGTCATAAATTTTGAATATTGAATAACAGAAAAGTCCATTCCTTTTGCCCACAAAAATCCAGATACATAATAATCTAGTAGACTGGCTTCCTTTAAACAGGTTTGAAGATTTTTGAAATTCAAAAACTTTTCTAGTTTCCTATAACAAGAAAAATCCAGATATTAAAATTGATTAAACATTGAATATTTCCTTTTCTAAGTTTTCAAAACAGATACTTTTCTTGAATGAAAATTCTATAATGCTCATAAACTAAAAAATCCATGATTATATCAAAACCGTAAATCCAAAACAGCATTCAAAGACAGAGCACATAAAAATTCTTATTGCTCTTTTTTCCCCACTTCTTTCTTATTCTTCTAAATTTATATCCTCCCCTATTCTTTTTTTTTTTAATTGGAGGAAAACTGCTTTACAATGTTGTGTTGGTTTCTGCCATAGAATATGTGAATCAGCCATAATTATACATAAATCTCTCTCTTGAGCCTCCCTTCCCTCCTCTCATCCCACCCCTGTAGGTCATCACAGAGCACCAGGCTGGGCTCCCTGTATTATACAGCAACTTCTCACCAGCTATTCATATGTTGATGCTACTTTCTCCATTCATTCCACTCTCTCTCTCTCTCTCCCTTTCCCACCATGTTTACAAACCCATTCTCTACATCTGTGTCTCCATTCCTTCCCTGCAAATAGGTTCTTTGATACTGTTTTTCTAGATTCCTTATATACGGGTTAATATATTGTTTTTCTCTTTCTGATTTACTTCACTCTGTAGGCTCTAGGTTCACCCTCCTCACTAGAACTGACTCAAATTCATTTCTTATAGCTGGGTAATATTCCATTGTACATAGTACCACATCTTCTTTATCCATTCATCAGTCAATGGACATCTAGGTTGCTTCCAGGTCCTGGCTATTGTAAATAGGGCTGCAATGAACACTGAAGTACATATGCCTTTCAGAACTGTGGTTTTATCAGGGAATATGCCCAGTAGTGGGGTTGCTGGGTCATATGGTATATTTAGTCCTAGTTTTTTTAAGGAATCTCCATACTGTTCTTCATAACAGCTATATCAGTTTACATTCCCACCAACAGTTGTCAGAAGGTTCCTTTTTCTCTTGTTTGTCTCTGAAGTAAAATGTAGTAACTTTTTCTTTTCTTTCAAATTCAATGTCTTTTTCCATTTATACAATCAAGTTTCTTTTATTTCTGACAGTGTTCTGGAACTGGATTGTTAAATATTTGTTTTCTTTTTTAAGAATTTCAATTATGTATGTTTTACTAATTTTTCTAATACTGTAATTTTCTTTAATCTTCAAAAAAATTTAAATCAATTTCCTTTTCATTTTACATGCTTTTCTCATTACTGTCTTCTGTGTCCCTTGTATTTTCAGCATTGTTAATTCTCACTTGGGTGACTTACAAATTTCACCTCTGTGAGATCTCTCCTTCTCTACTTTTTTTAAAAAAAAAGTTTCATCATCTTTTTTTTTTCTCTACCTTGATTTTTTTGTATCTCTGTCTTATGTTCTTGTGACTACTTTGCAAGAGTTCTTAATTCATGATAAATATTTGAGAATATTTTTTGTCCATTCATGGCCATATTTTTCTGGTGTACTTCCTTTGCCTGACATTTCTTTTTTTCTATTCTTCATTTTTATCCTCGCAATGTCTTTGTATGTATACGCCTTGCTTAATGCCCAAACTTGGTCATATTACAAAGAATTTTCTATATGAAATAAGTTTATGTCAATTATTCTACTTTTTAACCTTTATTCAATTAGTGGGAAAAATGAAAAATGTAGAATAGATTCTCCTTATTACCACATAAACAATTTATTTCTTATAGATATAGGAAGTATCTACTCCATGCCTTATAAGATAGTCCTGCTGTTGCAAACAAGTGTTCTTGAAATAGCACATCAGGGTTTTCTCTTCACCTGGGAGAATAAGTATATTTTTTAAACTCATTCTCAGATCTTCAACTATGGGATCCTCCTTGTACATTTCCCCACATTTCTGCTTGATCTACCATGTTTCTAGTAGGCATACTCACATTTTTCAGTCTGGACTTTGATTCTCCTTGTTAGTACAGAGATGGAATTGATATTTCCTTGATGTTTATATGTGATTTCTGAGGGAGAGAGAGAGTGTGTGTATGTCTGTGTGTGTCTGTCTGTCTGTGTGACAACTTTATATAGCTATTTTAAAAAAAAGATAGTCCTTATTATTTATAATATTGAAACAAATTATATGATCAGAATAATGAACACAGCAAGATTAAACAAGTTTGGGAAAAAATAAAGCTGATGTTATGTTTAACACACTCTCATCCAACTCACAAACATTTCATTTACAGTGGTATCAGCGTAGACCCCAGCCCCCAAAGTGAAATCTGAATCTTTTCACAGTAATCATATCTCCCTTCTCATAATGCTATATAATGCCTTTCAGTATATGGTATTCTTTATAATTACTGACCTACAGTGGGTACTGTCCTAAATTGTTCTAGTTGATGCATAACTAAAGGTAAGGTTAATTTTCTTCTGCAGAATAAAAATCAAAAGCGTAAATAAGCAGCTTTAACTGCTACTGGCAGTTGTTTTATAAGAAACATCAGTCTCAAGATTAAGCCTTACTTCCTGACACTATTGAGGACTTGAGTCAACCAGCACTGTAGTTACTCTCTCTCTCTCAATGTCCCATTATGTAATAGTTTACATACTCACGTATGTGTAAACGTGCATAAACTTTATTTTAAGACAATACAATCAGTTTTTATGTTACAAGCAAATAAAAGCATGCATAACTGATATATTTTGTCAAGCAGAGAAACTAAATGGTAGATGCAGAAAAGAACAGGCAGGCACTCAGGGGAGGAAGGTTATCTTATTAGTCAGCCATCTTCCATTTGCATTGGATATCAGTCAGCAAGAATCATTTTTCAATGTTTATAGTACCACTTAGTCTTAAGTGAAAAGCAGTAAGAAAACTTCTATAGTAATAAAAACTTGTGGTATTTTAATAGAATCAATACATAGGCCAAGGAACAGGTAGAAAACAAGGAAACATATCAAATATATGTGGAAACAGGAATATGAGAGGTAATATTTCAAAATCAGTAACGGAAGTACTAATTGTTCAAGAATGATGCTAGTTTATTCCGATATAAAATAAAAAGTTAAAAAAAATGATGCTGGCAGCAGGGTGCTCAGGGCTGGTGTACCAGGATGACCCAGAAGGATGGAATCCATAGGGAGGCGGGAGGGGGGTTATGGAAGGGGAACACATGTATACTCATGGCGGATTCATGTCAATGTATGGCAAAACCAACACAATAATGTAAAGAAAAAAGTCTTTCCTGAATTTGGTACAATAAAATAAATAAATAAATAAATAATTTTTTAAAAAAAGAAAAGAAAATAATATCTCAACCAATACATGGAGTAATTAAAACAAACCCAGTAGCATTTTATTCTGAATTATATCCTTAAAGCTTTGGTGTTTTGTGGGGAGAGGGGAAATTTACAATAAAAGTGTATTTATTTAACAGTTTTTGAACAGCAACTTTTTTATTTTCTTTGCTATCAAAGCTTTTACAAAGTTTAAATTACTTCTCTGATTCACTATGCTAGAAGTATATTCCAACATCTAATTGCTATAGTCTGCATTTTGACTGTTTTCATAAATTTTTTTCCATTACTGACTTGATTTTCTGCAAGATAAGTTCTTTACTGGATTTATTCTTTTTTTCCTTTATTTTTTTTTATTGAAAAATAATTACAGATAACTGCTTGTTTTTCTGTCAAGCCTCAACATGAATCAGCCATAGGTATACATGTCCCCTCTCTTTTGAACTTCATTCTCATCTTCCTCCCCATCCCACCCCTATAGATTGATACAGAGCCCCTGTTTGAGTCTCCTCAAACAAATTCCCATTGGCTATCTATTTTCCACATGGTAATGTAAGTTTCCATGTGACTCTTTCCATACATCTCAACCCTTTCCTTCCCTCTCCCCATGCCCTTAAGTCTATTCTCTATGTCTGTTTCTCCATTGTTGCCCTGCAAATAAATTCTTCAGTACCATTTTTCTAGATTCCATATATATGCATTATAATAGGATATTTAACATTCTCTTTCTGACTCACTTCATCCTGCATAATAGGTTCTAGGTTCATCCACCTTGTCAGAACTGACTCAAATGTGTTCCTTTTTATGGCTGAGTAATTTTCCTTTGTGTATATATACCACAACTTCTTTATCCATACATCTGTTGATGGACATCAAGGTTGCTTCCATATTCTACCTATTGTAAACAGTGCTGCAATGAACAATGGGATACATGTATCTTTTACAACTTTGATTTCATCGGGGTATATGCCTAGGCGTGGGATTGCTGTGTCATATGGTAGTTTTATTCCTAGTTTTCTAAGGAATCTCAATCCTGTTGTCTATAATGGCTGTATCAATTTACATTCCCACCAACAGTGCAAGAGCATTCCCTTTTCTCTACACCCTCTCCAGCATTTATTGTTTGTAGACTTTTTGATGATGGCCATGCTGCCCAGTGTGAGGCGTTATCTCATTGTAATTTTGATGTGCATTTCTCTAATAATTAGTGATGTTCAGCATCTTTTCATGTGTTTGTCAGCCATCTGTATGTCTTCTTTGGAGAAATGTATGTTTAAGTTCTTTTCCCACTTTTTTATTGGGTTCTTTGTTTTTCCGGCACTGAGTTCTATGAACTGTTTGTATAGTTTGGAAATTAACCCTTTGTCAATTGTTTCATTTGCTATCATTTTATCCTATTCTGAGGGATGTCTTTTCACCTTGCTTATAGTTTCCTTTGGTGTGCAAAAGCTTTTAAGTTTCATCAGGTCCTACTTGTTTACTTTTGTTTTTATTTCAGTTACTCTAGGAGGTTATCGGAGAAGGCGATGGCACCCCACTCTAGTACTCTTGCCTGGAAAATCCCATGGACAGAGGAACTTGGTAGGCTGCAGTCCATGGAGTCGCGAAGAGCCGGACATGACTGACTGACTTCACTTTCATGCATTGGAGAAGGAACTGGCAACCCACTCCAGTGTTCTTTCCTGGAGAATACCAGGGAAGGGGAAGCCTGGTGGGCTGCCATCTATGAGGTTGCACAGAGTCTGACACGACTGAAGTGACTGAGCAGAAGCAGCAGCAGCAGGAGGTAATGGTGAAGAAATTAAAGTTGAATGGTTCTATGAAGACCTACAATACCTTCTAGAACTAACACCAAAAAAAAAGATCCTTTTCATTATAGGGGGCCAGAATATAAAAGTAGGAATCAAGAGATAACAGGGAGTAACAGGCAAATTTGGCCTCGGAGTACAAAACAAAGCATGGTAAAAGCTTACAGTTCTGTCAAGAGAACACCCTGGTCATAGCAAACACCCTCTTCCAGCAACACCAGGACATATGGATGTCACCAGATGGTCAGTTCCAAAATCAGATTGATTATATTTTTTGCAGCAAAAGATGCAGAAGCTCTATACAGTCACTCAAAACAAGACTGGGAGCTGACTATGGCTTGGATCATGAACTCCATATTGCCAAATTCAGACTTAAAATGAAGAAAGTAGGGAAAACCACTAACCATTCAGGTATGACCTAAATCAAATCCCTTACAATTATACACTGAAAGTGACAAATTGATTCAAGAGATTAGATCTGATAGACAAGAGTGCCTGAAGAACCATGGACAAAGATTCACGACATTGTACAAGAGGCTGTGATCAAGACCATCTAGAAGAAAAAGAAATGCAAAAAGGCAAAATGGTAGTCCAAGGAGGCCTGACAAATATCTGAGAAAAGAAAAGATGCGAAAGGCACAGGAGAAAAGATATACCCATTTGAGTGCAGAGTTACAAAGAATAGCAAGGAGAAATAAGAAAACCTTCCTCAGTGACCAATGCAAAGGAACAGAGGAAAACTATAGAATGGGAAAGACTAGAGTTCTCTTCAAGAAAATTAGACATACCAAGGGAAGACTACATGCAAAGATGGGCGTAATAAAGGAAAGAAATGTTATGGACCTAACAGAAGCATAAGATATTATGAAGAGGTGGCAAGAATACACAGAAGAACTATACAAAAAAGATCTTCGTGACCCAGATAACGGCAATGTTGTGATCACTCAACTAGAGCCAGACATCCTGGAATGAGATGTCAAGAGCTTAGGAAACATCACTACGAACAAAGCTAGTGGAGGTGATGGAATTCCAGTTGAGCTATTTCAAATATTAAAAGATGATGCTGTGAAATTGCTTCTTCAATATACCATCAAATTTGGAAAGCTCAGCAGTGGCCACAGGACTGGAAAAGGTCATTTTTCATTCCAACCCAAAGAAAGGCAATGCCGAAGAATGTTCAAACTACCACACAATTGCACTCATCTCACAAGCTAATAATGTAATGCTCAAAATTCTCCAAGCCAGGCTTCAATAGTATGTGAACCATGAACTTCCAGATGTACAATCTGGATTTAGAAATAGCAGAAGAACCAGAGATCAATCTGCCAACATCCACTGGATCATAGAAAAAGCAAGAGAGTTCCAGAAAAACATCTACTATTGTTTTATTGACTATCCAAAGCTTTAAACTGTGTGGATCAAAACGAACTGTGGAAAACTCTTAAAAGAGAGAGGAAGACCAAACTACCTGACCTGCCTCCTGAGAAATCTGGATGCAGGTCAAGAAAAAACAGTTAGAACTGGACATGGAACAACAGACTGGTTTCAAATAGGGAAAGGAGTATGTCAAGGCTGTATACTGTCACCCTGCTTATTTAACTTATATGCAGAGTACCATACTAACTTATATGCAAAATGCCAGACTGGATAAAGCACAAGTTGGAATCAAGATTGCCGGGAGAAACAGCAATAACCTCAGATATGCAGATGACACCACCCTTACGGCAGAAAGTAAAGAAGAACTAAAGAGCTTCTTGATGAAAGTGAAAGAGGAGAGTGAAAAAGTTGGCTTAAAACTCAACATTCAGAAAACTAAGATCATGGCATCTGGTCCCATCATTTCCTGGCAAACAGATGGGGAAACAATGGCAACAGTGAGAGACTTTAATTTTGGGGGCTCCAAAATCACTGCAGATGGTGACTGCAGCCATGAAATTAAAAAATGCTTGCTTCTGGGAAGAAAAGTGATGATCAACCTAGATAGCATATTAAAAAGGAGAGACATTACTTTGCCAACAAAGGTGCATCTAGTCAACACTATGCTTTTCCCCATAGTCATGTATGGATGTGAGATCTGGATGATAAAGAAAGCTGAACACTGAAGAATTAATGCTTTTGAACTGTTGGATATGGAGAAAATTCTAGAGAGTCTCTCTCCAACCAGTCCGTCCTAAAGGAAATCAGTCCTGAATATTCATTGGAAGGACTGATGCTGAAACTGAAACTCCAATACTTTGGACACCTGATGGGAAGAACTGACTCATTGGAAAAGACCTTGATGCTGGGAAAGATTGAAGGCAGGAGGAGAAGGGGACAACAGAGGATAAGATGGTTGGATGGCATCACTGACTCAGTGGGCATGAGTTTGAGTAAGCTCTGGATGCTGGTAATGGACAGGAAAGCTTGGAATGCTGCAGTCCATGGGGTCGCAAAGAGTCAGATATGACTAAGCAACTGTAATGAACTGAACCTAGAAGCTGGGTCATAGAGGGGATCTTGCTTTGATTTATGTCACTGAGTATTCTGCCTATGTTTTCCTCTAAGAGTTTTATAGTTTCTGGTCTTACATTTAGGTCTTTAATCCATTTTGAGTTTATCTTTGTGCATGGGGTTAGGAAGTGATCTAGTTTCATTCTTTTACATGTAGCTGTCCAGTTTTCCCAGCACCATTTATTGAAGAGGCTGTCTTTGCCCCATTGTATATTCTTGCCTCCTTTGTCAAAAATAAGGTAGCAATAGGTGCTTGGATTTATTTCTGGGCTTTCTATCTTGTTCCATTGGTCTCTATGTCTGTTTTTGTGCCAGGCCCATATCGTTTTGATGACTGTAGCTTTGTAGTATAATCGGAAGTCAGGAAGATTGATTCCTCCAATTTCATCCTTCTTTCTCAGGGCTGCTTTGGCTATTCAGGGTCTTTTGTGTTTCCATATGAATTGTGAATAGTTTTATTCTAGTTCTGTGTAAAATGCCATTGATAATTTGACAGGGATCACATTGAATTTGTAACTTGCCTTTGGTAGTATAGTCATTTTCACATTATTGATTCTTCCAGTCCAGGAGCATGGAATATCTCTCCATCTGTTTATGTCATCTTTGATTTTTTTCATTAGTGTCTTATAATTTTCTGTGTACAGTTGTTTTGTCTCCTTAGGTAAGTTTATTCTTAGATATTTAATTATTTTTGTTGCAATGGTGAATGGAATTGATTCCTTAATTTCTCTTTCTGATTTTTCAGTGCTAGTAAATAGAAATGCAAGTGATTTCTGTGTACTGATTTTGTATCCTGTAACTTTGGTAAATTAAATGATTAGCTCCAGTAATTTTCTGATATCATCTTTAGGGTTTTCTATGTACAGTATCATGTCACCTGCTAACAGTGAGAGCTTTACTTCTTCTTTTGCGATCTGAATTCCTTTTATTTCTTTTTCTTCTCTGACTGCTGTAGCTAGGTCTTCCAGAACTATGTTGAATAACAGTCATGAACGTGGACACTTTTGTCTTGTTCCTGATCTTAGGGGGATTGCTTTCAGTTTTCCACCATTGAGAATAATGGTTGCTGTAGGCTTATCATATATGGTCTTTACTATGTTGAGGTAGGTTCCTTCTATGCCCAATTTTGAAGATTTTTAATCATAAATGGGTGCTAAATTTTGTCCAAGGTTTTTTTCTGCATCTATTGAGATTATATGGTTTTTGTCTTTCAATTTGTTAATATGGTGTATCACATTGATTGATTTGCAAACATTGAAGAATCCTTGCATCCCTGGAATAAATCAAACTTGATCATGGTGTATGAGCTCTTTGATGTGTTGCTGAATTCTGTTTGCTATAATTTTGTTGAGGATTTTCGCAGGTATGTTCATCAGTTATATTGGTCTGTAGTTTTCTTTTTTTGTGTGTTGTCTTTGGTTTTTATGTCAGGGTGATGGTGGCCTCGTAGAATGAATTTGGACGTGCTCCTTCCTCTGCAAATTTTTGAATGAGTTTTAGAAGGGCAGACATTAGCTCTTCTCTAAATTTTTGATAGAATTCTCCAGTGAAGTCATCTGGTCCTGGGCTTTTGTTTTTGCGGAGATTTTTTATCACAGCTTCAATTTCAGTGCTTGTAATTGGGTTGTTCATAATTTCTATTTCTTTCTGGTTCAGTCTTGGAAGATTGAACTTTTCTAAGAATCTGTCCATTTCTTACAGCTTATCCATTTTATTGCCATAGTTGTTCAAAATAGTCTCTTTAGTCCTTTGCATTTCTGCATTGTCATTGTAACCACTCCTTTTTCATTTCTAATTTTGTTGACTTGATTCTCCTCTCTTTTTTTTTCATGAGTCTGGCTAAAGGTTTGTCAATTTTATTTATCTTCTCAAAGAAACTGCTTTAAGTTTTATTAATCTTTACTATTGTTTCTTTCATTTATTTTTCATTTATTTCTGCTTGGATTTTTATGATTTTTTCCCACATACTAATTTTGGTGTCTTTTGTTCTTCTTTTTCCATTTGCTCTAGGTGTAAAGTTAGGTTGTCTATTCAATGCTTTTCTTGTTTCTTGAGGTAGGATTGTATTTCTAGAAACTTCCCTCTTAGAAATGCTTTTGCTGCATCCCATAGGTTTTGATTTGTCGTGTTTTCATTGTTATTTGTTTCCAGAAATTTTTTGATTTCCCTTTTGATTTCTTCTGTAACTGGTTGGTTATTTAGAAACTTACTGTATAATCTCCATGTGTTTGTGTTTTCTACATCTTTTTCTTGTAATTGTTATCTAGTCTCATAGCATTGTGATCAGAGAAGATGTCTGATATGATTTCTATTTTCTTAAATTTACTGAGGTTTGATTTGTGACCCAAGACGTGGTCTATCCTAGAGAATGTTCCATGTGCATTTAAAAAGGTGTATTCTTCTGGATTTGGATGGAATATCCTGAAGTTATCAATGAGATCCATCTCATCAACTGTATCATTTAAGACTTGTGTTTCCTTATTAATTTTGTTTTGATGATCTGTCCATTGGTGTGATTGGGGTATTAAAGTCTCCTACTACTATTGTTTGACTGTCAATTTCTCCTTTTATGTCTGTAAGTTTTTGTCTTATGTAATGAGGTGCAACTATGCTGGTTCCATAGATATTTACAATTGCTATATCTTCCTCTTGGATTGATACCTTGTTCATTATGGAGTTTCCTTTCTTATCTTTTGTAATCTTTATTTTAAGATCTATTTTGTCTGATATGATGATTGCTACTCCAGCTTTCTTTTCCTTCCCATTTGCATGGAATGTATTTTTCCATCCTCTCACTTTCAGTCTATATGTGGTTTGAAGTGAGGTCTGAAGGGACCTCACTTGAGGCCTTGACCTCTTGAGGTCTGAAGTGGGTTTCTTGTAGACATTATATATATGGGTCTTGTTTTTGTATCCATTCAGCCAGTCTGTGTCTTTTGGTTGGAGCAGTAAATCTATTTACACTTAAAATAATTATTGATATATATGTTCCTATTGCCATTTTCTTAACTGTTTGGGGTTGGTTTTGTAGATCTTTTTTCTTCTCTTATATTTCTTGACTATATAAGTCCCTTTAACATTTGTTGTAAAGATGGTTTGGTGATACTGAATTCTCTTAACTCTTGATTGACCCAGCGAACAAAGGAAACCAAAAATTATATCTACCAGAACAAAACTAACTAAAGCACAAATTGGAAAACAAAACTAGAGCAAGGTGCCAATTAGGGAGTAAAGCAATGAAAATAAATCTAACAAACATGTTGAGAGGAAAGGAAAGATAAAAGAGATATGCAAAGTTAAACAGAGGTAGATAAAGAAGATTTATATACATTAAAGATCAACTGCAAGGGGAAAAGAACAGTAGGAAAAGCCAACAAATGAATAAATGTAGAAAAATAATAATAGATTTAAAAAATTAAAACTAAAGAAAAAGGAAAACTCCACAGAACTGCAAAAGCCCAATGTAGTGGCAGAGGTTTATGACAACAATAAAAAAAATGACTAAGGAAGAAAAAAAGCTCGAGAGCTTAATTAGATTTCATAGTGCCAATAAAATCGACAACTAGAACAGAGGAGGAAAAAGGGAGGTGGAATCCAAAAGAATCTACAGAGCAAGTCAAAACATAAGAATAATAAATATTTTTCTTGAGTCACTGCTATCAGAGTCTTTTCCCTCAATGGGAGTCACAGTCCAACTCACCTCCGTAGGATGCCCTCCAACAACATGCTGATCTCTGGACCTACTGCGGGGTCAGCTCAGATTCCAATCTGGTGCCACTTCTGTGTGTTCTTGCCTCCAATGTCCACAGCTATCCGTACTGCATGTTTTCTTTTGTGGGAGCTCTCAATGATCTTTTATATATTCCATAGACAGAGTCTGTCTAGTTGATTGTGTGGACTTAATCTGCAGCTTGTACAGCTGGTGGGAAGGTTTTGCGTCTTCCTCCTTAGCCACTCTGCCACCTGGGTTTCTGTTGTGGTCTTGTTTGCACCTCTGCATGTGGGTCATCCACTGGGGTTTGCTCCTGAGGCTGCCCTGGTGGACTTGGGTTTGCCCCTATGAGGTGTGGAGGTGGTGCAGCTGCCTGAGTTGCAGGGGTTCTGCCAGCACCAGGTACTCAGGGGAATTGGCGGCTAGGGCAGCAGAAAATAAAGTCCTCTAAAAGGGTATGGCAACGGATATTGGCCAATACGCTCCAGAATTCTTGCCTGGAGAACCCCCTTCCCTGACAGAGAAGCCTGGAATGCCACAGTCTACCAGGCCACATAGAGTTGGATACTACCCAGGCGACCTTGCACACACAGATGCAAGGCTTTTTTCACGTGTGGCAGCTCTGCCCCAGTGAGAGTTGAGTGTGAAGGTAGTGTAGCTGCTTGGTTTATGGGGACCCTGGCAGCACCAAGTGTGCAGGGATATGGACTGCTTCCACTGCAGGAGTATGGCCCTAACAGAGTCTTTTTTTCAAGCTTTTTCTTGGCTAGCAATCAGAAGGCCTCTTTGGTTAGTCTTTCTCCATAACTCCACCCATTCAGGCACATAGGGGGCCTCCCTAGCTGGGGTCCTACTCTGTAGATCAGTGTGTCAGGTACTTAAAGGAGCACCCTGGGTGGGGTCCTGCTCTGTAGTTCAGTGCATCAGGCATTTGATGGGCTAGCCTCCATATTGTTCAGCTGCCAATGCTGGTGTGTGGGGAAAGAAAGGCTATGGTGATGACTCCATCCCCTACGTGTGACTCAGCAGTATTTCCTTGCTTCCATGGCTTCCTGACTTTCCTCCACAAGCATTTCCCATCACAATCTCCTCCCTCACCTTCCCTTGATCAGTCTCTCTGCAGTCAACAGCAGCCCCCGCCCTGAGATTGCTCCACACTCCTCAAACTCCAGCTCCCAGCCATTGTGCCTTCCAGGGGACCCAAGTCCCTGTCAGGGGCATGTACAGCTGTGGCAAGGACTGTCTGATTCTCATTCCATTTAGGCTTGCATAGATCAGCTGTTTCACTCTCAGCCTTAAATGTTTCTCCTTCGACTCAGACAACTGTCCTTATGTGGGTATGGGACCCCTGCTTCAGTTCCCCCACCGGCCAAGGGCAGGTCCAGTCCTTACTAACACTCCTGTTTCCCCCACTAGTTCCTTCATCCTACCAAGTTTTTGTAGTTCTATATATTCTTTTCCTCTGTTCAGGTACTCCTGTCTGCTCTCAGCTGGTGTTCTGCATGCATTTGTGTGTCTAAAGGTGTTTCTCTGATGTATCCATGGAGAGACATGAACTTCACATTCACCTATTCCTCTGCCATCATGTTCTCCTGGATTTATTCTTTACTGTAGCTTCTTGTCTTACTCCTAAGAGCTCCTTTTTAACATATTTTATAATCTCTTTTTTATCTCATTTTATGGAATCAATGTCCTCTTTGAACATCAGCTTTGCCTAATGATTTTTTTTTGTTTCCGGAAGTTAGTTTTCCTTCCAAATGTATTCTTCATCTGCAATCTGCATGTTATTTTTTCAATTAAATATCAGCACCTAGAGCCAGACATCCTGGAATGTGAAGTCAAGTGGGCCTTAGGAAGCATCACTATGAACAAAGCTAGTGGAGGTGATGGAATTCCAGTTGAGCTATTTCAAATCCTGAAAGATGACGCTGTGAAAGTGCTGCACTCAATGTGTCAGCAAATTTGGAAAACTCAGCAGTGGCCACAGGACTGGAAAAGGTCAATTTTCATTCCAATCCCAAAGAAAGGCAATGCCAAAGAATGCTCAAACTACAGCATAATTGCACTCATCTCACATGCTAGTAAAGTAATGCTCAAAATTCTCCAAGCCAGGCTTCAGCAGTACGTGAACCATCAACTTCCAGATGTTCAAGTTGGTTTTAGAAAAGGCAGAGGAACCAGAGATCAAATTGCCAACATCCAATGGATCATCGAAAAAGCAAGAGAGTTCCAAAAAAACATCTATTTCTGTTTTATTGACTATGCCAAAGCCTTTGACTGTGTGGATCACAATAAACTGTGGAAAATTCTTCAAGAGATGGAAAAACCAGACCACCTGGCCTGCCTCTTGAGAAACCTGTATGCAGGTCAGGAAGCAGCAGTTAGAACTGGACATGGAACAACAGACTGGTTCCAAAAAGGAAAAGGAGTACTTCAAGGCTGTATATTGTCACCCTGATTAATTAACTTATATGTAGAGTAAATCATGAGAAACACTGGGCTGGAGGAAGCACGAACTGGAATCAAGATTGCCAAGAGAAATATCAATAACCTCAGATATGCAGATGACACCACCTTTATGGCAGAAAGTGAAAAACAACTACAGAGCCTCTTGATGAAAGTAAAAGACGAGAGCGAAAAAGTTGGCTTAAAGCTAAAAATGCAGAACACCAAGATCACGGTATCTGGTCCCATCACTTCATCGCAAATAGATGGGGAAACAGTGGAAACAATGGCTGACTTTATTTTTCTGGGTACCAAAATCACTACAGATGGTGACTGCAGCCATCAAATTAAAAGATGCTTACTCCTTGGAAGGAAAGTTATGACCAACCTACACAGCATATTAAAAAGCAGAGACATTACTTTGCCAACAAAGGTCCATCTCATCAAGGCTATGATTTTTCCAATGGTCATGTATGGATGTGAGAGTTGGACTGTGAAGAAAGCTGAGTGCCAAAGAACTGATGCTTTTGAACTGTGGTGTTGGAGAAGACTCTTGAGAGTCCCTTGGACTGCAAGGAGATCCAACCAGTCCATCCTAAAGGAGATTAGTCCTGGGTGTTCACTGGAAGGACTGATGTTGAAGCTGAAACTCCAATACTTTGGCCACCAGATTCGAAGAGCTGAGTCACTGGGAAAGACCCTGATGCTGGGAAAGATGCAGGAGGAGGAGGGGATGACAGAGGATGAGATGGTTGAATGGCTTCACCGACCCGATGGACATGGGTTTGGGTAGACTCCAGGAGTTTGTGATGGACAGGGAGGCCTGGCATGCTGCTGTTCATGGGGTCGCAAGGAGTTGGACACGAATGAGTGACTGAACTGACTGATGTGACCTAAATAGCTGCATGTGTCCTTTGCTTTACATTTTAATTTTTTGCATGTTTTTGACTGTATATTAGTAGACAACTGCCAGAGAATATTTTGGTGAAATCTCCTTGAGGTCTCTCCACTTTTGCTCTCTTTCCCTAATGTGTCTGCCATCGCTTTCCCTAAGTACCATTCGAATCTTAACCTTCAACTTGAGCTGCAGGCTAAATATTTAACATTTCTATTTCTTAGTTATTTCACTCCAAAGGAAACTATGCAGGGAGACGCCGGGAACAAGATACCGCTGTGGTTTGAATGTAAAGTTTCCATGCATTTTACTGGCAAATTTTTAAGCTTTTCCTCTAGAGATAAAGGGAGAGGGTACAGAGAAGAATGGTGAGATGGCCACTGATGTAGCAGAGGAGAATGTAGGGAAAGAAAAAGATGCTTTATAGTGATTTAGGAAGTTTTGCTACAGTGATAGGTGATGTAACTACCTAATTTATCTCACCAAGAATATCAGTAAAAATATTACATTATTCTTGCATGCTCTTGAAATTGGAACACTTTTCATTTTTTGACTATGATGACACACAGAAATAAGCCTTAAGGCACGAGCTGAACAGCTCTTGGAAACCAGTTATAGAAAGGTTACTAAAAGACCACTCCACATTATTTCTATGTTTAAATAGTTATTTTCAATTGAGTATCTTTTTTTTCAAAAGGGATCTGCATGGATCTGTAAATAAAATCAGGGTTACATGAAAATATGAATGACAGCAGTTAGGAGATGAGAAATGTACCTAGATATTTATCCTTGCTTGAAGTATACTCCAGAAATATATTCTACTGATACTTTAATGTTTCATTTGATTGGTTGCTTTCATGGAGTAAAAGTTTTACTGTTAAAAGGTAAGAGAATGTGCTGACGTCCTGTAATTTATTTAACTAGGTTTGTAGCTTTGTAGGACTTCTCTGGGGGCTCAGACGGTAAAGCGTCTGCCTACAGTGCGAGAGACCCGGGTTCAGTCCCTGGGTTGGGAAGATCCCCTGGAGAAGGAAATGGCAACCCACTCCAGTAGTCTTGCCTGGAGAATCCCATGGACGGAGGAACCAGCAGACTATAGTCTATGGGGTCGCAAAGAGTTGGACACAGTTGAACGACTTCACTTCACTATAGCCTTGCAGGGGCTTCCCTGTAAGAATCTGCCTACAATGTGGGATACCTGGCTTGATTCCTGGGTCGGGAAGATCCCCTGGAGAAAGAAATGGCTACCCACTCTAGTATTCTTGCCTGGAGAATTCCATGGACAGAGGAGTCTGGCGGGCAGTCCATGGGGTTGCAAAGAAATCAGACAGGAGTGAGTGACTAACACTTTCATTTTCTTAGCTTCCTAAATTGTATGATTTTTGGCATAATTTTGCCAGTTGGTGACAGGATACTTCAATTACATTTCTGTCATTTTGAAAGGTATATAATCCTGACTTATAATAATGCTATTTTAAATGGAAAGTGAATAACTGATTGCAAATATTTCAGGATTACTGTTAAAAAAAAACTCAAGAAAATTATTCTGCTAAGATATGGTTCCTGGCATAACACTGATGTCATTTATCCAAAATTGATGTCCTAAAATCTGCGATTCCTTCAGGTGAATTCTATTAATCAGATGGTCAATGACATATCCTTTAAGAATGACCTTCTAGGTCAATCTGCTGTCGAACTTGGGTTGTTTCTATGTTGCTAACTTCTGTATCACTCTTTGAATCATTTACTTTCTCCTAGATCTCACCTCTAAGAGATGAAAAATACTTTTAGAAATTAGATATTTAACAAAAAAGAGACACTAATTGAAAAAAATTGTCAAAAAGATTATTATATAAACAGTACAAATTAAGATGTAATGAGAAATACACAAGTCTAAAAAGCCTTTGCAATAAGTTTTATTCAGTATTAACTACTTTTAAATAATATTTTATTTACTATTCAATTCAAATAAATTATAAACTGTAAACTATATTAAATGTCATTTACATCATATTCCTCTATCTGCCTAGTATTAAATATCTATTTTTTGCATTTCAATGACAACATTTGGGGTTATCTAGAAGTCCACAATAATATGGTTGACTTAAGTAATCAGCGATATTAATACATTAAATGAATTTTTCTAATTAATTCTGACACTAAAAAATAAGAATTCCCCAAGAGTATCTGTTTCTATAAAAATGGTAAAATGACCATGAAATTCTTACTTGATATCTATGAAATTTTTAATTAACTCATATTTCTAAAGATGCAGATAGTAAGCTGTATGGCCAAATCACAGATCACCAAGATTTCCAGCAGGATTTGAAGGCAGTGGAGGTGAACAGCCTCTCAGGAAAAGGCCTGTCAGTGTCATTTGCCTGCTCTTAATATGCTTTCCCTTCTCAAATTTCTCCTCCACCCAGTACATTTGTCATATTTCCTTCTCAGCAGTAAATCACCTCTATCCCATAATATTTGATATTATGATCTGCAAATGATAACCACTGACAGAGTCATTTTCTATTTGCCATTAGGGTTTACAACACTCTGCTTGGATCCAGATGACTGGCCTACAGAAATCTTACCCTGGAACATTACAGTCCAGAACATCATCACATCATTCCCACTCTCCATATATTACAACTAATCAGGCTTCCATTATTAGAATGAAATAATTTTTAAAATGAATGCTACTAAAAACACCATTTAGGCATTTGTGTGGTGAATATATCTGAGTATATCTAAGAGTTCTAAGTAAATGATCTACTGTAGAAATCAATGGCTTTAAAAATAAGATGTACATGTATTAGAACTGATGCCTATAGATTCAGTTATATTCTCATAGTTAAACAAAATGTATGAGATTAGAATACTTAGTATAGCTTCATATCTAATAAAAATCACAGGTGGATGGCTAATATTCAGGATTACCAAAATTTTACATGTATTGACTACTAATATTACAGAAAATGCATCTTACTCTCATCATGATGAGACAAAAGACCTAGAGGTTCTTCTGCATACTGTCAGTTTTACAAATGAAAGAGAAAAGATGTCATATGCTAACGGTTGCTTTTAACAATAAATCCCTATTCTGTGTTAAGATAACAAGTTGGTTTGAAATCTACTTCTCCCATAAAGAAGACTGCTGAACAGTGCAAAAAGTCAGTTTGACAATTTTTGTGTTCCAGCACAATATAATAAATATTTTGAAAAAAGGTTTAAAATGTGTAATAACACATTAGGCCATTTATAGATGCAGAACTGAACTGTTCCATATTTGGTTGTGATATCAAAGTACTTACTGTTGAACTCCATCAACATCCTCTGCTAGTATTTCAGTGATCTGGGCAACTGAAAGTAAATCTGGAGACAGAATCTTTTCATGCTCCTGGAATTCAGCATCTTTCTACAAAAAAAATGTAGAATAAGTTATTTCAATCACATTTCACATATTAATCCTAATAATACCAAAATCTGTTCTTACTTTTGTCTACTGCTATCAGGAAAAAATTAAAAACAACAAGCTCCTAGATAATCACTTTTCTTTTCCATTTTTAAGTAATGGTATCTCTTCTACAAAGCTGAAGAGTTAGTCAATCTGTCTACTGTGAACATTTAAAACTGTGATGGTTTTCAATTAACAAACATTTTTGAATATCTATATATTCCTCTTTGAACCTGGGATACAAGAGGAGGCAAAGACAGCAGAGACTTGTTACCCTCAAGAAACTCAACATCTTGCAGAAGGAACAAACCAAAGGTGACTTTAAAACAAGAAAATAAAATTATAAGTGAGCCATAATAAAGGTGTCATTCAGGACTTCCCTGATGGCACAGTGGAGAGGAATCTGCCTGCCAATGTAGGGGACACAAGTTCGATCCCTGGTCCCAGAAGATTCCATATGCTGCAGAGCAACTAAGCCCATGTGCCACGGCTGCTGAAGCCTGTATGCTCTACAGCCTGTGCTCCACAAGAGAAGCCACCACAGTGAGAAGCCCGGGGAACGGCAACTAGAGAGTGGCCTGAGCTTGTAGCAACTAGAGAAAGCCCGCAGAAAGCTACCAAGACCCAGTGCAGCCAAAAATAAGTAAATAAATTAAATTTTTAAAAAATAGCTGTCAGTCAGTCTAAAGGAAGGAAGGGACAAGGACAAGAACAGAACAAGGAAAGTGATTTTCAGAGACAGAACGTGGAGAGTGCCCCAGGTGAATGAATCAGCAACACCAAGGTGATAAATGTAGGACAGCTGGGTACCAGTTCTGTGAATATCAGTAAATCACAGTGGTGCCGAGGGTACACACAGGGTACAAGTTGAACCTAAGTGGAAGGTGGGCGTTGGGAAAATATCACAGAAGATCTTAAATAATTTAATAAATATTTACTAAGCTACTACAAGACACAAGATATTGCAAAAGTCACCATACATATTTTAGACCACGGCTGTTGGAAGAATGACAGGTTGAAGAGTTTGTTCTTAATAATATAGGCAGAAATGGACTGTTAAGTTCTTGAGCAATGAAATGACAAAATAAACTATGCTTCAATGAAGGGTAATCTGTAGCAGGGTGAAGGAAAGACAGGAGCAGAGCAAGGATAAAAAGGAAGAGTTAAATGAAAAAATTATTAGAACAGTTCAGGAATGAAGCACTGGCTGCACTGGGCTCCTAGCAGTGTGCATGAAAATGGATAAGGATAAATGCAACATATATATGGAGGACTAAAAAGAAGGAAGAATGAATGGAGAGTCTGAGTTTCTGAAATAGGTGACTACAAGAAAAAGGTGATGAGACTCAGGGTCTCCAACAGCAAATATGCCCCCTATGCATGAACCAGACAAAAGAATCCTCTCTGGGTAGAGGAAATATTAAAAGATGTAGGCTGACCCATCCCTGCACCCAAGTACACTGCTTGTGAACAGAATAGTTCCACCTTCTGCTCAGTCCTCAGCTGAGTCCTTTCGTAAAGAGTACAATCCATAAAAACATACACAACACTCTTATTTGGCTTCCCTGATGGCTCGAATGGTAAAGAATCTGCCTGCAATGTGGGAGATATGGGTTTGATCCCTGGCCAGGAAGATCCCCTGAGGAAGAGAATGGCAACCCACTCCAATATTCTTGCCAAGAGAATTCCATAGACACAGCCCATGGAGTCACAAAGAGTTGGACATGACTGAGCAACTAACACACAAACACACTTACTACACCAACAGAAAAAGAGATTTAGAGGATGATGCTAGTTTTAAGAAAGCAAGATGATGAGTTTGGTTTCAGTGTTTGAATTTTAGGACGAATATGAATAGCAAGAAATGTTTAGAGATTAATTAGAAATGCTACAGTCAGAAAGGTCAAGTTTACAGATGTTGGTTTAGGAATCACTGCAAATATGAGAATGAATGAAACTGCCCAAAGCCAGAGCATAAGAGAAAAACTGTGAATGGGGGATGGAAAAGGAGACTGAGAAAGAGGTAAGACACCAGGAGCTTCGTGAAAATCAAAGATTATGAGATTTACACTACTCAGAATGACCATCATTAAACAGTCTACAAATAACAAATGCTAGAGAGGATGTGGAGAAAAGGTAACTCAAACACAGTTGGTGGGAATGTAAATTGGTATAACCATTATGTAAATAGTAGGGAAGTTACTCAAAAAATTAAAAACAGAATTGCCATGAGTGTATGCTCAGTTGTATCCAACTCTTTATAACCCCATGAACTGTAGCCCATGAGGCTCCTCTGTACATGGAATTCTTCAGGCAAGAATATAGAAGTGGGTAGCCATTCCCTTCTCCAGGGAGACTTCCTGACCAAAGGAGCAAACTCATACACTCCATTCAGTTCAGTTCAGTTGTGTACAACTCTTTGCAACCCCATGGACTATAGCATGCCAGCCAGGCTTCCCTGTCCATCACCAACTCCTGAGGCTTGTTCAAACACCTGTCCATTGAATCCATCCAACCATCTCATCCTCTGCTGTCCCCTTCTCCTGCCTTCATTCTTGCCCAGCATCAGGGTCTTTTCCAGTGAGTCAGTTCTTCGCATCTGGTAGCCAAAGTATTGGAGCTTCAGCTTCAGCATCAGTCCTTCCAATGAATTTTCAAGACTGATTTCCTAGAGTATTGATTGGTTGGATCTCCTTGCAGTCCAAGGGACTCTTAAGGAGTCTTCTCCAACACCACAGTTCAAACACATCCATTCTTCAGTGCTCAGCTTTCTTTATGGTCCATTTCTCACTTGCATACATGACAACTGGAAAAACCATAGCTTTGACTAGATAGACCTTTGTTGGCAAAGTAAGGTCTCTGCTTTTTAATATGCTGTCTAGGTTGGTCATAGCTTTTCTTTCAAGGAGCAAGTGTCTTTTAACTTCATGGGTACAGTCAACATCTGCAGTGAGTTTGGAGCCCAAGAAAATAGTCTCTCACTGTTTCCATTGTTTCCCCATCTATTTGCCAGGAAGTGATGGGACTGGATGCCATGTTCTTAGTTTTTTGAATGTTGAGTTTTAAGCCAGCTTTTTCACTCTCCTTTTTCACTTTCCTCAAGAGGCTCTTTAGTTCTTCTCTTCTTTCTGCCATAAGGGTAGTGTCATCTGCATATCTGAGGTTATTGATATTTATCCTGGCAATCTTGATGCCAGCCTGTGCTTCATCCAATCCGGCATTTTGCATGATGTACTCTGCATAGAAGTTAAATAAGCAGGGTGACAATATACAGCCTTGGCTTACTCCTTTCCCAGTTTGGGATCAGTCCATTGTTATATGTTCGATTCTAACTGTTGCTATTTGACCTGCAGACAGGTTTCTCAGGAGGCATGCATGGTGGTCTTGTATTCCCATCTCTTGAAGAATTTTCCATAGTTTGTCATGATCCACACAGTCAAAGGATTTGGCATAGTCAATGAAGCAGAGGTAGATGTTTCTCTGGAATTCTTTTGCTTTTTCTATGATCCAATGGATGTTGGCAATTTGATCTCTGGTTCTTCGGCCTTTTCTAAATCCAGCCTGTATATCTGGAAGTTCTCGATTCATGCACTGTTGAAGCCTAGCATGGAGAATTTTGAGCATTACCTTGCTAGTATGTGAGATGAATGCAACTGTGCAGTAGACTGAACATTTTTTTGCATAGTCTTTCTTTGTGATTGGAATGAAAACTGACCTTTTCCAGTCCTGTGGCCACTACTGAGCTTTCCAAATTTGCTGGCATACTCAATGTAGCACTTTCACAGCATCATCTTTCAGGATTTGAAACAGCTCAACAGGAATTCCATCACCTCCACTAGCTTTGTTCAGAGTGAAGCTTCCTAAGGCCCACTTGACTCTGCATTCCAGGATGTCTGGCTCTAGGTGAGTGATCACACCATCGTGGTTATCTGGGTCATGAAGATCTTTTCTATTTCTGTATAGATCTTCTGTGTATTCTTGCCACCTCTTCTTAACATCTTCTGCTTCTGTTAGGTCCATGTGATTTCTGTTCTTTATTGTGCCATCTTTGCATGAAATGTTCCCCTGGTATCTCTAACTTTCTGAAAGAGATCTCTAGTCTTTCCCATTCTATTATTTTCCTCTATTTCTTTTCATTGATCACTGAGGAAGGCTTTCTTATCTCTCCTTGCTATTCTCTGGAGCTCTGCATTCAGATGGATGTACCTTTTTTTTTCTCCTTTGCCTTTCACTTCTCTTAGCAATTTGTAAGGCCTTCTCAGACAACTATTTTGCCTTTTTGCATTTCTTTTTCTTTGGGATGGTCTTGATCATAGCCTCCTGTACAATGCTATGAATCACCGTCCATAGTTCTTCAGGCACTCTGTCTATCAGATCTAATCCTTTGACTCTATTTGTCACTTTCAGTGTATAATCATAAGGGAGTTGATCGAGGTCATACCTAAATAGTCTAGTGGTTTTCCCTACTTTCTTCAATTTAAGTCTGAATTTTGTACTAAGGACTTCATGATATGAGCCACAGTCAGCTCCCAGTATTGTGTTTGCTGGCTGTATAGAGCTTCTCCATCTTTGGCTGCAAAGATTATAATCAATCTGATTTTGGTATTGACCATCTGGTGATGTCTATATGTAGAGTCGTCCATTACTCAGCCATAAAAAAAAAAGCAATTATTCCATTTGCAGCAACATGGATAGACCTAGAGATTATCATACTAAGTGAAGAAAGTCGGAAAGAGAAAGACAAATATCATATGACATCACTTACATGTGGAATCTAAAATATGACACAATAAATAGATCTATGAAACAAAAAGTCCCACAGATACAGAGAACAGACTTGTGGTTACCAAACAGGAGGAGGGGTTAGGAGGGAAGGATTGGGAGTTTGGGATTAGCAGAGGCAAAGTATTATAAATGGATAAAAACAAAGATCCTACTGTGTAGCACAGGGAACTGTATTTAATACCCTGTGACAAAGCATAATAGAAAAGAATGCTAAAAATAGTATATATGTGTATAACAAGTCACTTCTCTTTTATAACGAGTACAAAAGAAATCAACATATTGTAAGCCAACTATGTGCTGTGCTGTACTTAGTCGCTCAGTCATGTTCGACTCTTTGCAACCTCATGGACTGTAGCCTGCCAGGCTTCTCTGTCCATGGGAATTCTCCAGGCAAGAATACTGGAATGAGTTGCCATGCCCTCCTCCCGGGGATTTTCCCAACCCAGGGATTGAACCCAGGTCTTCTGTATCGCAGGTGGGTTCTTTAGCATCTGAGCCACCAGGGAAGCCCAACTAAACTTCAAAATTAAAAAAAAAAAAGTATTGTGAGATTTGGGTGAGAGTGGGGCAAATGTTTTTAATTCAACAAACAGTTATTTATCCTTCCATGTCAATGAGCTCCAATAAATAAGAACAGCAGGAAACTTTTTGCTATAATTAATAAGATTACATCCCAAATTTTCTTTTTTCTTTTTCAAGAATAGAAAACACCAAAGCCAGCACTCACTGGAAATAATAGTTTAATGTTTGTAATTTAATATTAGGTCATTATATTTTAATTTTTAAAAATCCAATTGAAAACTAAAATATGCTATTTTATTAACTATCTTTATTTAGTATAGAGTCAGCAAATTAACCTAAACTAGGTCATCCATTTAGTTATAAATTGAAGAAGAAAAAATATTTTAGTACCTAATACAATACTTTGCAGCTAGTAGGCACTCAGATGCCTGTAAACTGAATTAAATGCATGCAGGTTTTAGACAGGATAGTATTTTAGGCCATAATATATTATATACATTTGTTTAAATATTTGTTGGCTACATGCATTTTTTATTATTAGCAGTAAACTATAATGATTACTGTACTATTAATTCCATTAGGCTGTAAATTCCTCAGGGACAGTCATTCAATCTTTTATTTCTTTTGAGAATTCTGCAGTTCCTAGTTAGGTCAACACAGGTTGTTAATCAACCTGTGTCTGAATTCATCTTCATCCTGTGATGGCATTATTAGATGATGGAACATGATGAAAAGCCTGATGTAGATTTGGAGATCTCACAATGCCTTTAATATTGATGAATTCTGTGACTAACAGCAAGGCATTTGGACCTAAAACTGGATTCATGTTAAAACATAATTTTGATATGTTTTAATACAAACACAATTGTTATCATTATTAATAATGAATAAAGATATACATGAAAGATATATAGACATTCAGATCAACTGTCTCAGATTTGAAATTTTTCTTAACAGGAGAAAATAGGTCACAGAAGAACTGTAAAAAAGAATCTAATCTTAATCTTTCGTACATTAATAATTCTAGCTAAGGAGTATAATACCAGTGCCTCATTCTTCTACTAAAACTTGATAGATTAAGATAATCATTTTGTAGGAGGGTTTGCCTCTAGATTTTTGTTTTCTTTTGTTTTAAGCTGAATTCCTGGACCTATTTTAAATGAGAGCTTTTCTTCTGTTTGTTTATACACTGCCATGCACTAGAAAGGATGTAAGGTAGTTAAATATCTTTAATCTTTCAATACATACATTCTCATTTGTAAAAATTAAAGATACAATGGAAAATTCATGAATAGGCTAATAAAAATGTAAATATGTAATTATCACTTTCTCTGTAAAATTACATCTCTGACTAGGAAAATATGTGAGCTAAACTGCACTGTAACTCATTTTATTCCACCACCTGGTGGATTTTAGCTGTTATTCCAGAAGCATTAAAATTGTAAGCTGCTATTATTTGTCAGATAATCTTTTCTGTGAACTTTTTCTCTAATGTCACCTAAACTTTTCACATTTGAACATAATGCCTTTCTTCTAGAATTTAAGCTTTTGGGGGCATCTTTGGTATGTCTTAAAAGATTCTTAAAAAATGTTCACTAAAGAAATATATAGCACAGTTCACCAAAGATGCCTAAGAGGGGTTTCATAGCTTTAGAAAACATGGAGTAGTCTATCATTTCCACACTCTGAAAGGCTTTCTTCAAGACTGAAAATGCATGAACTAAAAAGCAGCTGTGTCAAGCCATGTTGGAGCTGAGGCAAAATGCAAAACTCAGTAATAATAATAATGATGCTATCTTTACTTAGAATTTAAATCCATTATGGATTTTTGCATTTAATTTTTTAAATATTGCACTAATTTTTTTCTCTTGACTACTGAATTTTTTAGCATCCCTTATATCCTGTACCCAAGGAGGGTGCCTCACTCTTGTCACTATATAGTCCTGGACACTATAAAGAGCCAATTTGAGAAAAAGAAAAAAAAAAGTAGATGAAAGAAGGATAAGTAAAAGCAAGAGCTAGTTCCTTAAAATAATGAACAAAATAGGCAAATTTTGGGCAAAGGTGATTAAAGAAAAAAATAAATATATGCCACATTAAATGAATACATTTGAAAATTACAAGGTAATGGGTGATTTCCTAGGAATATATGTTATAAATTTGATCAAGGGTAAAGGAGAAAATGAACCTGACAAACATGAACTAAACTGGAAGTCTACTTTTTAAAAGGTCACATGTCCAGACAGTTCTACACTTGAGGTTCTACTAAACAACCAAGAACACATAAATTCTGTTAGTCTAATAATTACAGATTGTAGATATTCATTTTTAGAAACCAGCATTGTCTATATACAAAAACCTGAACTAGCACAGAAAAGTGACTCAAGTCAAAATCATTAATGAACTCAGATGCAAAAATTCTACTTAAAAATATCTTAGGGTCTCCCTGGTGGTCCAGTGGTTAAGAATCTGCCTGCCAATGCAGCGGAAACGGGTTCGATCACTGATACATGCTGGGAGGCAACTAAACCTGTGTGTCACAATTTCTAAAGCTGGCAAGCCGTATAACCTGTACTCCACAGCAAGAAAAGGCACCACAATGAGAAGCCTATGCATGTTACAGCAACTGTTACAGAAAAGTAGTCTCCACTCACCGCAACTAGAGAAAGACTGTGCACAGTAATGAAGACCCAGCATAACCAAAATAAATAAATACATAAAATTTAAAACAATTTTTTAAGTGACATCTTTGAATGTTGAATGCAGCACAGTACTAAAATAATAATAAGCTACCATGATGAAATAAGATTAATTTCATAAATGCAAGGATAAATTATGGTTAACAAGTCTCATATACTTTTTAAGTCAAATTAAAAGATAAAATTGTGATTATAAAAGTAAATAATAAACAAGCATTTATAAAAATTCAGCAGCAAAACTCAGTAAAATATGAATAAAAAATAGCTAATTTATAGTGAATGAAACTGGCATGATGGTTCACGCTAGAACAAAATTAGATCCCCATTTCAAATATACATCTATCAAAAATTAATTTTAGCTGTGTTAAATACATAACTTTAGTAAAATAAAACTTTAAATATCAAAAAAGATCGAGGATGATTTGTGCAACCTGAAAGTGAGGACAGAGTAGAGAGAAGCAGGAAATAGATAGGACTAGGCTAGGAAACTGAAAGAATTACTAGTAAGATGAAAGACTTACTAAAAGACCAAATATCTGTGAATACCTCCACATCCACTATCAGTTTTCCAGAGGTTTAAAGTGTCTGATAAATAATGATACTGTATATTCACTTCATTGAAAGGACTGATGCTGAAGCTGAAACCCTGATACTTTGGCCACCTGATGTGAAGAACTGACATTTGAAAAGACCCTGATGCTGGGAAAAATTGAGGGCAGGAGGAGAAGGGGATGACAGAGGATGAGATGGTTGGACGGCATCACCATCTCAATGGACATGAGTTTGAGTAAACTCCGGGAGTTGGCAGTGGACAGGAAGGACTGGTGTGTTGCAGTCTATGGGGTCACAAAGAGTTGGACACGACTGAGCAACTGAACTGAACTGAACTGACTGAGTACTGTTTTCTCAACAATATTTTGAGCAACTTTTCAGCATCCTGTCCATTGTCCTATACTATCTATATCATGTGGTGTGAATGGCTTCAAAAAAATCCCTCTTGAATGATAGTCCAGTTGTAGGAACCTGATCATCTTGGTGCTCAAGTTGTGCCCCAAGTGTTTCTCTCCAACCTGCCAATGATGTTGTGGGGCTGTTTTCAAAGCCCGTGCACGTGTGCCAAGCCACTTCTGTCACGTTTAACTCTGTGAGACCCCTATGGACTCCAGAGGAGGCAGAGGAGCCTCCTCTGCCAGGCTCCTCTGTCCATGGGATTTTCCACGTAAGAATACTGGAATGGGTGGCCATGTCCTCCTCAAGGAGATCTTCCTGACCCAGGGATAGAACTTGTGTCTCCTACATTGCAGGTGGATTCCTTATCACTGTGCCACCTGGGAAGGCCAACTGGGAAACAATCACTTACTTTCTCTTTTACGTCTCTGATGTGAGTTGAAGTATAGGCCCTTTTAATAATACTATTAATACTTAAATGATTACATGTCCCAAACAGTATTTTTGAAGATATTAAGAAAGTCAGTTTATGAACTGAGTTTACACACTCAAGTATAAATTAACTGATAAGCATTTATAAACTCCTTTCACTTACAGATCTTTAGGTAGCAAATATTTATTTTCAGATTGTCATCATTTCTCTGGTTTTCTGCCTTTAAATGTTTTCTCCCAAAACTTTAGCCTTACGCAAGAGGCATTTATTCCCATGTTACTAAAGAAACTGTACTATTAAATGTAGAAAGTTGGCAAGAAAGTTTATGAAATGTTACATAACAATATTTTTCTGGAGGCATACCTCATGTCTTACAGAATTCGATCTATGATAACTATCACACATTTACTGGCATACCTCAAACCCTCTATAATTCCAATCAGTTATCAAATTTTATTAAGTGCCTATTACATGATTGGGACAACTGGTTGTTTTAATTTTAGGTACTGACAACAAACAACAAGTGGGAAACCTCAGACTATTGAAAGCGTACGCTTTATTTCCAAGAAACTTGGCAAAAAAAAGAAATATTTCACTACTGTTTGGCTCAGATGACTGAATGGTCCACTGGCTAAGTCAATTTGGGTACAAATCATGGAGAAATAATACCATAAGGGACTAGGTTTCCAGGGATCAACTCTGGAAAGAATCTGACTTTACAAGAACCTTTCAATACCTAACTGAAAAGAAGCAGCCTCGTGAATAGAGACACCAAGAGAGATTTTTGCCATCTTTGCCATCTAACCCCTGAAACCCACAGAGGGCACAAATGGGTGGCAGGCAGGACTTATTCTAATAAACGACACAACACTAAGGATTAACTGTCTTCTCCATGAACTACAGGAACTCTAGTTTTAGAATGAAGTCTCCAAGATGCAGACTGTTAATCTTAGCAAATGAACAGTTAAGTGAGTCCAAATTCCAAATTTACTTTTCCAGTTTGTTGCTAACTAAAAGACTAAGCATATCCGGAATTGACTGTCATGAGGAATACCTGCTGCTCCTCAAAGAAGTTAAACAAAAGAACTCAATGTCAGTGCTAAGATGGCAGATAATCACCTCAGGTCTATAACTGGTTCGTTAGTTTTACTTATCCTTTATAAAAAGTGATTCCCCCACACCTTGGAACATGGTATATTTTTGCATCTTAAAAAAAATTAAGAGATTTCTTTTTTTTTTTTGAAGTGCAGGTTCATTAATTCCAAATTACCAGTTACTTACAAAGGATATTTCTGTTATTGATACATGGGTAAGTATTGGGTGTATTCTCACAAGAAAGTTTTTGTATATATTTATATACCATGATTTAATTGGAAAATTTCCTATGCCACTTTTGAAACTGTATTACTGACATTGCAGATCACAAGGGAGTAACTGGCTTACTAACCAGTTTATCACATTAAAATGTAATTTTAATGTATGCTAATTTCAAAAGATTCACAGGAGAGTCAGCATCTTTAGTGGCCTGCATGCAGTATTGGGAAGAACCTGTTGAGAATGACTTTCGTATCTCTGGGCAAGACACTGTATTACTAGCTCTGTGTATCCTCATTTATAACACTGCAGCTCATACACATCTTCTGTACAAAAACTAAATAAATAAATGCTGTTTAGACTAATAAGTGAGTTTAACCCAGCGATGTTAATTGTAATATTACTCACCTTCAGAGTCTTAAAAAAGCTGAAGACAAAATTTCTTAAAACAACATGATTGACTCAGTATGTGACGATTTAAACATTTCTTAGTAGTATCTGGCAAATATTTTTAATTAAAATCTCAGGATACAAAGGGTCTGAGTAACCCGAGTTATTTAGAACCCATTTATTATTGAGAATTAGTGCTGGGAGGGGCCTGATAAGAAATCTTTATTTTGCACAGGAAACCACTGGAGGCCTAAGAATGTTAAATACTTTTCCTAAAGACAAGGTGCTAATGAGCAACTCAGCCATAACCGGAAGGTTGATTTTCTAGGCGTTCCTCCTTTGTCCCATCTATCAACTATTTAGTTATTTAGAGAAATAGTAAAATAATACGGGAAACACTGGCCTTCAAATATTCATCAATCCACTATCAATGAAGAGTAATGATTCCATGACACCTTTTGGGCAACAGAACTGTGATATCTGAAGAGAATTAGTAGTCATTTACAAAGGAGACGCGCTCATTTAAAAATTTCAAAATTCCCTTTTAAGGGCAGAGAATCCAGGGGAAAGCGCGTATTTGTGAGGCCTTTTGGACAAAGAGCCGTCCAATGGAGGGGTTTTTAGTTTACACTCGGGGGCATGGGGGGGCGACAGGCCAAGGGGAGAGCGGGACGGCGGCTCCGGGGTCCCCCTTTACTCCCGGAGAGCCCGCGCCGCCCGGGCGTTGCACCCACTCGGGGCCGAGCACCCAACTCGGGCATGGGGCGCCTCCGAGGGAACACCCTCGGCCCGCGGGAGGGGGCAGAGACGGCGTACCTCCGACTCGGGTGTGGTTCCCGCCGGAGTCATTCCCGCGGGAGTCGTTCCCCCGGGTGTCGTCCCCACAAACGTCGCCATGATCCCGCCTCAGCCCTGCGGCCCCTCGTCGCCTAGGCAACCGGGGCGGGGGGCGGGGCCGGGGTCGCTAGGCAGGGGAACGGAGCCCAAGCTCAGCTGCTTCCGGTCCCGAGCCCCATGCCCACCTGGGAAATGGTCGGGCCCAGGCTTGTAGGAGCCGCGGAGCCGGCCCTACCGCTGCGGGGCGCTGTGCCGGGAAAGCCTACGGCAGGCTTTGAGTACCTGAATCAAGACAGACTTTCCTTTTAGTAAGAGTGAAAAAAGGGAAGGAAAAAAAGCATTGGAAACGAACTAGTACACGGGGAAGTAGGGCTTCCCTGGTGGCTCAGTCGGGATAGAGTCCATGGGGTCGCAAGAGTCAGACACGACTTAGCGACTAACCTACCTCCACCAAACGTGGAAATGTGTAACACTAATACATGGCAGGCCTGTCTATGGAATTTCCCAGGCAAGAACGCTGGAGAGGGTTGCCATTGCTTTCTTCAGGGGATCCTCCCGACCCAAGGATCGAACCCACATCTGCAATGCAGACGGATTTTTATCAACTGAACCACCAGGGAAGACCCCAGTAAGTATTAAAGTGAGGTATATTATTGGAGTTAATATTTTACAGGAAAGAATTGTAATTTTAAAATATTAGGATATTGTTGTTATGTTTAGAAGGAAAAACAGCCTTATCTTTTGGAAATAACATGCTGAAATATTTAGTGATGGTGACTCCAAAATAAGGAAGGGTAGATGGATAATGAGTGGAGGTACAGTAGAGGAATCAACACTGGGGGGGAGGGGGGTTGGTCATTATACTATGATTTCTACTTTATAGTTTGATTTTTCCATAATAAAAACGTTGAAAAACAATATCTTTAGTATTTGTATGGCTTCCCTGGTAGCTCAGCTGGTAAAGAATCCACCTGCAATGCAGGAGACCCCTGTTCGCTCCCTGGGTCCGGAAGATTGCTGGAGAAGGGATAGGCTACCCACTCCAGTATTCTCGGGGTTACCTGGTGGCTCAGCTGGTAAAGAATAGGCCTGCAATGTGGGAGACCTGGATTCAATTCCTGGGTTGGGAAGATCCCATCAAGAAAGAACGGCTACTCACTCCAGTATTCTGGCCTGGAGAATTTCATGGACTATGCAGTCCACGCCTTCACAAGAGAGTCTGAAACGAATGAGCACTTTCACGTGAGTGTTCTTCTCTGGACGATAGTATCTGCTTCGATAATGAAACGTGCTTTCCTTTTATTAGCTTCCATGGGGGTTGCTGTGCAGGAAACTTTCTGCAACTATCAGACATTAAATGCTTCACTTTCCTCCTCTGTCAAATGAGATAATGACAGTGTCGGACTTACTGCATTATTGTGAGGATTTAGCATGTTAATATATGGGAATATTTAGGACATATCTAGCAACTGTAGTTCTGTATTAGTAGGATTAGTATTAGTTTGTACTTTTCTGTTTAGTCCATCCTATACAACCATTGCCAAAATAATACTTCCATCATGGACCTCTTATATTTGCCCCCTGCCTTTCAGACCAAACTGAACAATTTACCTTTATACAACTTCATGATAATTGTGCCTTTCCTTGTCTTACTGTTAAGATTAGCCGCACAGTTTGTACTGTCAACTTGTGGTTCATGAATTGTCTCTACATTTGTATATGTATGGTCAGTCTTTTAAGTAGATTGTAGAGTCCTCCTCTCCTTAGTATTTTACACCTAAAGAAACTTTTAGTTCTTAGTACAGAATATTCAGTCAACAATGTGTTTATGATTTCCAATTCTAATTTAAAACCCTATTTGGACTCCATCAGTTAGTGAAAATACAGATAATTTTAAGTGATTGCCAGAGTTTATACTTAAGAGCTACCACCTCACAAACTCATTACAGTGCTAATTAATTGATTATTTCCTTCTGATTCCTACTTTAAAGAAATTGAAAACAATGGGTAACCTTCTGCAAAGTAAAAACCATTTGCATTCTTTAATTTAGCCTTTAGTAAATGGCTAGAACATTTATTTCTTTAAACTGTAGTTCTAATTTTCTCAAAGTTCGGATTTATTTTCCTGTCCATTAATTGTTCTGTCATGTCTTTTACAGTTTTTACATTTTCTTCACCTCTTTTTGGTTTTGGACCCCAGAACTAGTGGAGGACTCCATTAAAGATGGACTAAATTCTACCAATGATAAGAGTGTTACCTCTGGCGGGGTGGGGTGGGGAAGAGGATTGTTTTGTAGTAATTTCAATTTAACTGTATTTAATGTTGTAATTTATTAGAGAAGTCAGTTTGGAGGAGGTAATTTAATTTTATGGGGCACATTTTTTTTTGCCTGGTAAAGAGTAGTGTTGAAAACCCATTAGCCTGAAGGTTACTTTTAATTTGCACAAGTTGGAGTTGATTTTAACTTCTCACTTCTTTTGTAGGGAGGTGCCAACAGGAAAGACAAATCTCAGTAGTTGATATGTTTTCTTACATGGAAAGGTCAGTTAAATCTTCCTTCTCAAGTCTCTTTGGAAGATAAAGGCTTCTAACCAAAGCCTACAAAATTCCATTTGTTATCTGAGTTTATTGTTTTAGGGCTAGCAGAGAAAAGGGAAACATATGGGTCTTGTAGTTTACAATTATTTTTTTAAAGGACCTCTGACTTTAAGCACATCACAGTGAAATATGGGGTAGCTTGATAGTATTATTTGCCCAACTGGATTGGCCATCTTTCTAATGAAAGTACTCCAGTCTACACGCTGATAAACATATGAGTAGCAGATTTTACAGGTGGAATAAAATTTTCTTGAAGAGGGATATTTTTATAATTTTATCAGTTGAGGCCTTGTTGTGTTACTCACTCAGCCGTGTCTGACTCTGTGCGAAGCCATGGACTGTAGCCCACCAGGCTCCTCTATCCGTGGGATTCTCCAGGCAAGAATACTGGAGTGGGTAGCCATTCCCTTCTCCAGGGGATCTTCTCGACCCAGGGATTGAACCTGAGTTCTCCTGCATTGCAAATAGATTCTTTACTGTGTGAGCCACCAGGGAAGCCCTAATTGAGCCTTGAATGTTTAAAATAATACCAGGCCTTCCCTGATGATCCAGAGGCTAAGATTCCACACTCTTAAAGCAGGGGGCCTGGGTTTGATCCCTGATCAAGGAACTAGATCCCAGGTACTAAAACTAAGAGTTTGAATACCACAACTGAAATATCACTCAGACTGCAAGTAAGACTAATGGAGTCAGATCAAATAAATAAATACACATTTTTAAAAAATAAACATTTAGGAAAGGGCTAGATAATTTTTTAATGGGTATTGATGGTCTAGTGTAGCAATATAAGACGATGAAAACTGATGGGTGAGATTTCTGCTGTCTTCTTAGGGTCAGGAACTATTTCCACTCCACTCCTCATGATTTATGTGTTACTGGTTCATTTTAAGTATAAACGAAGTTCTTCAACAATAAGTGAAATGATGTCACTAATGAGATTAATGACATACTAGTAGTTCCAACACTGTCATTCCTGAAGTCTTGAATCTTTTAAGTGACACCCATGATAGTCTTAAGAGGATCAGGCTGGAAAAATTCTAGTTTGTTCTTGAAATAGTACTGAGAGACCACAAAGTTGTGGAGATGGAATTTAGATAACACACTGTATTTTAGCCTTGAGATACACTGAATTGTTAGATGTAGAAAGAAAAGCTATAAAAAGCATTTTATTTTGTAAATAATTGCCTTCACTCTTTGTTACATGTTTAACTTTTAGCAAAGAAAGTATTCCAGTAGCTAATCAATTCTGAAATATATTTCATTTTCTTAACCTTTACCTACTTCTCAAATCTGGTCTTCTCATTTCAATTAAGTGCCTTAATCTGTCCAAGTCATATGTGAGAACATTTTAAAGTCTCACCTTAACAAAGTGCTTATAGGAAATGGGATAGTAAACCTACTGTAGTAGAATATATTCTTAGACTAACTAATCATTGGTGCAGGGGGAGGGAAGTATAGTGATTTTCAATCAGTTAGTATGATTTTGACCTTGTTCATGTAATACTGCATCCTGTTTTCAAAACTCATTGTGGGCATATCTGTTATTTCTTTATTGTCCAGTTATTCACTTTACAGTGAGTCCTTATGCCCTTAAGATGAAATTTCTTTTTCTCCAATCAGAAAATACTCTCTTTTCCTAACCCAGAGACCTCATTAAGATAGTGTTGTACAGAAACAGACTCATAGACAGGAGAACAGATTTGTGGTTGCCAAGGGAGAGAAGTGGAGTAGGAGGGATGAACTGGGAGTTTGGGGTAGATGCAAACTACATTTAGAATGGATATACAACCAGGTCCTATTGTATAGCTCAGTTAACTATATTCAATATCCTGGGATAAATCATAATGGAAAAAATACTAAAAAGAAAGTATGTATGTGTTTGGGCTTCCCAGATGGCACTTGTGGTAAAGAGCCCGGCTGCCAGTGCAGGAGATACAAGAGATGTAAGTTCTGTCCATGGGTGGGGAAGATCCCCCGGAGTAGGAAAGGGCAAGCCACTCCAGTATTCTTGCCTGGAAAATCCCATGGACAGAGGAACCTGGCAGGCTATAGTGTATAGGGTGGAAAAAGAGTCAGACACAACTGAGTGACTGAACACAAACACACACATGCGTGTGTAACAGAGTCACTTTGTGTACAACAGAGGTTGGCACAACACTATAAATCAACTACATTTCAATAAAAAAGATAATTTTGTAACTTGTTCCTTTTCTTCCAGATGATCTTTTAAAAGAGAAATGGGGTCTTACTTATCACCTCTCCTTAAGCACTCCATGTCCTACAGTTGGTCTCTGATCACCTGTGCTCTCCTAAAGCTGTCCTCTCAAGAGCTGTCCCAGGTCCTGTCTTTCTTGGTGTGTGGACATCCTATTTGTCCCAAATATCCATTCCTTGCCTTCTCTACTTGGCCTTGTGCCCTGGAAGGCTGGCCCATCAGCTGGATTCACCAAGTTCCTCAGCCTGAGGCTTGTGGTTAGGTTTGGCCAGTGGGAACACCAGCAGATTAATGATAGGAGAGTGAGGTCCAGGGTCATTTATTCTCCCTGTTTTCTATCTTCAGGATTACAAATTGGGTGTATAGTAGCCGCTTCCTACACCAAAGGCCTTGATGGCTACACTGGGTCCCTTAGCCCCTGCAGCTCCCTTTTGGGCCTCAGTTCAGTTGATCAGTCATGTCTGACTCTTTGCGACCCCATGAACCACAGCACGCCAGGCCTCCCTGTCCATCACCAACTCCCAGAGTTTACCCGAACTCCTGTCTATTGAGTCAGTGATGCCATCAAACCATCTCATCTTCTGTCATCCCCTTCTCCTCCTACCTACAATCTTTCCCCACATCAAGGTCTTTTCCAGTGAGTCAGCTCTTCGCATCAGGTGGCCAAAGTATTGGAGTTTCAGCTTCAACATCAGTCTTTCCTGTGGACACCCAGGACTGATCTCCTTTAGGATGGACTGGTTTGATCTCCTTGCAGTCCAAGGGACTCTCAAGAGTCTTCTCCAACACCACAGTTCAAAAGCATCAATTCTTTGGCACTCAGCTTTCTTTATAGTCCAACTCTCACATCCATACGTGACCACTGGAAAAACCATAGCCTTGACTAGATGGACTATGTTGACAAAGTAATGTCTCTGCTTTTTAATATGCTGTCTAGGTTGGTCATAACTTGTCTTCCAGGGAGCAAGTGTCTTTTAATTTCATGGCTGCAGTCACCATCTGCAGTGATTTTGGAGCCCCCAAAAATAAAGTCTGCCACTCTTTCCACTGTTTCTCCATCTATTTGCCATGAAGTGATGTAAGGACTGGATGCCATGATCTTAGTTTTCTGAATGTTGAGCTTTAAGCCAACTTTTTCACTCTCCTCTTTCACTTTCATCAAGAAGCTCTTTAGATCTTCTTGCTTTCTGCCATAAGGGTGGTGTCATGTGCATATTTGAGGTTATTGATATTTCTCTTCAGGGAACTACTTTAGGGTCTTTAATCCATTCTTGTGGACTGGGGCTTTCCAGGTAGTGACAGTGGTAAAGAACCCACTGCCAATGCAGAAGATGAAAAAGATGCAGGTTAGATCTCTGGGTGGGAAGATCCCCTGAAGGGAGGGTGTGGCAACCCACTCTAGTATTCTTGCCAGGAGAATCCCTTGGACAGACAGCCTGGAGGGCTACAGTCCCAGAGAATCACAAAGAGTCTAAGGGGACTGAGCAAGCGACTGAATAAACACACAAACACGCAGACACACACACAGTTTAATGCAAAAATCCAAGTTAGCAAACTTAAGCAACAATACATACCTAAAGTGAAAACGCTCCAGCTGACAAAAAACTGCACCCTGTTTCCCTCGCCCAGGCAAACTCATGCAAATTTTTGAAGTGCAAGCAGGCTCTTTAAACACATGATTTGAGTTAGCCATAAATAATTTTTGTAAAAATCAAAATTTATCCTACATTTTAATTTGTGAAATAAATATGATCAAAAGAGTTTCACTGATTATTTTTTTCCTTCTAAAACTATCTAAAAGTGACTGGGTGCCATTTAATTAATGGCAGGGGACTCCACTGCTCTTCAAATGTATTTCTGAGAAAATTTATCCTGGGGGATTCTGAAAAGTACCTTGGCTGAGCAAGCTTTGCCCCCTTCTCTGTGCTGCCTCCCACCCCACTCCACTTTTAAACATAGCAAGTCTAATTTTACCTGTTTTACATAATAGCTTTCTTGTGAATTTTGTTAGAAGGAAAGACTTTGAGCTTTAAAAAGTTTCAAATCCACTAGGTAATCTCTAAGGAAACTTCATCTCTGAAAATGTTATTACAATATAATTTCCCAAAGCATTCATTGTCTGAAATGCTCACTTTGGCAAATACACAGTATTACTGTTATTAAACATTTCTGATGTATATACATGTTTATGATTCGAGGGAAGGAAAATTACATACATTATCTCATTTAGTCATCAGAATCCACAGTCATGGTATTCTACATAGCATTGCCCTTGATTAAGGAACTTACTACCCAGGAAAATTAGTGCAGGTCTGGGCCCAAGATCATGGAACTTACTGGTCTTATTTTATCTGCTCCCCACCCACCATCCCCTGAAATAGCTGGCTTGATGGAACAGTGGAATGACCTTTTGAAGACTCAGTTACGTTGCAGGCCTGGATCAAGTTTATCCAGATGGTTGTACATGCTCTGAATCAGCATCCAATATATGGTACTCTTTCCCCCAGTCAGGATACATGGGTCCAGGAAACAAGGAGTGGAAATGGGAGTGGCACAACTATTACACCCTAATGACCCATTCGCCAAATATTTTCTTTTGTTTCTGTGTCCTTATGCTCTGTCACCCTAGTGGTCTTAGTTCCAGAGGGGCTTCCCAGGTGGTCCTGTGGCAAACAATTTGCCTGCCTGCTAATGCCGGAGATGCAGAAGACACAGGTTTGATCCCTGGGTCAGGAAGATCCCTTGGATGAGAGCATGGCAACCCACTCCAGTATTCTTGCCGGGAGAATCCCATGGACAGAGGAGCCTGGTGGGCTACAGACCCTAGGGTTGCAAAAAGATGGAATGACTGAGTGACTGAACATGCATGCAGTTGGTTCCAGGGGGACAAATACTTCTACCAGGAGATACAACAATGACCTCACTGAACTGGATGTTGAGGCTGCTACCCAGCCACTTTGAACCCCATACTCCTGAATCAACAAAGAAGGGAATTACAGTACTGGCTAAGGTGATTGGCTCTTGACTACCAAGAGGAAATTGGGCTACTACTCTACAGTGGGGGTAAAGAAGTGTATGTCAGGTATATAAGAAACTCCTTAGGGCCTCTGTTAATATCAATATTACTATGAAAGTGAAAGTGTTAGTTGCTCAGTTGTGTCTCACTCTTTGCAACCCCATGGACTGTAGCCCGCCAGGCTCCTCTGTCCATGGCATTCTCCAGGCAAGAATACTGGAGTGGGTTGCCATTTCCTTCTCCAGAGAATCTTCCAAGTCTGCCTGCATCAGACTCTACCATCTGAGCCACTGAGGAAATTAATATTACCTGGGATTAAGATCAATAGAAAACTACCAAAACCCAATCCAGGCAGGACTTCTAATGGCCCAGACCCTTCAGGAATGTTCACCCCACCAGGTGAAAAACCATGACCAACTGAAAAGCTTGCTGAAGGCAAAAAGAATATGTAAAAGATAGTGAAAAAGTAGCTACAACCCTTCACCACTAACCATTTACAGAAACAAAGATTATAGTCATCATGAGTATTTTCTCCTTATTATGAACGCCTTTATGTGTGTTTTCTTTTCTCTCTTATTCCCTTACGTAACATAAGGTGTACTGAGTTTATATCACAGTATTTATGTATTATTAATTTTACATCATAGTATTTCAGTTACAGGATATATCAAGAAGACTAAACAGAAAAAAAAGACAAAAAACTCTCTGCCCCAAAATTCCATTCTAATGAGGTGGTACACCTAGATTCTATTTCAAGATATAAGAACCCACTAATTAGTGTTTTGGAAGGCTTTTTGTCTGTGAAAATCTGAGAGCTTAAGATATGAAAAGAGCTTGATATTTTATGTGATGTTTCTTTAAATGGAAATAATATCCTACTGGCTGATGGTTAATAGTTTATTAGAGAGTGATAAGTGCTATGGGCTTCCCTGGGTGGTACAGAACTTGCAGGAGTTGCAGGAGATTCAAGAGACCTGGGTTTGATCCCTGAGTTGAGAGAATGCCCTGGAGGAGGGCATGGCAACCCATTCCAGTATCCCGTGGACAGAGGAGCCTATTGGGCTATAGTCCATAGGGTCTCAAAGAGTCGGACATGACTGAAGCAACTTAGCACACACAAGTGCTACGGGAGAAAACAGAGCAGCTTGAAGGGAGATTAGCAGTGTGGGGTTGGGAGAATCTATGCATGTTGAAATTTCAGGTAGGATGGTCAGGATTCACCTTGGAAAATAGATAACAATTGAGCAAGCTTATCATCACCATTATCATAACTAGCATTCTGGCTAACTGTTTTCTGTGCATTTCTTATTTAAATTTCATAACAGATGTAGGCACTGAAGCTTAAAGAAGTTAATTATTTACTTCATGTAGCACAGCTATTTAGTGGAGGCTATAGAATTTAAATTCAAGACTATCTGATCAAGGGCCCAAATCGTGCATCCTGTACTGTGTCTCAAGCAATGGTTTCCTAACTGGGTTTGAAGGTTGCAGTGACATTTGATTTGACATTAGTTTTTCAAAGCATCTATTATTAGCCTTATATTTAAAACTCAGTTTAAAACCATGTACTCAAATATATGATAATTCACATGTTAACATATTGGAGGTTCTCAACCTGTTAAACTGAGGATTAGGTACTTTTTGCACATGTGCAAATTTTTTTCCACTTTTGTGAATATATTTGAACATTGTACAAATGTTTCATTGGCTAAGAATGTTTAAATTTTGCATGATTAAGAAAATTCAGGCAGTAGTTCTGTTCAACAGAAAATTCTAAAATAGCTCGTGTGTAGCATGAGGAAGGATTGGAAATTTCTGCTGGTTGCATGTTATCATCATGATGGAATCTTGACAATATATTGAAGAAAAGAATCTATAACATGTTATATAAAATGTAATTCTACCACCATTGGTTCAGTTTAGATGTTTTTTGCCTGAATTGAGATATAATTAATGACTAGCCCTTGATTTTATTTTAAGCTTTGTATTACTTAATTGAAGGATATCCTGAGATTACAGGGAAGTTTTGGGTATTTTTAACCTACCATTTGTAGTTACTTATGTAGATCAAGTTTTTTTTTTAATATTATGAAACCAAGTCAGAATTTTGGAATAATTTCAATACTGACACTGACATGACTGAAACAGTCTCATTATGTTAGTTTTTATAGTTATAGACCAATGCATGTGATAAGTAAATATGTTTATAGTTATAATAAATACATGTTAACATAGACCATACATTTATATAAATAGTGTAACCCTTCATCTATTTACATACTGAAGCTTAATTTTAAAAAATTTAGCAGGAGAGGGGTATAAGTAAATATCTGTTGACATAAACATGGACTGTACATGTGCACTCAGTCATGTCCAACTCTGTGACCCCTTGGACTGTAGCCCACCAGGCTCCTCCTTCCATGGGATTTTCTGGGCAAGAATACTGGAGTGGGTAGCCATTTCCTTCTCCAGGGGATCCCCCTGACCCCTAGAGACAGAATCTGCATCTCCTGTATCTCCTGAATTGAAGATGGATTATTTACCACTGAGCCAGGTGGGAAACCATAAACATGGAAGTAGTTTCTAAAATGACAATTATATAGGGATTAGGAAATAACGTAGATTGTGCCCATAGTTGTCCTAAATACGACTAGGAAATACCACTCTTTTGGGTGAATATGAAAAGCCCAATAAACAAAATGATGTGTTTCCTCTCATTATTTTAATCTATGTAATGGTGCCATCAAGGAAATAGAATAGTATTCAGTTGTTGACTTCAGGTGACTGAATTTGGAAGGAGATGATTTCTGGGGTGATGATGCCAAAAGGACAATTCACTTGAGTTTGAGATCACCACTGCTGTGTCCACAGGTCTCCAAACTACCACTCATCCCTCAACTCACTTGGGCGCTGACACCTGAAGTTCATGTTCTCATCTAGGAAGAATGTAAGTTGTTTTGTTGCTAGGAATCTGAGAAGTGGGCATTAATAATATTATTTCCATAAGTATTACTTTATCCACTAGAGTAAATTGTCTTAAGTGGTTTATTAATATGCTGAAAATGGTTTCATTTACATGGAAGCCATATCTTCATGTGGAAAGACTAAGATAAAACATTAACCCCAAATTTATTTTATTTATTTCTAGTCCCATCACTTCATGGCAGATAGATGGGTAAACAGTGGAAACAGTGACAGACTTTATTTTTTGGGCTCCAAAATCACTGCAGATGGTGACTGCACCCGTGAAGTTAAAAGACGCTTGCTCCTTAGAAGAAAAGTTATGATCAACCTAGACAGCATATTAAAAAACAAAGACATTACTTTGCTAACGAAGGTCCATCTAGTCAAAGCTATGATTTTTCCAGTAGTCATGTATGGATATGAGAGTTGGACCATAAAGAAAGCTGAGCACCAAAGAATTGATGCTTTTGAATTGTGGTGTTGGAGAAGACTCTTGAGAGTCCCTTGGACTGCAAGGATATCCAACCAGTCCATCCTAAAGGAAATCAGTCCTGTATGTTCATTGAAAGAACTGATGCTGAAGCTGAAACTCCACTACTTTGGCCACTTGATATGAAGAACTGACTCATTTGAAAAGACCCTGATGGTGGGAAAGATTGAAGCCAGGAGGAGAAGGGGACAACAGAGGATGAGATGGTTGGATGGCATCACCGACTCAGTGGACATGAGTTTGAGTAAACTCCGAGAGTTGGTGATGGACAGGGAGGCCTGGCATGCTGCAGTCCATGGGGTTGCGAAGAGTAGGACATGACTGAGTGACTGAACTGAACTGAATTGATTTTGTATTGAATTAGTGGATTACTGAAATGAATGTGAAGTAATAAGAAAAACAAAAATGCCCCAAGTAAAGAAATAGACAAGAGTCTGTATAGACACATCTCAAATGAAGAAATGTTAATGAAAAGAAACACATGAAAGAGGTTAAACCTCATTAAAGATAAAAGAAATGAAAGTTAAAACAATCATAGTATCTTTTGCAAATCAAAATTCACAAATTCTTGGGTACTTCTTGTGGGTCTGTGAATTAAAGTGTTTTGGGAAGTTCACATGACAATGTTCATAAAAATATAAAGTTTGCATAGTCCTTGACCTAGAAATTACATTTTTAGAAATGTATCCCATGGACATAAATACCTGAAAAGTTTATCAACAATTTTTGATATAATGTTGTTTGTAATCATGGGATGAAGGAGAGAAATAAAATAATATCAAATAATGGGGTAAAGATAAAATAAGTTCAATCCATAAGATAAAATTCTGTATGGCTATGAATATCATGTTTGAAAAAATTTTAGTGGTTAATTAAAAGAAAGCACAGTACAAAGATGTACATAGTATCCTATTTCTGGATTGGGGTTTCCTACATAACAGAGCCACTTCCTTGCTGTGATCTATTGAAAGTCAGCCCTTGACACAAGGGCTTGAAAAAAAAAAAAAAGAGAGAATGGAAAAGAAAAAAAATACACATGCAAAAAAAGAAACAAATTTGAAAAATTAAAAAGATATGTGCAGCATTATAATCATTTATGCATCTGTCTGTATACATATACTAATATGTGTATAATATATCTAGTATGTATTATATTATACATGTATTTAGTAAAGAACTACTAAAATATATAGTGTCTTTGTGTGATTTCTGTGTTTTAGCTTATTTGTACTTTGCAAATTTTCTATAATTAGGCAATATTATTTTGTACTTTTTAATGGAAAATTTCAAACTTAAACAACAGTATAGAGAACAGTGTAATGAACCTCTGTGTATCTATCACTCCATTTGAACAACTATCAACCAAAGTTTAAGAAAAAAATTTTTTAAAGTTCAGTTATCCACAAACCATTGTGCCCAAACCTCCTGGAGTTATTATGTGATTTTTAATAAAGGATTTCTCATATTTTTCCTTTTAAAATATTTTGTTTCCACTGCCCAAATCCTGTTTACAAAACATTGGCTTAGTCACCAAAATTTTTTGTAAGAAAAAGCTCAAAGGATTTCAGTGTTTTTAATGAATATAATAAATCAATAATGTGATTTTTAACTTTTTTATCCAAGTAAAAGCCACATTTTTGTTATTTGGCAGTGTATCACTTTTTCTCTGAAGATATAAACAAGAAGCTTATGAGCAATGAAATTTAAAAGGCCATGTGGCCACTTATGTGAGGTCCTTGCATCTCTTCATATAGTTTAGGGATGAGACAGAATATGGTAAAACACATTTTAGTTAAAGGGTCCATAGACTTTGTAATCAGTTTGGGATGCACTTTCTTTCTTGAATTCAGAATCTGATATACGAAATGTACAAAATGTAAGCAGATGTTGATAAGGAGATTTGAGGAGAAGTTAAGAGCCAGCCATGTCTGCTCCAAAGGTTTATGTGCTTCCATACAAAAAAAAAAAAGCCTCTCACGAGTTTAAATATTTTCCCTTCTGAAGAATGAAAGACAAAGAGATGCAACAAACACCATCTAATATATTTATAACCAAAAACCTCTTTTTAAGACTCCTGTTTTTGTGCCAGATTTAAAGGTACATTTTCATACTGTGTGTTGCTGGGTGTGTATGCATTTTGATGGGCTAACCCCTCTGGTGAACTTTAAATGTGTGCTATTTTTTTAAAATCCTAGATAACTTACTTTTGGAAAGTGGAAAATTGTTTCTTTTATTTCCATGAGGTCCAATACTGTGCTTTCGATGCATTCAGTAGAGCTGGACCATAAAAATAATAAATGTGTGACAACATGAGTATAAATATAATAAATGTCATGCTTTCACATGGCAAATTGTCAATATCTATTGACATTTGTTCTTATGGCATCTATTAAGGCCACACCATATTTATTAACTCTGGTTTGATTATACCGCTCCATTAACTTGGTAATTTCATTTTAGTTTAAGAGGATTTTAGCTGCAGAATTAGTTTAAATTTTATGCACAAGCCCAGAAGTCCTTGGGCAGTGAACATTTCATATATATAAAATAAATAATTAATGAAGAAAAGCTGTTTGGGAGAAGCAGAAAACAACAGTATCAGGATCAGATAACGTTTTAATAACACACACTGAGATATTGCTCATGGAGATTATAATCACAAACTATGTCAGCTATGTTCATAGGCTTTTTAGTGAAATACCTGAAGTAGAAATACCTATATCAGAGGGAAACATTATTTCAGTTAGAAAATAGGTATTAAACCCAGCTTTCCAGTGTGAGCAATAAAGTGAAATAGAGCAGGACTATATAGTCCTGGCTGCCTACCCCACCATGCTTGCCTTTTGTCTGTGAAAAAACTTTAGCCAAACAGTAGTTTAGTCAGAAAATTGAGAAAATGCAGAAACAAAGGAAAACAGTCAAAGGAGACCAAATAATAATACTTTAGTCATCAAGCATAGTGGAAGAGCTTTAGTTCTCAAGGGCTATAGATAATATTCTCAGTCATATTCTGAGCTATCTTATAGATACTGAGACCCCACGTGGAGAAGTTAACTACATCATAACCAAACTGTAGCCATGGCATGTGCTGTGCTTAGTTGCTGAGTTGTGTCCAACTCTGTAACCCCATGGACTGTAGGCCTGTCAGGCTCTTCTGTCCATGGGGATTTTCCAGGCAAGAATACTGGAGCGGGTTGCCATGTCCTCCTCCAGGGGATCTTCCCAACCCACGGATCGAACCCAGGTCTCCCGCATTGCAGGCAGATTCTCTACTGTCTGACCACAATCCAAGAACTGGCCTTAAGAAATGAGAAAAGAGAAAAAAAAAAAAAAAAACACCCTGGAACTGAAGGTTAACTATACTTAAAACAATCAAGATATACTCTGGTCAGACCACCGATGATGATGTCAGAGTTGATTGTACTATTTCTGCATGTAGCCTTCTCCCTCTGTCTATGAAAGCTCTTGCCCCCTAACTGTCTGCGGGGGTGGGATGGGGGTGGGGATTGAGGTGCTGCGGTGGGGAGTTTGCCTTTGGACAGATATCCACCCTCCCCCCTGGTTGCTAGCATCCAAAATAAAGCAAAGGTTTCTTTCCACTGAACTGTCTTCTTTAATGGCTTCTGAGTGGCACCAGCTGGACCCCAATTTCAGTTACAAAAAGAAGATGCATATAAATGTGAGGCTGAGTAAATTTGCTTTGTAAACTAATTTTAAACATGATATTGCAGAAATTTGATCCAAAACATGTTCCTCCTTCTGATAAATCTCACAAAAGCTGCCAAAGGACACTTAAGAGAGATTACTGGTAGAAGGCTTTGTAAGGGAGCAGGACCCTATGGGGCTTACCCAGGGTAGACCTCCCTGCATATCCTTTACTTTTGCTCCTCCCTGAAGTACCTGAATAGTAGTATCTGAAGAACATTTGAGTTGCTTTGAGTGAGTGAGTGAAAGTTGCTCAGTCCTGTCCGACTCTTTGCGACCCCATGGACTAAGGGCAGAATACTGGAGTGGGTAGCCTTTCCCTTCTCTAGGGAGTCTTCCCAACCCAGGGATCAACCCAGGTCTCCCGCATTGCAGGCAGATTCTTGACCAGCTGAGCCACCAGGGAAGCTTTACAGTTACTAAAGCCCCCACCAAATCGGAGGAATTCACTACTTCACAGGTGGAGCATGTAGCCCTAGAGCCTGAGGATTGATAGTGTTAACACCTGTGACCCCGCCCTGTTACCTGGCCATCAACCAATCAGAGAGTTGCTCACTTACCTTAGCCCCGCCCCCCACCACTTTTTCTTTATAAGTGTCTGGCTGTAAGTGTTCAGGTATTTTGAGCCTTAGCAGTCCCAGACTCTTATTCCTACAAGAAACTCTGCACTTTCCTTCAGGACAACCCAAGTCAGAAATTTGCTTTTCTTGAGAGGACCTAAGTTTGGTTTGGTGATAATTTTGGCACCTGAGGTAGGCATGGTCCTGAAGGGACGCCCCCCATGGCACGTTCACCTTGGCTCATGGTGGCCCCAGGGGCCTGTGCAGCAGCTACCCGAGCGTCTTTTCCTGGGAGACAGCCTGCAGCGCTTGCCACATCCCGGGCGTCCTTGGCCCACAGCGCTTTTGTGGTGAAGGAAACAAGGCACTCGCTTTGGCCGCTTCAGACATTTTTGGTGAGTAACGGGGCTTGCATGTGACAACAGCAGGCTCTCCTTCCCTGTTGTGTTGGCTTCACCTGTGGCAGAGCATTGGTTGGGATTTTCTCTTTTTAGACAGTCATTTTGGTTTCCGCTCTGACCAGTCATTGGTTAGGGATGCTTCCTTTTAGATCAAGTATGGCCATGTAGCTGCATCTCTGACGGAGTATTGGTAGTCCCTTGCCACCACTGGTAACCTCTAGTTCTCTGTATCTGAATCTGCTTCTTTTTTGCTGTATTCACTAGTTTGTTGTAGTTTCAGATTCCACATAGAAACAATATCAATTAGTATTTATCTTTGACTTATTTCACTTAGCATAATGCCCTCCAAATCCATCTATGTTGCTGCAAATAGCAAATTTTCATTTTTATAGCTAATACTCCATTGCATATATGTGTATTTATACACACACATTCATATCCACATCTATATCCATTCATCTGTTGATGGACACTAGGTTGCTTCCATATGTCGTCTGTTGTAAATAATGCTGCTGTGAACACCGAGGTGCATGTATCTTTTGAATTGATGTTTTGGGTATTTTGGATATATACCCAGGAGTGAAATTTCTGGGTCATATGTTAGTTTTCTTTTCAGTTTTTGAGAAACCTTCACACTGTTTTCCACAGTGGTTGTACCAATTTACATTTCCACCAACAGTGTACGAGGGTTCCCTTTCCTCTGCATCCTTGCCAACATTTGTTGTGTTCCTTCTGAGGATAGCCATTCTGACAGTTGTGAGGTGATCACTCATTGTGGTTTTAATTTTCATTTCTTGGATTAGTGACACTCAGCATCTTTTCATATGCCTGTTAGCCACCTGCATTTTCTGTTTGGAAAAATGTCTATTCCATTCTTCTGCTCATTTTTTAATCATGTGGTTTTTGGTTTTTTATGTTGAGTTGTATGAGCTTTTTATATATGTTGGATATTAATCTCTTACTGGACATGTCGTTAGCGAACAATTTTACCCCAAGAAGGTTGTCTTTTCATTTTGTTAGAGGTCTCTTTTGGTGTGCAAAATCTTTTAAGTTTAACTAGGTCCTATTTGTTTATTTTGCTTGTATTTCCTTTAGGAGATGGATTCAAAAATATTGCTGCAATTTATGTTATTGAAGGGATCTGTATTTGCTTCTGAAATCTTTTGTCACTTTGATTAAATGATGTTCAGTACCTTATGATGCAATTTGACCAAATGTTTTGAAAATTTTTGATACTTCTGACAAACTTATTGCTTATTAAACATACCTTGCTATCTGCTTTGGCAATTGAGGGCGAGGATTTAAAAGTCAAAATGGAGCAGCTATGGTTCAGACACTCTAGGTAAAACTAGGCGGTCATTGTGGACATGATTTCAGATATGTTCATGTATGGCTGAGAACTTGAATTTTCCTAACTGTTTTACATTAAGGGACATTGCCAGGTGTTCTCAAAACAATATCTGCTAGTAGCAGCTGCTGCTGCTGCTAAGTTGCTTCAGTCGTGTCCTTCTCTGTGCGACCCCATAGACGGCAGCCCACCAGGCTCCCCCATCCCTGGGATTCTCCAGGCAAGAACACTGGAGTGGGTTGCCATTTCCTTCTCCAATACATGAAAATGAAAAATGAAAGTGAATTCGCTCAGTCATGTCCGACTCTTCACGACCCCATGGACTGCAGCCTACCAGGCTCCTCCATCCATGCGATTTTCCAGGCAAGAGGACTGGAGTGGGGTGCCATTGCCTTTTCCCAGCAGCTGCTGACTGCAGCCTTATTGTCTGAAGGTCTCCTCTTATGTCATGAAACTTTTCTCTTATAATAAATAAGACAATCTTAAGCTATAGTCTCCCAGCAGAAGTCACTAGATTCTTTAGCTATGTTAATACCCCTGGAGAAATTGAAACCCAAATAAATATAATAATTTTATAAGATATTTGTAGAAAGGACCTGCATCTTACCTTATTTTCCTGGTTGTCATCTGGAATAGGCAGATTCCTTTGGGAAATACTATTAATACAAGGGTGCATTTTGATCATTTTCCTAATTGTAATGTGTCTACTAATTTTGAAATGCTTCTCTGGGTGCTATGACAAAAGCCATCAAAAAAAGAGGTAATGTTTTCATAATACAAAATACTGATGCTAAGCTTCTTGGGACTCAAGAATTCTTTGAAATGAAAGTTTTCTTTCCTCTAATCCTGAAACATTGACTTTTGCCCCTGTTCAGCAGGATGGATCCAGAGAGACCATTTCCCCTCTTCACTCAGGATGGAGAAGTAGCAATGGACAGGAGGGAGTTTAACAGCAGGACCCTCTGGGGCCTTCCTGGGACAGGCTGCTCTCCCATCGCCTCTGCTTTAGCTCCACTCTGAAGTACTTAGATAACAGTACCTGGTGCACATTTCCTGAGTTGTTAAAACCCCCACTAAATGGAAGGAATGAACTAGTTGATGACCATAAGCACCACCAACCCAGACCTACCAGAATCTAAGGGTTGTTAGATATTGTTACCTCCAGTTATGCTGCCCTGTCTCACTGTCAACCAATCAGAATTGTGCATGAGCTGATCACACATGCTAGGATTCCTCTCCCTCACCTTGCCCTCAAAAATGTTTTGCTGAAACCCATCAGGAAGACTTAGGGCTCTTTAAGCATTAGCTATCCTGGACTCCTGGTCTGGGGCACTGCAGTAAATACTGCACTTTCCTTCTCCACAAACCAGGGTCAGGAGATTGACTTCACTGTGCACAGGCAAGCAGACCCAGGTACTGGTTGTATAATAGCTTCTCTAGTTTGTCGTCAGTCTCACCTGTGTATTAGAAAAACTATTAGTCTTATTTTTTTTTTTATTGTTTTTGCCATACAATGTCATGATATCACCATGGGTTTACATATGCTTCCCCTCCAGAACCCCCCTTCCTCCTCCCTCCCCCCCGGGAAATCTCGCTGCACCAGCCCCGAGCATCAATCCTGGGCTGGTGATTGATTAGACACATGACAATTAACATGCTTCAATGCCCTTCTCCCATATCATCCCACCCTTACCCTCATCCACAGAGTCCACGAGTCTGTTCTATACATCTGTGTTTCTTTTGCTGTCTCGCATGTTGAGTTCTCGTTACCGTCTTTCTAAATTCCATATATATGTGTTAATATACTGTATTGTTGTTTTTGCTTCTGGCTTACTTCACTCTGGATAATGGGCTCCAGTTTTGTCCATCTGAGTAGAATTGCTTCAAATGAATTTTTTTTTAATGCTGAGTAATATTCCATTGTGTATATGTACCACAGCTTGTGTTGTTTTAGCTACTATCTATTAACAAATTATAGACTACACTGGAGTTTGACCTTTCAGTTCTCACTAATTTGTTTAATTTATTGCCCTCTCTGAAGGCACTTAGAACTCCAAAATAATGTTTTAAAAGCCTTGAAAACAAATAAGTAAACACATGTTCTGCTTAACCATTTTTGTCAGACTGACCAAAGCCCTTTGGATGTGTTCAACAATTCTTAGGTGGAGACAAATATGATCAGTTAAATAAATGAACAATTTCATTGGGATCAGAAAGCTTTAGCAGAAACTATTAATCTTTATAAGCATTAACTGACAAAAATCTATGTAGTTAACATAATCTGTGTGCCTGTAGAACACTGCCACCCTGTTAACATCAGGACTAAAGAATCAGGCAATTCAGATAAAAATTGTAGCATATGGCAAGTCTTTACAATGGTGGGAAGATAGGCCAAAAATTATGTTTGTAAATTTCTGAAATGATTTCCAGAAATGCATAACAGGCTAAGTGCTTTATACAGTATGTATTGTAAGCAGGTGTGAGTACTTTATGTCTTACACACAATACTGACATTTAACTTCTTTATACTCTTTAAGGGAACAAGCAGCATAATCGGAATTCCTTTGAGAATGATTTGTTAGTTATTTTGGACCTTTATAGGGAGTAAATGGTAAATAAGAGCTGAGTTTTTGGACATTAGTATCTATTGGTTGAGCAGATTATACTGTAAATTTTAAAAAGGAAGGGCAATTTAGGCAATGATGCTAACAGCTGCACAGTTATTGTATAATAGTGGCCCACCTGGGCTGAATTGTGAATTGTAAAACAAAGCTTAATGCTTTCAATTTTGTGATGTCTTTAGCTACAAGGGAAGCTCTCAGCTAAGCAAAATGTAGAGCTACTGTCAGACCATCCCTCTGCCAAATTACTACTGCACTGAAAAATGACTAGTGATATCACTTGGTGAGGTCATCACGGCCTAGTTCTTGCAAAGTTTCCATCATTCCTGATCCCAATTTTACAGCTCAGTAAATTATTTTTGGTAACAAAGTATTTTCTCTTCCTTCATTATATTTTTGATAGTCTATTTTTTCATTTTAGTTTTTAATTGGAGTACAATTGCTTTCCAGTGTTGTGTTGTTTTCTGTGGTACACCAATGTAAATCAGGTATATGTCCACATATATCCCCTCCATCTATATTTTTTAAGCCTATTCAGCCTGTTTTTTAAACACATGAAGTCTTCTCCCATCTTTATCATGAACAGTGCAATAGGTGCACAATCTAGGCAGTAAGTTACATGCTGTGATTTATAGATGGGATTTGCAATTGTTATAAACATAGAGGGATGTTCTTATGAGTTAAGCTCAGCAAAAGTAAGCCTTGTTGTACTTAAAAGTTTACCACCATGTAGTGTGATTGATCAGCTTTCTGTAACTTAAAGAAAACAAGTATATTCTACATCTCCATCAGGGCCCCAACTTTGCATTTCTCTAATTTTTCTCTCTACTTTCTAGTATTGAGGAGAATAACGGAGGCTCTAGAAACATGAGCTTTTAGAAAAAGGAGTTGAGACATCAGGAAACCATGTGGTCTTGCTGTGAATCATCACTAATAGAAGCCAAAGAAAAGTTGGGCATTATATCAAGCATTGTTTTCTTTCCAGGGTTTGCTAAATCTGGCCAAGTTTTACAAACACTTCAGGGGAAGTTCAGAGTTTGTATCTTAATCCTAGATCTTTCATATGAGACTGAGAAGTCACTTAAGTTTACAGATGTGTTTGAGATGGATCTTAAACCACCTTTCAAAAATATATCGCCAAAGAAAAGTGTTCATTTGGATGCTCTCTCTTCACACATACCTAGACAAAACCATGGAAGCTGTAATATTTTGATGCAAAGAGTAATTCACGTTTTTCATAAAGCCAAATGGCTGCCTGGGTAAATCTGTTAATCAGTTTTTCTCTTTGCTTGTTTTCTTTCACTAATGTGGTTTCCATTAGGCATTTCAATTCTGTTTCATTGCTGGTAAGCATCTGTTTCAAAATACAGTCAAAAATTGGTACTCCTGGTCCAATTCCAAGGGGCAAAATTAGCAAGAATAAGTAATCCCACAGCCTTAAGAAGAACCTTCTAAACCATGAAAAAAAAACTAATAAGTACTAAGCTTTGAATAAAAGAGCCATAAATGAGTCTGGAAGCCTCATTTACATTGTAATGTGCATAGCAGCATGATGTCATTATCAATTAGTGTGAGTATTTTCTAACAGCCATCTATTCTGAGTATGGAGTTATTTAGTTTATGGTTATGATTGTGAGAGTGTGTGTGTGTGTGTGTGTATGTTGGTATCAGCAATGTTCATGGAAAGTAGTAATACAGAAAAAAATTTATGCCAACCGTGAATTAATCCTACTTCATTTAATGTGATTTATGATAATAAGTGTTACCTCAATCTATATGTGTTAAATAGAATCATAAAATCTGGCTGTAATCTAAGCTTTCTACTGTATGAGATAAAACAACAAATATGTGTGTGTGTGTGTGTGTGTATATGTATATATATGTGTGTGTGTGTGTCTGTATATTTATGGGCTTCCCAGGTGGCTCAGTGGTAAAGAATCCACTTGCCAAGGCAGGAGATGTGGATTCAATCCATAGGTCAGAAGGTCTCCTGAAGGAAGGCATGGCAACCCACTCCAGTATTTGTGCCTGGAGAATCACATGAGGAGCCTGGTGGGCTACAGTTCATGGGGTTTCAAAGAGTTGGACATGACTTAGTGACTGACCCTATGCACATATACATTGCCAGTTTCATCACAATTTAGCTTTGTTTTCTTTTGAAGTTCGGAATACTATAGGTTTTGTCAGGAATTATATTTTGTTCTCTGTGTTGTAATGTCTCAGTCTCTCTGTTTGGATTTTAGGATTCCCTTTGCACTGGTTAGTGAAGTAGTGTCTGAGGTATGAGGTAAGACTAACCTCCTGAGTTTAGGGTTTGTTTTTAAAACTCTCAGCATTCTAGGATAATACAGGGCAGTCTGAATGGACATTGATATTCTGAGGAAGCAATCTTGATGAGATGCTATGCTTCTTAGGCCTACTGCTTGGTTTTGGGCTCTCTCTTAAAATTTTACTTATTTATACTTCTTTCTGTGTATTATAAAATATTGCATTGTTTCCATAAGTATTATTGCTGATGTTATTATTATTAATCCTTCCTGTTTTGCTGCATTTCCATATATTAACCAGTGATTATGAATTTTTTAATTTATGATTTCAAAACATAAATACCTAAGTTAATTGAGACTTATCAGTGACAGATATCCAGATAATTCGTATCGTTGTGGCAAGTATTTCTTAATAATACTGTTTAAAAATATAAAGGGTTACCTGAGTAATGTATGGTGGTGGTGTTTAGTTGCTAAATTGTGTCCGATTTTTTGTGACCCCGTGAACTGTAGCCCACCAGACTCCTCTGTCCATGAAATTCTCCAGACAAGAATACTGGAGTGGGTTGCCATTTTCTTTCTCTAAAAGGATCTTCCCAACCTGGGGATTGAACTCGCATCTCCTGCATTGCAGGAAGGTTCTTTATCACTGAACCACCAGGGAAGCCCCTAGGTGGTATTTTTTTTTTTTTTTTAAGGCTTAATGATGCTTGGTTTACCTGTGCAGTAAAGAAAAAATAGTAAGTAAAACAAAACAGCAAAAATAAGAAAACGCTGTTCCTGGACTCTGCTCTAATGAAACATTTTTACTGGTCAGGCTAGTTTTCCTCAGGACAGTGGTATATTTCCAGTCCTCTAGGCTCTCAGGCTAAGGCTTTGGGGCTGTGCTATGATCACTCTGCAGTTTGATGATCTGTGTAATGTTCTGTACCTCTGTTAATCACACACTGGAAAGATTCAACTGACTGAATCATTTGCTTTATTATGACTCCAGAACAGCACTGCTAGACTCCAGGAACTGCCTCATGGGAACTTTGTCAGAGGGAGTTATTCTAGAGGCAGTCACTTTGTAAATACTTCCCTTCAGTTGCCTTGTAAATGGCACCAAGACATTCCTGCTACAACTCAGTTAAAAAACAACATGACCCTTTGGATAAGCTTTCCTAGTGGAAGTTGTTAATGCTGAGTTTAATATCTTCATGATGTTATCATGCTAACATGCCAAGGTGGTAATTGGATGGGATGATGTATGTGAGTCCTTTGGTACAGTGCCTGGTAGATGATGAACACTCTACACATGGTAAATATCCAGCAATGATGCTGGTTATTGACCTTGTTCATATCACACATTAAGCTTCAATTGGGCATCCACCTAAATTGCTTTGTTTTGAAAGCTTGGCTGTGCTCCTCTTATTTTTTTCCTAGCCCACAAATGTGTATCTTTAAAAAGGATATAAAACTCGTTGCATTGATCTCATCCTTTCTCACTGTTTCCTAGACTTTGCTCCATTAGGCATCACCTCAGTCTCTCTTGCTTTACCATCCTCTTTCCTGCAGTTTGCACTCTCAAGTTTCCCTCCAAATCCAGTCCATAAAACATAATACTTGTTTTGATCTAAGCTTCTCTTTAAGCAGTTGACTTAGCTTGATTCTTTCCTTCATAGTCAAACTTTTAAAAAAGTTTTAAAATTTATCTTTAATTTTTTTTGAATTTTTAATTTTATATTGGGGTATAGCTGAATAATAATGCCATGATAGTTTCAGGTGAATATCACAGGGACTCAGCCATACATATGCACATACCCATTCTCCTCCAAACTCCCCTCCCACCCAGGCTGCCATATAACATCAAGAAAAGATCAAGGATGAATCCTTAACCCTTACAGTAGAAGGTGAAGTCTCAACCAGTGACCCACCAGGGAAGTCCCTAGAGCCAAACTTCTTTAAAAGAAAAACAACACACAAGGGGATTCCCATAAGGATAACAGCTGATCTGTCAATAGAAACTCTTCAAGCCATACGGGAGTGGCATGACTTTCTTAAAGTGATGAAAGAGAAAAACCTACAACCCAGATTACTGTACCCAGCAAGGATCTCATTCAAATATGAAGGAGAAATCAAAAACTTTACAGACAAGCAAAAGCTGAGAGAATTCACACCACCAAACCAGCTCTCCAACAAATGCTAAAGGATCTTCTCTAGACAGGAAACACAGAAAGGGTGTATAAACTTGAACCCAAAACAACAAAGTAAGGCAACGAGATCATACTTATCAGTAATTAACTTAAATATAAATGGGTTGAATGCCCCAACCAAAATACAAAGAGTGGCAGAGTGGATGCAAAAACAAGACCCCTGTATATACTATCTACAAGAGACCCTCCTCAAAACAAGGGACACGTACAGACTGAAATGAAGGGCTAGAAAAAGATATTTTATGCAAATGGAGACCAAAAGAAAGCAGGAGTAGCAATACTCATATCAGATAAAATAGACTTTAAAGGCTGTGAAAAGAGACAAAGAAGGACACTACATAATGATCAAAGAATCAATCCAAGAAGAAGATATAACAATTATAAATATATATGCACCCAACATAGGAGAACTGCAACATGTAAGGCAAATGCTAACAGGTATGAAAGGGGAAATTAACAATAACACAATAATATTGGGAGACATTAATACCCCACTCTCACCTATCGATAGATCAACTAAACAGAAAATTAACAAGGAAACACAAACTTTAAATGATACAAGGGACCAATTAGACCTAACTGATATCTATAGGACATTTCACCCCAAAACAATGAATTTCACCTTTTTCTCAAGTGCACACAGAACCTTCTCCAGGATAGATCACATCCTGGGCCATAAATCTAGCCTTGGTAAATTCAAAAAAATTGAAATCATTCCAAGTATGTTTTCTGACCACAATCCAGTAAGATTAGATGTCAATAACAGGAGAAAAACTATTAAAATTTCCAACATGTGGAGGCTAAACAACACGCTTCTGAATAACCAACAAATCACAGAAGAAATCAAAAAAGAAATCAAAGTATGCATAGAAATGAATGAAAATGAAAACACAACAACCTGAAACCTACGGGACACTGTAAAAGCAGTGCTAAGGGGAAGGTTCATAGCAATACAGGCTTACCTCAAGAAAAAAGTCAAATAAATAACCTAACTTTACACCTAAAGCAACTAGAAAAGGAAGAAATGCAGAACCTCAGGGTTAATAGAAGGAAAGAAATCTTAAAAACTAGGGCAGAATTAAATGCAAAAGAGACCATAGTAAAAATCAACAAAGCTAAAAGCTGGTTTTTGAGAAAGATAAATAAAATTGACAGACCATTAGCCAGACTCATGAAGAAACAAAGGGAGAAGAATCAAATCAACAAAATTAGAAATGAAAATAGAGAAATCACAACAGACAATACAGAAATATAAAAGATCACAAGAGACAACTATATGCCAATAAAATGGACAATTTAGAAGAAATGGACAAATTCTTAGAAAAGTAAAACTTTCCAAAACTGAACCAAGAAGAAATAGAGAATCTTAACAGATCCATCACAAGCATGGAAATTGAAACTGTAATCAGAAATCGTCCAGCAAACAAAAACCCAGGACCAGACAGTGTCACAGCTGAATTCTACCAAAAATTTAAAGAGCCAACACCTATGCTACTCAAACTCTTCCAGAAAATTTCAGAGGAAGGTAAACTTCCAAACTCATTCTATGAGGCCACCATCACCCTAATCCCAAAACCAGACAAAGATGACACACAAAAAGAAAACTACAGGCCAATATCACTGATGAACATAGATGCAAAAATCCTTAACAAAATTCTAGCAAACAGAATCCAACAGCATATTAAAAAAAATCATACATCATGACCAAATGGGCTTTATCCCAGGGATGCAAGGATTCTTTAATATCTACAAATCAATCAATGTAATATACCACATTAACAAATTGAAAGATAAAAATCATATGATTATCTCAATAGATGCAGAGAAAGACTTTGTCAAAATTCAACATCCAATTATGATAAAAACTCCAGAAAGCAGGAATGGAAGGAACATACCTCCATATAATAAAAGCTATGTATGACAAACATACAGCAAACATTATCCTCAATGGTGAAAAATTGAAAGCATTTCCCCTAAAGTCAGGAACAAGACAAGGGTGCCTGCTTTCACCACTATTATTCAACATAGTTTTGGAAGTTTTAGTCACAGAAATGAGAGCAGAAAAATAAATAAAAGGAATCCAGCTTGGAAAAGAAGAAGTAAAACTCTCACTGTTTGCAGATGACATGATCTTCTGCATATAAAACCCCAAAGACTCCACCAGAAAATTACTGGAGCTAATCAATGAATATAGTAAAGTTGCTGGATATAAAATCAACACACAGAAATCCCTTGCATTCCTATGCACCACAATGAGAAAACAGAAAGAGAAATTAAAGAAACAATTTCATTCACCATTGAAACAAAAAGAATAAAATACTTGGGAATATGTCTACCTAAAGAAACAAAAGACCTATATATAGAAAACTATAAAACAGGATCAAAGAAATCAAAGAGGACATAAATAGATGGAGAAATACACCATGTTCATGGATTGGAAGACTCAATATAGTGAAAATGAGTATACTACCCAAAGCAATCTATAGATTCAATGCAATCTCTATCAAGCTACCAGCAGTATTTTTCAGAGAACTAGAACAAATAAATTCACAATTTGTATGGAAATACAAAAAACCTCGAATAGCCAAAGCAATCTTGAGAAAGAAGAATGGAACTGGTGGAATCAACCTGCCTGACTTCAAGTTTTACTGCAAAGCTACAGTCATCAAGACAGTATGGTACTGGCACAAAGACAGAAATATAGATCAATGAAACAAAATAGAAACCCCAGAGATATATTCACACACTTATGGACATCTTATCTTTGACAAAGGAGGCAAGAATATAAAATGGAGAAAAGACAATCTCTTTAACAAGTGGTGCTGGGAAAGCTGGTCAACCACTTGTAAAAGAATTAAACTAGAACACTTTCTAACACCATACACAAAATAAACTCAAAATGGATTAAAGATCTAAACTTAAACTGTAAAACTCCTAAAGGAAAATATAGGCAAACCACTCTCTAACATAAATCACAGCAGGATCCTCTATGACCCACCTCCCAGAGTAGTGGAAATAAAAGCAAAAATAAACAAATGGGACCAAGTTAAACTCAAAAGCTTTTGCACAACAAAGGCAACTATAAGCAAGGTGAAAAGACAGCCTTCAGAATGGAAGAAAATAATAGCAAACGAAGCAACAGACAAAGAATTAATCTCAAAAATATACAAGCAACTCCTGAAGCTCAATTCCAGAAAAATAAATGACCCAATCAAAAAATGGGCCAAAGAACTAAACAGACATTTCTCCAAAGAAGACATATAGATGGCTAACAAACACATGAAAAGATGTTCAACATCACCCATTATCAGAGAAATTCAAATCAAAACCACAATGAGGTACCATTTCATGCCAGTCAGAATGGCTACTAACAGTCTACAAAGAATAAATGCTGGAGAGGGTGTGGAGAAAAGGGAACCCTCTTACACTGTTGGTGGGAATGCAAACTAGTAAAGCCACTATGGAGAACGGTGTGGAGATTCATTAAAAAACTGGAAATAGAACTGCTGTACAACCCAGCAATCCCATGGCTGGGCATATACACCAAGGAGATCAGAATTGAAAGAGACACATGTACCCCAATGTTCATCACAGCACTGTTTGTAATAGCCAGGACATGGAAGCAACCTAGATGTCCACCAGTAGACAAATGGATAAGAAAGCTGTGATACATATACACAGTGGAATATTACTCAGTCATTAAAAAGAATGCATTTTAATCAGTTCTAATGAGGTGGATGAAACTGGAGCCTATCATACAGAGTGAAGTAAGTCAGAACACTAATACAGTATACTAATGCATATATATGAAATTTAGAAAAATGGTAACAATAACCCTATATGTGAGACAGCAAAAGAGTCACAGATGTATAGAACAGTCTTTTGGACTCTGTGGGAGAAGGCGAGGGTGGGATGGTTTGAGATAATAGCATTGAAACATGTATATAATCATATGTGAAACAGATCGCCAGTTCAGGTTCAATGCATAAGACAGGGTGCTCAGGGCTGGTGCACTGGCATGACCCAGAGGGATGAGATGGGGAAGGAGGCGGGAGGGGGGTTCAGGATGAGGAATACATATACACCCATGGCTGATTCATATCAACGTATGGCAAAAACCAGTATAATATTGTAAAGTAATTAGCCTCCAATTAAAATAAATAAATTTCAAAAAACAAGAAAAAAAAGTCATCTGCTTGATGTCATCTCTCAACTCCCTATATAATTTGAAAAGCAGTGATTGAAATGGCCGAACAAATACAGAGTGGCATGTCCAGCAAAATCTGGGATCAACTGCACATCGAGTGTTAAACAGAAAAAGAGTATGCCTTCTTTCAAAGTCAGTCCCCCAGGATCTAAACTGTGAGCACAGGTTATAAGAAATAGTCTTACATACTTCGGGGGATGCCAGGAGAGGCAATGCTTAGTTTCTTTCTCCAAGCTGCTTATGAACTAGCTGCGGAGAGAATCACATACATAAATAACAGAATGAAAGGGAGGGCCCTTGGTTAGGAAGAGAGGTAATGGCACGATTAGAGTGGGTCTAAAGGGTGGATCCACTGTAGCAAGGGTGAGGAGATATAGCTCCAGGTGAGGAAATACTGGGCTTCCCAGGTGACTCTGGGAACCTGCATGCCAGTGCAGGAGATGAAAGAGGCAAGGGTTTGATCCCTGTGTTCGAAAGATCCCCTGGAGGAGTACATGGAACCCACTCCTGTATTCTTGCCTGGAAAATCCCATGGACAAAGGAGCCTGGCAGGTTATAGTCCATAGCATCACAGAGAGTCGGACCTGACTAAAGCGACTTAGTATGCACAAGGAAATACTGGGTTGGCCAAAAAGTTTATTTAGGTTTTTCCATAGCATCTAACAAACTTTTTGGCCAATCCAATGCTATCTAGATATGGTTAGTGATAGGAAAAGGTAAAATATGTTTGGTAGACAGACATGAACAATCTATTTCGGAAAGAAAATTCTTATGGGAGAGTGGTGAAGTCGGTGCAAAAATATTACCCAATATGCACTTTATTCAATAAATATGTTCTTGGAAAGTGGGAAGAAATAGGCACCAATGTATCTAGTTCTTTAGAAATAATGACAGATGGATCTATCATCAATGAATGAATGCTGGAGGATCAAGTTCTCATAGTTCCAGTCTGACCTTAGTGTAAGTGAGGTAATTGCATTAATTCTTTCAGGCCTTTAGGTGATCGATCAGTGACTGTGTAAATAAATAATTGGCACCCGCCATTTAATATATTAATAGTGAATATACAATGCTACATTCAGTGCAGAATTATGGGCCTCTTTAATGCTGTTTTAACAAATAGTTGAATGATTTTCATGTCAACACAATTTTTTTCTATTGACTATTTCAATAAACATCTGTTATGTGGTACTCTGTGGGGCAAATTTAGTGAAGAATTACACCAAATTGATAAATCACGAGAGATTTCACAGGTTCCTATATCATTTTCAAATTCTTCAAAGTTCATTAAATTGATAAAAATAGAGCCATAAGGGGGTTCAATTATCCTAACTTTCCCAGGATGTAACATACTCTTCAGAGCTGCATATCAGATTTTACATGGTTGGAGGTTTGTTTAGCAAATGACTTCTATGTGCTAGTTAGGACCCACGAGACTTGAAATTGTTCATGTGGCTTCCAGTCATCTACAGACTTCCTGTGCTTATTTATTGCTCTGTGGCCATATTTTATCGATATACTGTATGTCAATTTGTCAGTTTGGGTCATTCTGTGTAATGTTGCAAAATATTCCTGATTTTTTCCCCCTTCTGAAAGCCTGTGTTCCTCTAAAGAGCTTCTGTGTAATACCTACCCATCCATTAGTAATTTTTGAGAGTTGATGGAAGTTGGGGCTAGAGCTCGGGGGATGGAAGGTATAGACAGATTTGCTGGTTTGTATGCACACTGGTAGATGTCTTAGGAAGAGGAAATATTATTACTGAAAACCTTAGATCAGATCCTAATTCTGTGACTTGATTTTAGTCTTTCCCCCAAAAGGTCATCATCAAGGAGCAACTGTGACATATTTAGCCAACTCTGTCCCTTTGAAAGCAGTCAATCAGTGCGGAGTTTCCATTTAACATCTGAATTTGATCTAGAGCTCTTGAGCCAATTTGGAAAACAATGTATTAAGATAAAAATAATAAGACTTAACATAGAATATTCCTTTTCTTCCAAATTTTCCTATTGGAAATTCAAAATCATGAAGTTATTGGCAGGAAAATTTTCAGTGTTAAAAGTAACATATTTTAAAGACCTGAGTAAAGTAACATTGTATAACAGAATCAGCCAGCAGTTGATTATAAAAATCAGAACTAGCCCAGTGTCATATACATGGAAGACCATCTTATTTTTCTTGATCGTATTATCCCATGGACTAATTTTTCTGAGATTGAAATTGTTTAACCATGGTATAGAATCCTTTTAATAAAGTTATAAAAGGAATATCTACTTAATTATCTCTCAAAATAGATGAGTTCTATATTTAAAGACAAAACACGCAGTTGCTCTGAAATTTTCCTCTGATGAGGCTTACCAGATTCTACACGCTGGAAGGGAATCTAAGGATTATTCAGTTTACCAGGTCGTTTGCAAGATGAGGGGACTGAGATCCAGAGTAATCAACTCTTCTTCCTGCAACAAGGCCACATCTCTTCCTGACACCACGCTACCACTTGCTTCATGGTATAAGATTCTGAAATTTCTCTGAGTTTCTACAACTTCATTATTTTGCTGTGTTTTTGTGTCATTTGATTCTTGGATTATTTTTCTTGTGAGTGAGGCATAGATGTCTAATAAGGGTGCAAACTACTTTTAAAAAATTATATTTATTTATGGCTGTACCGAGTCTTCTTGTATGCAGACCTTCTCTAGTTTTGGTGTGTGGGCTTCTCATCGCCATGGCTTCTCTTGTTGCACCTGAAGGGCTCCAGAGCACATGTTCAGTAGTTGCTGTGCATGGGCTTGGTTGCCTTGTGGCATGTGGGGTCTTCCTGGACCAGGGATGGAACCTGTGTCCCCTGCATGGGCAAGTGGATTCTTAACCCACTGGAGCACTGTGGGAGTCCTGCAAGTACTTTTAAACAACAAACTGTTTAGGCCACTGAAGTTTGGATAAGTGATGGGTTCAGAGCATGAGCTTTGTTGTCTGACAGACATTGATTCCAGCTTTGCCTCTGCCACTGACTTGGTGACATTTGACAAATACCTTAACCTAAGCCTGTTTTGTCACAAGAAAAATAGCTTTTGTTTATTTATGTGAACATGCCAAGTTGTCGATAAGTATTGTTCTCATTATCAGTCAGTAAATGCTTATTGGACAGCTGAATCTAGGAAAGATATCTGAAGCTATATTACTGTCTCTAAATATTTTTCTTACTCTGTATTATTGAAAAAGTGATATTAATAGTTTAGAGACAAAATTTGTCAACATGTTCTATGTTGCTTGTCTGTAGTTTTCTAGATTACAGACTTCAGACTTTTTTTTGCAGAAAAAAAGAACTCAAAAGGTATTTTACTGATTCGCAAGTGAGTCAAAGGTAGGTTAGAGTTCAAGTGAGGTTTTGATTGAGAGGTTAAACAGTGTTATCAATGTTTCCATTTTCTCTCTGATTATCCTCTCTGCCTGCCAAAGTATTTGCTTCAACCAAGAAAGGCTCAGCTTTGGGGAACTGAATGCATCCTAATTCATATAAAGCAATAAAAGAGAGAAGATCTCCCTGGAAGTTCTCAAAGAAGGTGGAAACTTAGTTCTTGAGAAATTCTCAGCAAAATATTGTTTAATTTACTCTTGGTCGACTCTGGTTATTATGTCAGAGATTGGACTTGCTGACTGGTTTTGGCCAGTCATGTCTGGCCAATACCATCAATGTGTCTGGTGTTGGGGATGAGTCAGTTTCTCATCAGAAAATATTGCTGCTATATATGAAATCTAGAAAAATGGCACAGATGAATCTATTGCAAGGTAGGAATAGAGATGTAGACATAGAGAATTAACATGTGGACATACTGGAGGAGGGGAGGGTGGAATGAACTGAGAGAGTAGCGTTGACATAGATATACTACCATGTGTAAAATAGACGGCTAGTAGGATGCTGCTGTATAACACAGAGAACTCAGCTGAGTGCCCTGTGATGACCGGGTGGGATGTGGGGAGGTAAGAGAGAGGCTCAGATTCACTTTATTGTACAGCAGAAACTAATACAACAATGCATCACAATTGTACTCTAATAAAATATATATATATATATATATATGAAAATAAAATGTTGCTGTGTTGAGAGAATATTCAAAAGGAAATTAGAGTATAGTGACTAAGAGAAAAGGACAATGGATAATAGGAATGCCAAAATGTCTACTATAGCTCCCTGACCTAGTAGTATGTTCCAAGTTTGAGATACACTGTTAGAGGTAATTTGGGCCTTCATTGTATATCATCAAATTCTTTGCTTTTATACAGATAAATAATAGCTATGGATATAAGCATGTAAGCAAGGATATAGTTAAAGAATTTCTCTTATTTCTATTGAAAATTTCTCAGTCTTCTCCCTAAGCAGTGACCTTTGCAAGAGTTTACTATTGTTGACTGGACAGGAGTTCTAGGTGAATTATATTAAATTTAGCATATTGCAGAATCTCTGGAGAATGATATGTGAAACTTTGAAGTCAAAGACAAATAATTTGTATTATTTTCTATTGAAAAGTAACTGAATTTTCTATTTGAAAAAAATACTAAGCAAGATAGAAGTGAGACTGGAATGAAGTCATTTGAATCATGTCAACCACAAAAGTAATTTCCATTTTTAGCAAATCATAACATTATCAACATTGTAACCCTTCTTGTTTCACACATTGCTTAACAATATTAGTCAAGTTGGAAATTCTTTTCTGTTTCTATCAAGAAATTTAATGCTATCAATTCTGACATACTCTAAACACTATGGATCACACTGCAGAAATGTCTGAGAATACAACATGTATCTAAGCTACAGTAGACTAAAAATATTTATGGCTCCAAAGTAGTTTGCATCCCCATGGAGAATACACACCTCACTCACAGGGAAAGTAATCACAGAACCAAATGATGCCAAGAACACAAAACGCTACAACCAGACAATCTTAGACAGCTTTCAGAATAAGGAATCTGACTGACTTTGAACTTCATGGTCTTTGAGTACACCAGGTTCTCAGGATAGTGATTGAGAAGCCTAGACATTGGCAGTACTGTGGGAAGTGTGTTAGGACCTGGAATCATGAATTCTTTGAGAATCATGAAAACTACAAATGCTTACACCAGAAAAATGTTCCTCCATCCAAAATTTCACAAACAATTTTGGAGGTTCAGAGACTCCCCAAAGCTCATTTTTATTGAAATATAGTTGACTTGTGTTAGTGTCAGTTGTATAGCAAAGTGAATCAGCTATACATATACATATCTAAAGTTAATTTTTAGACTCAAGCATATGTATATAATATATATATACATGTACATATATACGTATATGGACACACACACACACACACACACACACACACACACATATATATTGTTCAGTCACTCAGTTGTGTTGGACTCTTTGTGACCCCACGGACTGCAGCACACCAGGCTTCCCTGTCCTTCACTATTTCCAGGAGCTTGTTCAAACTCATGTCCATTGAGTTGGTGACACCATCCAACCATATACACATTATTTTTATAAGAATGCAAAAAAGAAACCCTTCTTCCTTGAATTTAAAAATATAATATCTAACTATTTACAGGGAAAAAGTGGGTTCATTATTCCTCAAAATATATTTCTAGTTCAGTTGTTAAGCCCTAAGAACATGTGAGGAAGTAAGAAATTTGAAGCATTACTGGATTCTTCCAATACCTTGTACACAGTAGGTACAATGAAGCTTGCGTGAAGTAATGAGAAATCAATTCTGATGTAGCAGCTCAGTTCCCATGTCATAAAAGTAATACTAGGTGAATACTTACTAAAGTAATTTCCCTTTATTTTGTCATGAACTGTTAACTTCCTTACCACCTAATTTCCAGGGTTCTAAAAAAACATATAAATTCATTAAAATATACAAAATAAAGTACCTGGCTACCTTCCTTCAATTCTTTCCCTTTTTAACTTCAGTGGAATGTTTTTCAAAGTAAATATTATGCTGAGGGGTGTATTCTAATAGTTACACGAAGAATGTTCCTTGCATTCTGCATTTTCAGGTCTATTTAGTTCTGTCTTTTGATTTTTATAATCTCTAATAAGCTATTTTCTAAAATCGGCATTCTCACTGGAGATGATCCAGCTTGTCGACTCAAATGACTGAAAAAACATGATTGGTCCCAACACAGAGCAAAACTCTGTGGAAAACTGGTAATGATTTGTAAACATTTTCACACTTATTATGATTCAGATATGGACTGTAGCCCAGAAAAGATGTAGATGTATTTTGATAGTCCCTGTAATTAGCTCAGCAATGTTTTTCTAAGTTATGATTTCATGCTGACTATTAGAAATTGCACATTGTTGAGATGCCACATCCAAAGAAGGTACAGTATTATGTGGCAATAATTAAACACACTAAAGTAAATTTCAAACTGAGAAAACATAAATGTGGTGTGAATACAGTTGAGAAGGAAAATGGTCTTAAGTTTTATATACAATTCTAAACATATAGTCCAATTTCATTTTGAACAAGCAGAGCCAAAGTGGAGTATTGATGGCACAGCAGAGCATGTGGACTTGTTTGTTATGGGCATCAGTATGGAGATCAAGGAAACACGTCCAGCCCTAAATGTTATACTACTGATGTCCTTTCACCCCGGATGTGTGGCACACAGGACTGGCTATGTAATTGGAGGGACCCAGCAGAGAAGGCAATGGCAGCCCACTCCAGTGTTCTTGCCTAGAGAATCCCAGGGACAGCGGAGCCTGGTGGGCTGCCGTCTATGGGGTCGCACGGAGTCAGACACGACTGAAGGGACTCAGCAGCAGCAGCAGTGTAGAATGAAAATGCAGTACTTCTCGATCAATATTCATCTGGAAAAAATTCAAGATGGCAGCAGCAGTGCATCAACCAAGCACTGGGTCCTGTGCAGCTGCTCGCCCTGGTGATAGGGAAAGAAGGGAGGTGTAGAGATGCTTCTGAATCCTGTCTGTCTCAGTCCCAGCTCTTCCTGGGCTCTGAGATGATGCTCAGACCAACCCAGGAAAAGAGCCAGTGCTGTGTTTGGTGCAGGTTTTAAGAGCGATTGAGGTGACAAGGGCTGTGCCTTCCCGAAATCCATCCTCTAGATAGGTTGTGAGGATTAATGAGTTAATATCAGAAATTGCTAGAGGGCAAATCTTCACTTGCCTAAAAGAGCATAAAATTTTTATTTTGCCTTTTATGCTTTCTGACAATCCCTTCAGTCTGCCACTAGGCTTTTAGTGGAGCGTGTGGAGAATTTAGGACAAGACGATGAATCTTACTGAAAGGCATCTTGATAGCTTTGCAAACTTAATACAATAATGTAGGTCTGGGCCCTGTGTCATGGAGTAAATAAAGGCAGCCAAAACTTCGGATAAAAGATGCTATAGCTTATTGGGTGTTGTTTTTTAGGAGGCAAATTATGGCAATAGGTCTTTTTATATATTAAAATCCCTTTATTTTATTTTATTTTATTTATTTATTTATTTATTGTTTTTGCCAAACATTGTCATGATATCACCATGGGTTTACATATGCTTCCCCTCCAGAACCCCCCTCCCTCCTCAACCCCCCTCCCTCCTCCCTCCCCCCCGGGAGATCTCGCTGCACCAGCCCCGAGCATCAATCCTGGGCTGGCAATTGATTAGACACATGACAATTAACATGCTTCAATGCCCTTCTCCCATATCATCCCACCCTTACCCTCATCCACAAAGTCCACGAGTCTATTCTATACATCTGCGTTCCTTTTGCTGTCTCGCATGTTGGGTTCTCGTTACCGTCTTTCTAAATTCCATATATATGAGGATGTGGAGAAAAGGGAACCCTCTTACACTGTTGGTGGGAATGCAAACTAGTACAGCCACTATGGAAAACAGTGTGGAGGTTCCTTAAAAAGCTGCAAATAGACCTGCCATATGACCCAGCAATCCCACTGCTGGGCATATACACCGAGGAAACCAGAATTGAAAGAGCCACGTGTACCCCAATGTTCATCGCTGCATTGTTTACAATAGCCAAGACATGGAAGCAACCTAGATGCCCATCAACTGACGAATGGATAAGAAAGCTGTGGTACATATACACAATGGAATATTACTCAGCATTAAAAAAAAATTCATTTGAAGCAATTCTACTCAGATGGACGAAACTGGAGCCCATTATCCAGAGTGAAGTAAGCCAGAAGCAAAAACAACAATACAGTATATTAACGCATATATATGGAATTTAAAATCCCTTTTATCATCGCCTATCTTAATTTCGTTTTGCCTGCATTCTCAGTCACTTCATGTCTGACTCTTTGCAACCCTACAGAAAGTAACTCGCCAGGCTCCTCTGTCCATAAGATTCTCCAGGCAAGAATATTAGAGTGGGTTGCCATTTCCTCCTCCAGGGGATCTTCTCAACCCAGAAATCAAACCCTCACCTCTTCAGTTTCCTGCTTTGGCAAGTGTGTTCTTTACCACTAGCGCCACCTGGGTAGCCCCCTAATTTTTTGAGCAACCAGAGTTATAGAACTGCCCTAATTAGTGTTTAAGCCTGTATATTCTTTTAAACAGTGCAGGAAGAATTCACTTTGATCCTTTAAAAAAAAAAAAAAAAGGCCAGATTGTACAACTTGAAACTGAAAAGCCCCAAATGATAGCTGTTTTAAGATCTGGGACAGACACCAAGTTGCAACCCCTTTTGCTTTCGCCACTCAATTCAGAGCCCAGGGAGGTGGGTTCCTGCCCCACTGCCACAGGCTTGCACCTTGGTCAACTTCAGAGTCACTTGAGAACCTTAGTTCTTCCAAGTCACTAGAAGAAAGGTGCTCATGGGGCATTTAACACTTGGACTCCAGCCCCTGAGCTAAATAAGAGGTTGACTATTTATCCATTCATCTGTTGATGGACATCTAGATTGCTTCATGTCCAAGCTATTGTAAATAGTGCTGCAATGAACATTGGATTACATGTGTCTTTTTCAAGTTTGGTTTCCTCCAAGTATATGCCTAGAAGTGTTATTGTTGGGTTGTATGGTAGTTTTATTCCTGGTTGTTAAAGGAATCTCCATACTGTCTTCCATAGTGGCTGTATATATAAAATAGATAGCCAACAGAAATTTGCTGCATGACTCAGGGAACTCAAACCAGGGCTCTGTAACAACCTAGGGAGTAGAAGTTGGGAGAGAGGTTCAAGAAGGAGACATATGTAAACCTATGGCTAATTCATGTTGATGTATGGTAGAAATGAAACCAATATTGTAAAGCAATTATTCTTCAATTAAAAATAAATTTTTAAAAAATTTAAGAAAAGGGAATGCAAGCTAGAGTGGCAACAGCTGAAGATGGTAGCCACCTTCAGCACTGATATTGGAAGCAGTCGACCTGGGGAGTTCATCTTTTAGTGTCCTATCTTTTTGCCTTTTCATTCTGTTCATGGAAGAGTGGTACAAGAACCTCCGAGAGGAGCTACCCCACTTTCAATGTCAGGAGCGGCGGCTGTGCTTTGCTGGAGCAGCTGTGAAGAGATAGCTCGTGTCCAAGGTAAGAGAAACCCAAGTAAGACGGTCGGCACTGAGAGAAGGCATCAGAGGGCAGACAGACTGAAACTACAATCACAGAAAACTAGCCAATCTGATCACACGGACCACAGCCTTGTCTAACAATGAAATTAAGCCATGCCATGTGGGGCCACCTGAGACAGACAGGTCATGGTGGAGAGGTCTAACAGAATGTGGTCCACTGGAGAAGGGAATGGCAAACCACTTCAGTATTCTTGCCTTGAGAACCCTATGAACAGTATGCTTTGTTAAAATAGCTTATTTTCATATTGCTTTATGGCTAAATCCCAGGTAAATTACTTGAAGATGGACTTGTATATCAAATTTGAGGAGCTCTTGTTTGTTGTTGTTCATTTGCTAAGTCATGTTCTACTCTTTGCCAGCCATGGCTGGAAAATCATGGTGACTGCAGGATGCTGGGCTTCCCTGTCCTTTCCTGTCTCCCTGAGTTTGCTGAAGCTCATGTTTGTTGAGTCGGTGATGCCATTCAACCATCTCATCCTCTGTCACCCTCTTCTCTTCCTGCTCTCACTCTTTCCCAGCCTCAGGGAAATGTGTCAGCTCTTTGCTTCAGGTGGCCACAGTATTGGAGCTTCATCATCAGTCCTTCCAATGAATATTCAGGGTTAATTTCCTTTAGGATTGACTGGTTTGATCTCCTTACAGTCCAAGGGACTTGCAAGAGTCTTCTCCAGCACCACAGTTGAAAAGCATCAATTATTTGGTGCTCAGCCTTCTTTATGATCCAATTCTCACATCCATACACGACTGCTGGGAACAACCACAGCTTTGACTATACAGACCTTTGTTGGCAAGGTGGTATCTTTGCTTTTTAATACACTGTCTAGGCTTGTCACAGCTTTTCTTCCAAGGAGCAAGCATCACCTTCTGCAGTGATTTTGGAGCCCTACAAAATAAAATCTGCCACTGTTTCCATTTTTTCCCCAACTCTTTGCCATGAAATGATGGGACCGGATGCTATGATCTTAGTGTTTTGAATGTTGAATTTTAAGACAGTTTTTTCTCTTTCTTCCTTAATTATATGGAGGCCTGGTGCCAAGGTGACAGACCCAGTAAGTGGCAGAGAAAGAATTAAAATTTAGGTGTGTCTGATGCCAAAGCCCAGGCTTTTTGATAATGTGACTTTCCCAGTGAGCCATGCCTGAGATGCCTCCCAGTCCTGGGTGTGTGGGGCCCTATAGGTGGAGACAGAACCTCCAAAAAGAGGTAGAAGGCTTCCTAGGATGCTCTGAAATTTTGTCACAGGTTTTTAAGTGGCATAAATCTTCCCTATATTTATGGTACATTGTTATACAAGAAAAGGACACTGCAAAGAAATGTTCATAGCATAATCCCATTTTTCCCTTACAAAAATGCTTTTATATCTATGTTTATAGATGTTAGTATATTTTTGCATAGGTACCTTAGGTATTAGGGGGCTTCTCAGGTGGCTTAGTGATAAAAAGAATCTGCCTGCTAATGCAAGAGACACAGGTTCAATCCCTGAGTTGGGAAGACTCTCTGGAGAAGGAAATGGCAACCCACTCCAGTATTCTTGCCTGGGTAATCCCATAGACAGGCAAGCCTGGCAGGCTACAGTCCATAGGGTCACAGAGAATTGGATAAAACTTAGCAATTAAACATCAGCAGCGGCTTGGGTACCAAAAGGAATTTTTCTTTTTTAAAGGAGGCAGAACACTAAGTTATTCCTAGTATTAATCTAATGTGAAGGGAACATGCATAGTAGTAACAGTTCATTCTACACCATTACCAAAAATACAGAGTCAGTGAATGTGTCATAGATAAGGTCACCAGATAATACATTCAAAGACAACACTGATCTGTTTAGGTGATAGGGCTGTGGGTAGTTTGGTCTAAGATTCCCTCCTTTTGTTGTTTTAGTTCTAAGGTAAAATAATGCAACAAAGATTTCCCCGAATCTGCTGGACTTAGTTGTGCCTGTAGGTTTACAATCAATATTCACCTACCTTCTAGTCACAGAGGTCCTACCCCCAGACCTCTAAACTCCCTCTGTACTTTCAGATGGGAAACAACCCATTCTGTTTCCCTGAGCCCCCCCAGAAAACAGTAAAAAACCTGGAGGTGCCCCATGAAAGCTTGGGGAAGAGTAGTGTGCCCATTCTGTTGAAAGAGGTTGAGGGCAGCCGCTTTGGAGATTGCTGTGTTGGAGGATGGGAGCCCAGTATTTTTAGATCTTCCAGTTCTACTAGAAAAGCACAAAATTCAGATTTTTATATGAACACTCCATTTTTAATGATTGGCATGATATCACACCTGAAAAGATGCTATTCAAGTCACAGTAGATGCATTTACAACCACATGCCATTGCATCTTGTGGGGAAAGGCTAGTTCAATATTTTGACAAGAGCTTAGGAAAGTTCAGGCCTATGGCTCTTGGGTGGAACACAATACTGTGTGGGTGTGGCTTAGGATGGGGGAATAGAGCATCCAGAGAATCAAAAAGTCACATGTTGGAGAGGAAGGGTGGCTGTGATCCCATCAAAAGCCCTCGATGATAACTTTCACTGATTTCTAAGGTTTTTTTGAGTGTCTATCTTCTCCTGCTATTTATTCTGTTAGATTAGTTGTTCAAATTGAACTGTAGAGCTCAGACGCTGACAGGGTCACCTCAGTAAGGAATGAAGGCATTCCTTCTCCCACCCTAACCATATACACACACAAATCCCACACATACCAAACATGTAGAAACGTGGAGTATTGTTTTGCTCTTTTTATTTCTTGAGAGTTGAGCATGGGAGTGAACTGAATATTACCATGCGTCTTTGCATGTTCTGAATTCCAGCATAATTCAAACACCTCCCACGAAGATTTGTCATTCTGCCTCTAGGCAGGACTGTTCTTAAAGTGTTCTTGACATATGAACACCTGTGGTATTCATTAAGCCCTCCTGGAAATAAGATCTCCTTTAAAATACTCAGAAAGTATCTCTCTTAAAGAACAAAGTTCTGTATCTCCATCAAAAACATGAAGGTACAGCTTTTACTCTGCTCTACCTGAAAGGGTAAGAAAAGTAGGTTAGCATGTAGGGAGTGGAAATAAGTCCATGCCAGCAAGTATTCAAGAAGTAAACCTTATAGCTCATGACTTACATCAGCAAAACCCTCCTCTCCTTTCTGTGCTTTCAGAAAAAGGGCACATGAGTTCTGAAACATCATACCCTAATAATTTTGAAAGACTGCTGCAAACTACTGCTTTTAAACATTGAAATATTAAGAATTTTTCTGTACCCAAAACAGATCATCTTATTTTAGAAAGTGCTTTTTCACTAACTATCACAACATTCTTTTGCAAGGAGCTGGCTAAAAGAGAGTCAAGTTGTTTTTTTTTTTTTTTTTTTTTCTGCAATGCAAGTCTGTCTCCTCTGTTCTGGTTCAAGCCAATAACTCATTTTATGCAGTCACAGACCAAGAATTTCGAAGGCATCACTGGAAATAGCATACTCTCCATGATCCCAAAGACACATTTCTTGATAACACATTGATTACTATATCCCTAAATGGGTATTTCTGGTACATTGTCTGTCTAGCAGGCATATATTCTCACCTATTTGTCTGGGTAATTTCTGGCTCCAGAAGAACATATGGGCCATATTCACAACTTCTAACCATTTGCAGTGTTTATCTTTATTCCATCAAATTTCTTCGGAGTTTTTTTTTTCTATTTCCCTTCTGTCTCTTTATCTCTTCATTTTTCTTGAATGTGCTGACTAGTAATTTGTTTTTGTAAAGCTCCAATTTTAAAGTTATTGGGATAGGCAAGCTCAGAAATCCACAGGCAGAAGTTTTCATTCTTGCTCTGTCATTATTTAACATTTACAATTTGTATAAGCATTTAGCATACTCCTGCTTTCTAGTCCCCATTTAGCAAATGCAATGAGGGCAGTTTCCTTCTATCAGCTTAGCAAAAATATAGTGGCAATGAATAATGCACATGAATTATTTTGAGAGTCTTTGGAAAAATCTGAGTTCCTGACCCTACTCTGCCAATAGCTCTATCTGATGCCTGTGCAAGTCACTTTGATTATTCTTTGCTTTGGTTTCTCCACCTGAACAATATGAGTCATACTTTCTTCTACCTAGTTCACAGAGATGTCTGTAACTCAGAAGGCAACTGTGATACTTTGAAAAGACAAACAGTACTAAGAATTTAGGGCAGTATGGCCTAGCTTCTGGAATAGAAATATTAATAGTAGTGAGTAATAACAGTCATCAATGAACTACCTGTGCTTTGCATTAATTACATGATGCCATAATCTTTTAACTGTCAATGCAATGTGGGTATGCTGTGCTGTGTGCTCAGTCGCTTCAGTCGTGCCTAACTGTTTGTGACACTATGGACTGTCGCCAGCTAGGCTCTGTCCACAGGATTCTCCAGGCAAGAATACTGGAGTGGATTTTCATGCCCTCCTCTAGGGGACTTTCTCAACCCGGGATCGAACTTGGGCCTCCTGCATTGCAGGTTGATTCTTTACTGCTGAGCCACCAGGGAAGCCCGATGTGGGGATACTTATTTTTTACATGTACATCAGGAAACCAAGATTTGGTGTGTGACTAATTTATGGTCAACAAATGAGTAAGAGGAAAAACCAGAATCTGAACCTAATTTGTGAGTCTCTGAGTAGTTTTTTTTTTTTTTTACCTTAAAAGTGATGGTTATTCATTTATTTATATTCATTATTATTTATCTACATTCATGCTTATACAGTTAGCTTTTGTTTTAAATTTTTTGGAGTACATAGCAATTGAATCTAAACTACTGAATGTTACCTGGTCATGCATTAAAGAAGATGTAAACTTCAGATATGGTTTTAGGGGGACTTCCCTGGTTGTCCAGTTAAGAATCCACCTTCGAATGTAGGGGATATGGGTTCAATCCCTGGTTAGGGAACTAGGATCCCACATGCTGTGGTGCAACTAAGCTCTCATGCCATAATTACTGAGCCTGTGCACTGCAATGAAGATCTTGTGTGCTGCAACTAAGACCTAATGCAGCCAAATTAAAAATAAATATTTTTTTTAAAGAAATGGTTTTAGGGAGCTGAATATGGCTTTTAATGAAGGTTTAAATATAGATGCCCCAAGGGAATGCAGGCTGCATCAAATCTATCATTGACAGAAAGCAGATCATTAGTTGCTGGGGACCAGGCTTAGTTGGGGGTTAGCTTGGAAAGGGCACAAGGGAATCTTGGGGGTGATGGCAGTTCTCTAGGTTTTAATTGTGGGGGTGGTTACAAGGTGCATTCATTTATTAAATCTCTCTACATTTAAAATGGGAACATTTTTCTATACATAAACTACGTCTCAATAGATTTGACTTTTTAAAATACAGGTGCCATCATCTCCTTGCTGACTGATTGGACAAATTATTTAACTGATCTCAGTCTCATGCTCCTTCTGTAAAAGTGGGACTACCTGTTGTACTGCCTCCAACATGTCTTTGTTGTTCAGTCACTGCTGTGTCTGACTCTTTGCAACCCTACAAACTGCAGCATGCCAGGATTCCCTGTCCTTCACTATCTCCCAGAGTTTGCTCAAACTCATGTCCATTGAGTTGATGATGCCATCCACCCATCTCGTTCCCTATCACCCCCTTCTCCTCCTGCCCTCAATCTTTCCCAGCTTCTGGGTCTTTCCAATGAGTCATCTTTTCCAGAAGGTTGGAGAGCATTAAATAAGAGAATCTGTACAAAAAGCTTACCATCTATTTGTCCAGAGTAAACACTCAACACATGATTATTCCACAAAAATTCATGCCAGACAGTGTCCTTCTAGGTGGTAATGACTATGAGAAGGATCACCCTTTTCCTGAGTGGTCAGTGAGGAGCCCTGTGAGGAATATCACTTCAGATGACACCTTGCTAATGTCAAGGAAACAGCCTTGGGAAGTTTTGGACTCAAGTATTCCAGGCACAGAGGACAGCACAGTTCCCTTGAAGGAACTGAAGGCTGGGGAGACAGCTAGGATGTGACTTTGGAAAGCTCAATAGCAGGATAACTCCTCTCTTCTGTGGGAAGACCCTGAAGGAAATTGAGTATGAGATGAGGTGTTCTGATTCACAGTTAAAGCAATGTCTTTGACTTCTGTTTAAATTCTAGATTCTCAAGGGGTAAGAGAAGCTATAGGGTCACAAGGTGAGAAAGAGTGGTGCTTGGACTCTGATGGTGGAATTAGAAATGGTGAAACGCAGTCAGATTTGGGATCTACTTTGGAGCAGAGAACACAGAATTGCCAACAGTTTGGATATAGCAAGGAATAGACAAATAATTTTTTGGCTTGAACAACTAGGTGCTATTTACTGTCTTGACATTTACTGATGTTTAAGTATAATTTTTTTTTTCTGAGAAGCCTTTTGGTGAGCTGTTAGGTATTATATCATAAAGGGTTTCTGGGTTGACTATTGATATTAAAGTGTTTGTGTCCTAAGTGCTAGCTTCGGATCAAATTCTTGTCTCTTAAGTCTTAAGCTGTTTTATCAGGTAATGAAATGGTTGTGCTAAAATCATTTCTGAAATCAAAATGGCATTTGTGCCTGCATGTGTGTGTGAATGCACACATGTGAACACGTATGTGTGTACATAATATGTTCTTGAGGCTGCTGACTTCCTGTGGCAGGAGGGAATTCAGAGCCAGTATCAAAGTAGCCTGTTGCTCACATCACTTGGATTGTCGTCAGTCAATTCAGTTCAGTTCAGTCACTCAGTCGTGTCCAGCTCTTTCCAACCCCATGAACCACAGCACGCCAGGCTTCCCTGTCCATCACCAACTCTAGGAGTCCACCCAAACCCATGTCCATCGAGTCGGTGATGCCATCCAGCCATCTTATCCTCTGTCATTCCCCTTCTCCTCCTGCCCCCAATCCTTCCCAGCATTAGGGTATTTTCCAGTGAGTCAACTCTTCACATGAGGTGGCCAAACTACTGGAGTTTCAGCTTCAACATCAGTCCTTCCAATGAACACCCAGAACTGATCTTCTTTAGGATGAACTGGTTGGATCTCCTTGCAGTCCAAGGGACTCTCAAGAGTCTTCTCCAACACCGTAGTTCAAAAGAATTAATTCTTCAGTGCTCAGCTTTCTTCACCATCCAAGTCTCACATCCATATATGACCACTGGAAAAGCCACAGCCTTGACTAGACAGACCTTTGTTGGCAAAATAATGTCTCTGATTTTAAATATGCTATCTAGGTTGGTAATAACTTACACTTTGCATAATCTGTATGACTTCTCTCATTACTGTTTTCTATTTCTAAAATGACTAGAAATCTGGTAGTCTTCCTCAGAATCTCTGGAGTGGCAAATGAGAAAATGTCTGGGAGACTTTTAGAGTTTCTTTTCACAGTTTAGATTTCAAAGCTTAATTTTATTCTTTTGGTGGAAATGTTAATGTCAGCATCACATTAGTGGAGTTTGTCTCTTCCACCTTCATTTCCTTCCTTGCTGGCTCTTTTCTCTGCCTCCCTCCTCTTACTTGTGTTTCTTATTCTGGAAACTCCTGAAATTTTCATTGAGAATGTGTGTGAAGGACTACTCTGTGACCAATCAATGAGCCACATTTCCCCAGGAGTCACCTGACAACTGATGGAACCTTTAATGTAATAATTATGTCCTTGCCTTCTGCTAAGTACATACTACCTGCCAGCACTTCAGAGGAGTTTTCCATCTTAATCCTTCCAGCAAACGCAAAAGCTCTTTTGTACAAACTTATAAAACTCTTTTATTTTCCACTTCTAATGGTTGAGTACACAAGTGCAGAGGATAAAGTCATTTGCCTAAGGTCACACAGCCAGTAAGTGACAGAATTGGGACTTTAACTCAGGTCGATCTGGTTCCAGATTCCAAATTTATAACTACTAAGCTATAGGGCCTCAATTTATCTAAACTTTAAGAATTCTTCTCCAGAATCTTGGGTGTGTGTGTATGTGTGTTAAGTTGCTAAGTTATGTCTGACTCTTTGTGACCCCATGGACTGCAGCATGCTAGGCTTCCCTGTCCTTCACTGTCTCTTAGAGTTTGCTCAAATTCATGTCCATTGAGTGGTGATGCCATTCAACCATCTCATCCTCTGTTGCCTCCTTCTCCTCCTGTCCTCAATCTTTCCCAGCATCTGGGTCTTTTCCAATGAGTTGGCTATTCATATCAGGTGGCCAGAGTATTGGAACTTCAGCATCAGTCCTTCCAATGAATATTCAGAGCTGATTTTCTTTAAGATTGACTGGTATGATCTCCTTGCAGCACCACACTTTGAAAGCATCAATCCTTTGGTGCTCAGTCTTCTTTATGGTCCAACTCTCATATCTGTACATGACAACTGGGAAAACCATAGCTTTGACTGTATGGACCTTTGTTTTCAAAGTGATGTCTTTGCTTTTTAATATGCTGTCTAGGTTTGTCATAGCTTTTCTTCTGAGGAAATCAACCACTGTGATGCTGTCTGAAGAACTTAGAAAACAGCCTCACAATCATGGCAACTGCTGTCTTAATTAATGGCCAGATTTTCTGTGTTACTATATGAGGATCTGTTATGTTTTTGGCCTTCCACCAAGGTATAGAAAATAGGATTGCCTTTATTTTCAGGCTCAAATATCCCTGATTTTCTGCTGACTAGTGCATTTTTAAAAAGTACTCCTTTAACTCATTGATATTAATTCACTAAAAAACCATCCACACGTTATGAATCCTGAAGTTTTACATTCCCCAAATCTCTGTCAGATTGAACACTTTTAATATTTACTGTTTTATATGAGAGAATTCAGACATACGATATTCGGCAAGTAAGTTCAAACAGAGGCATTGCTGATTGACAAAAGCATAAGAAACATAAGAGACTATTTTTCAGATTCACATTGCTTTAAATTCTGGGCAGACTACTCATGAAAGGAAACAGCCACACACACACACACACACACCACATCACACACACGATTTCTACCCTACTTTTGAAGGATAAAATATTTGGTTTATATAGATAATTAAACCCTGGAAGCTGGCAGTAGAACCAGTCCAAACAAAATCTGTAATTCTTTCATGGCTACTTGGAAACTTTATTTGCTGGAAATGGGGGGCCTCAAATTATTCACCTTTTTATGACAATTTGCTATTCAGAGACTGTCTTTATGTGACTCAGATGTACTTCATTCAAGCAGTGGAGAAAAAATCTGAATCACAGATTGTTAACAAAGCAATGCAGATGAATCTATTAAAGTGTATCTCCTCACTGTTTCGTTTTTGACTTCCAGTTGGCACTTTTTCTTGCCTCTCAGCTTTGAAACTCGAGAATAAAACGCCTCTGGAAACAAAGCAAGTGAGCTGAAGTGTGTGTGTTATACAGAATACTGAGAGCGATCTTTGTGTCGTGCACAGCTACAGCTGTCACCGATTTTTCATCTACAGTAAGGTCAGCCAGACAAAAAGACCCAAGACAACACATTCAGCGGCATCTTTGTTCTCAGCTCAGTCTAAAAGAGGTAACTTTCAGTGACTTCCAATTATGGTCATCTTGGTGTTTTAGCACATCATTCATTTGAATATTAATTGTTGGTCAGATGGGGGAGTTCTCTCAAGCTGTCATAAGAGGTGTTTACCCCCTAAAGCTCCAGAGATAAATGACTAAGTGTTCCCACTGAACACTGATTGGTTTACCTTCAAATTGTTTAGTGGAGATAAGGAATTAAAAATGATTTTCAGTCATAACGTACCTACCTACTCTATATTCAGAGTTCGATATATAATTTATTGTTGAGATCATTTGGTCTACCTTTCTTATCTTTGTAGCTCTCGTCATACCTTTTCACAACAAATGACTGGATGACGTGAATTCTCTACTTATTAGTTATCTAAGAAACAGTTAATAAATTGAGATTTAGAGATTGTTCAATTGTTAATTATATCTGTCTCCTTCTAGTTATTTGTGGCTATTAAAATGTAAAAATTTTGCACACTTTCTATTGATGTTAACCATAATACAAGCTAAATAAAAAAGTAGGGAGCTTCTAATTCTGAGATTTCTAAGACATGATTTGGAGAGAAATCTCCTCTTGTTTGAAGCATTTTTCATGATAAGAATGCTTATTTTTGGTAATTAAATAAAATGAAGAGTACCAGCTTAATTTTTTTCCAGTTGATGGTTTTTTTTTAATGTTGAACTTCAGCCTGTATGGAACTCACTGTCTTCTCCATTTTCTTTCTAAAATATTGTTTTATGTTCTGTCTGCTCCCACAGCATTTGATTTTATAAAAAGTTCTAAGGGAAGAAATTGCACACCATCCTACAAAGACCAATGCAAAACAGTATTTTCCTTGTGTTTCTATTTACCTTTCTCTCTTGTGTGGTTATGTAGGAAATGGAAAGAGGTAACTCAAATCTTCACAGACCTCAAAATCTATAATTAAGACTGTATCTGACAAGAGGTTTTGTTGTTGTTGTTGTTGTTGTTTTCACTGACAAATAAATGTCACTTTAAAAAGGAATCTAACAGGAAGAGTGACAAAATTAGGCAAAAGGGCAAAAATTGTTTCCTCTCTTCATGGCAGAATACAGGAGGTTTTTTTTTTTTTTGGATAAGTACTTACAATGACTACACTGTTGACTTGGCATGCAGATCAAAAGACTGACAGATTTAATTCATGTTTCTGTACTATACAAACAATGACATGTACGAGCCAATCTGTGCTCCTTTCAGCAAGTAATTGAAGGTAGTGCAAACACAGGCTTTAAAGGATTGGTGGTGCCCAACTGATCTATTCGACAAAGAGAGATCCGACAGCGCTTATTCTTTTTCCTGTTTCGTTGGGATTCCACTTTGCCTGGCCTCTGCCCTGCCCTTACTCTCCTGGAATTAATAGCGACTGATAGTCTGGGCATTGTGTCAACAGAAATGGACACACAAGAATTCTGTATTAACACTCTGGTGAGCTGCTAGGAGAGAAGAGAGAAACTTTCAGAGTGCACAGAAATGATCTGAAGACATTTGGAAGTTAACCACAAGAAATCAGTGTTTGCATAAGCTTCCATTACACAGGCAGCTTTGCTTTATAATGTGGGGACGGTCTGCGTAATAAGGTAGTAAATTCATCCACAAATGTATAAAGGATGACCCTGCAGGATTTTGACATGACATTTTCTGTGGGTATCACTTGGTTGGAAACTACAGGCAGTATTTTTCTTCAGTAATTTGTGTACTTGATGTATTTTTTTTTTTTTCAAATTGCATGGTGCCAGCAATTTGGCTTTTAAATACAATAGTCTTTTGAAAAGTACTGAAGAAAATGAATAGAAAATCACCAGCATCATGGCAAATTATCCTAGGTCAACACATAATGCCTTCATTTTCCAGATGTCTCAATTCAGGCAGCTACTTTGGACATTTTTGTCTAAGGAGGCTTATAAGTATTCCAAGTACAATAAAAATTTTCTGTTGCATATTACCGTAGGCTAACATCATTGTATGTGTATCTTCCACATTAAGGTTCTCAAAGAAATGGATTTAAAACAATGTACCCAGAGGCAGTGCTTTTACTCAAATGTTTCCAATGAATTCTTTGTTCAAAATCCTTGCCTTTTTCAGATCATGGATAATTTCTCATGATTCTGCATCAATTATAAAACTATAATTGTCTTACACTAAATGGTTTTGAAATATAATTTCCAAGTTTTAAATGCCCAGAGTTTAAACACTTGGAAGTTGTCTGTACCATGATAATTAACTGACAAATTGTTTAAAAAATACAGGGTCTTTCTTACGATGGTCTTAAAAAGAGTTACATAAAAAATGCTGGCTCATTGTAGAAAAAAGATTCAAATACACAAAAACAGAAAAACATATCTATAATATTTCCAGAATAATTATCATTTAGATTTTATCGTTTCAAACTTGAAAAAATAATAATATATTCATTCTTTAAGCAAGTACGTTGATATATTTTTTTTCTTCTCCCACTGAGTTGTATAGAGTAATTTGTTTGATAAGCATTCTGCAGTGGGTTTCTTCTGTGGATTTATTAGAATCTAGAATTTTTGAGTAGGAAGATATGTGTGTTTGTTATAACACAAGTTGTTGTTCACTCGCCTAGTAATGTCTAACTCTTTGCAACCCCATGAACTGCAGCATGTCAGGTCTCCCTGCAGGGAGACCTGACATGCTGCAGTTCATGGGGTTGCAAAGTTTGCTCAAGTTCATGTCCATTGCATTGGTGATGCCATCCAGCCATCTCATCCATAACACAAGTTAGGAAATGATTATTTCCAGGATTACATGGGCTGTTTAGTGGCAGAAAGAGAAACTGACAGAGAGAAACGATTGCTAAAAATTTGAAAGAAAGGTGAAATACTTGAAAACTATGGTTGTGAAGGATAGCAAGGGAATTGGGCATGTTTTGCTAGAGAAGGAAATTTGATATGTCTTTTTATTTGAATGGTTGCCCCATCAAGTTCTTCATCAGTTCTGCCTTGGTTTGGGTTGCTGTAACAAAAATGCCAGAGATGGTGTGGCTTAAACAATAAACATATTTCTCACAATTTTGGAATTTGGAATTCAGAGACTAGAGTGCAAGGATGGTGGGGTTCTTGGTGAAGGCCCTCTTCCTGGTTCACAAAAGAACATCTCTTTGTATCTTCATTTGGTAGTGAGAGAGGAAGCAAGATTGCTTCTGTCTCTTTTCATAAGGGTGCTAATCTCATCACAAAGGCTCCATCCTCAGGACCTAATTATCCCCAAAGACCCCATCTCAAAATAGCATCACATTTGGGATTAGAGTTTCAAGATGCAACTTTTGAGGGATACAAACATACAGTCCATAGTAAGTACTCTAGAAAAAAAGAAAAAAACTAGGCTACAGGGTAGAGATTACTGCACAGGAAGCTTTGGAGGCTATTGAAAAGAAAGAAGAAATCATCAACTAGTAATATTCAACAGTGGCATCAGCTATGTTTCCAATACTGAACCCTTCATCATTGAAGGTGACCATGGGGATGCTGAATAGCTATTGGTCAGGGATGCTAGATAAGGGTTGGCTGCCTGCAGAGAAATGTTAGACTATGTGAGAAGCCCCTTCCTTTTGCAGGACCATATTTCCTTTATTCCAGGCAGTCTGAAGGGCCCAACTCTATAAGGTTAAGGTTGTATGTACAAATCATGCATAAATTTAAATGACAAGAGTAGAAACAAAATCAGATCTGGTGTGAACAACTGTTAGGTTAAACCTTTCAATTATCAAAATAGCAGCAGCTCTTTTGCTATGCCAGATACAAGAAGTATTTTAATTCTAGAAACAAAAGCTCTGTAAGCTTGAAAGTCATCAGTGAGAATGGTCAGGGTCTTTACATTGATGTTGTAAATTCCGTATCCCATCTCAGACAGGAAGCCATGAGGAAGCCTAAGGAAACAAGGAATGGCATGTGATATAGTTGATTAACTAAACTGAGTTCCTTTTTGTGTAGAGTCTAATCAGTCTGTATATGAAAGCATTGCATGATATAGTCTAGAAGCAACCAAATATAAATCACCACTTTGGCAAGAAACCAACACAATCAGGAAGAAAACAGAGAGATAATTCTTAGGTAGTAGAATAATAGCATAATCCAAGATGACTTTATGTTATTCCAGAGACAGAATGGGGTTGAGCATTATTCCTAAATACTACAATATCTGCAAAGGTGAGATGATCATTATAAATCATGATGTTACAAAGAGAAGAAAAGAGCTGTAGCTAGAGACAGATGCTCCAATTAGCAAGATATCCATTTCCAAATTATTATGTTTTCAAATAAATTCTGACATGTAATTTCAGAACACTGGAAAATACTACTAAACCAGCCCAAGTAGAAACAGGAAGTAAATCTTGGCAGAGCTGTACACCCTCAGCATATTATTAATAATTCATTCCATTGCTGGGAAGGGAAGGGGGGAAGGTGGTGGTGAACAGAATGAGTTTCAAAAACCAGCCTTGAACTTGAGATGGTTTTCCGAAACTTGGAGTTACAAATCAAAACTGGCTAAGTCAGGAAAAAAAAGTCCTGTAATTTCTAAAGCAGATAGTTCAACCAGATAGTTTAAATGGATCTATAAGGACCCTCATGTTCCAAAGTATCAAATACAGCTGAAGAGTCTTATGAGCTTAATTTTACCCTCTGGTACACGGCACACATCATTATGCATCTTGGAAAAATCTATACAGTTCCTACAAGCAAACATAAAACTCTGTTTTCTTTTCAGTAAGTCCATTCATGCTAGCCAGTTGGGACCACTGGAAGCCCATAAAAATATTAACCCTACTTCCATCCTTTCCAACTCTTCAAACACATAAACCATATTTTCAAAGAGAAAGAGGACATGATGATGCACATGTATTAACCACAAAAAGCTGCTGTCTTGGTGAAGCAGGGGAAAGAGTAGCAACAGGGCCGTGTATTTCAAAATGTCCTGAGTAAGAATTAGGCTTCTCTGATAGCGCAGTTGCTAATAAGAGTTGCCTGCAATGCAGGAGGCCCTGGTTCGATTCCTGGGTCAGGAAGATCTGCAATCAGCTGCTTTGCTTCCTACAGAAGCAGTCTTCTAGAATCATCTCAATCCTATGAAATAAGATTCTGTGAGGGTGGGATCCACATTTTAAATAATCTTACTAGGGATTTTAGCACAGTATCTTTTGAGTATCATAGGCTTAGGTAGAAGTATGAGGATTCCCTCCTCCAGCATCTTCCAGCTATAAAATCAATATTAAAGGAGAGTGCTGGGAGTAAAAACATCCAAGAGAGATGAGATGAGGAAGAAAAACACCAAAATGACAAGTTTGAAGATCAAATAATTTGAAGTCCGAATGCCTGAGTACTGACTAACATATGACATTTGTAGACATAAGCTATTGAAATCAAAAGCAATGGTTTGAGGATAGAAAGGGAGGGATATAAAATGGCTGTGTTCTGAAGCTGTCATTTATGTCAGCCTATTGCCTGTCACTGGAAATAAGCTGAGAATCCCCTTTGTATAACACAGCAATGAATCTTAGAAATTCTTACAAGCATATTTAAGTGCCATTTGAAACTCAGCTGAAGCTTTTCTGTGGGAGTTCAATTTATACAGCTGTTCCCAATGTGATACTAATAATGATGTTTTATACCAGGCAATATTCAAAACCCTTTAGATGTATTATTTCAATTAATCTTTTCCACACTTCTCTGAGGTTGATGCTATTAATCTTCCTGTTTTACAGATGAGGACATGGAGGCCCAGAGACGTTTAAGTATTTTGCACAAGGTTTCAGTTACTCGACAGCAGAACCAGGCTTTAAGCACAGAACACTGACTCCAGCGCTTGTACTTTAAACCAGGATGTTGTTCTGCCTCAAACTTTGGGGCCACCTTATTTAGCAGAAGTCAGCAAATTTTTTCCATACAAGGCCAAATAGTAAATATTGTAGGCTTTCTGGGCCATACCGTTTCTGCCATTACAGCATAAAAGTCATAGACAAACCATAAATCAATGGGCATGGTTGGGTTCCAACAAAACTTTATTTACAAACAACAGATGGAAGGCTGTGGTTTGCTGTTCTATTATATATATATATTTTAATATTCCCTCCTTCATGGTGATGTAAAAGAACTACAGGTTGTTATTTTTAAGGGAAGACTTATGTGAATAGAAATTTTATATTCCGTATTCTGATGTATTTAAAAATTTCTTTCTGGGGACTTCCCTGATAGTCCGGTGGTTGAGATTTGGTGCTTGCAATCCAAGGGGTGCAGGTTCAGTGCTCGGTTGGGAAACTAAGATCCCACATGCCATGTGGTGCAGCACCCCCAATTTTTTTTATTAAAAATAATAAAAAATGTCTGCCCCTTTTTACTGTCAAGAGGCAAAAGGACATTTGCTTAGAAAGATTTCCAGAAGTTGTTGTGAGTTTACTTTGAGTTCACACTGTCTCACCTAGTTGTTCCTGTGATCAGAAACGAGGATTTATAAAACAGCCCACTGGGCTCCAGGGTGGGCTTTTGCAGAAGAGAAAAGATTTGGCACTTGAAGAGTGTAACTCACCTGGGAGAAGATCACATCTGTGATCAAGGCTTCATTGTCTACCTACTTTAAAAGTGTGTCCATACCAGTCAAAATCAGTGGTTCTGAGGACTAAAATGTTGAACCATCAGCTTTTTTGCTTTGCATGCACATATTCCAACTGAACATTGCTTGAAAACACTTGCTTTAAATTTCATCAAAATGAGGAGATCTTTCTAGTCTAAACTATTTCAGATGGCCTGTTAATGAGCAACTTGCAAATACTAAAATTATTGATCGTGGCTTTCAAAAACCCTCTAGACTCTAGAATTTGGTCTCTCTCCAACTGTGAAGTGGGGCTCTGACAGCTGCCAGGCTCCACAGAACTGGGAAGCTGAATCAGGAAGTAGACACCCCTAAAGCCTTGCTAAGTTCAGAGGGCTAAACAACTCTTGTTGGTAAGTTGTTGTTGTTGTTCATTCGCTAAGTCGTGCCCAACTCTTTGCAACCCATGGTCTGCAGCACTCCAGGCTTTCCTTGTCTTTCACTCTTTCCCAGAGGTTGCTCAAATTCATGTCCATTGATTCAGTGATGCCATCCAACCATCTCACCCTCTCTCACCCCCTTCCCTTGCCCTCAATTTTTACCAGCTTCAGGGTCTTTTCCAATGAGTCAGCTGTTTGCATCAGGTGGCCAAATTATCAGAGCTTCAGCATCAGTCCTTCTAATGAGCATTTACGGTTTATTTCCTTGCTGTCCAAGGGACTCTCAAGAGTCTTCTCCAACTCCACAGTTCAAAAGCATCAATTCTTCGGTACCAGCCTTCTTTATGGTCCAATTTTCACATCTGTACAGGACTACTGGAAAAAACCATAGCTTTGACTCAATGGACCTTTGTTGGCAAAGTGATGTCTCTGCTTTTAAATATACTGTCTAGGTTTGTCATAGCTTTTCTTCCAAGGAGCAAGCGTTTTTTAATTTCATGGCTGCAGTCATCATGCACAGTGATTTTGGAGGTCAAGAAAATAAAAGTCTGTCACCATTTCTTGTTGGTAAGGGTATTGTGTAAATTATTACGGGTCAGGTGATGATACACACTCCCTATGTGTGTATGTGGGCTTGGTAAACAGATGCAGTCAAGTAGGATGCTAAGTATAAAGCAGCACAGGACGGTATTTCCAATAGTTCACATGAGTTCATTACAGTCATTGTAGAACTGTCTGGAGGGTGGACTGCTGGAGGGTGTATCTATATACTATGTAAAAGGGGAGTGAAGGCTCTCAGACACCTGTGATGAAATATGGCAAGAGTGGACGCGTTGGCTTTGAATCTACATGCCTCACAGTGAGAACTGCCACTTTCTTATGCAAATAGTTATCTGATTTTTAAGAAAAGGTGTAAAAGAAGGAGTATGTTTTCATACCAGCAAAACTGGAAGAAGCTGAGCTGTCCTATGAAAGGAGTTGACAGAATGAGCCCTTTCCCTTGCTTTTTATAAGCTTTGCTTTTGGAAATGTGAGCATTTATGTGGACAATGGCATGAATTTTTCTAATAACCAGCAACTATGAAATGATACTGGGGAAGTTGACAGTCACATAAAGAAAACAAACAGGAACTTCCCTAGTGGCTAAGTGTTTCATACTTTGCCTTCCATGCAGGATATGCGGGTTCAGTACCTGGTTAGGGAGCTAAGATCCCACATGCCTCAAGGCCAAAACCCTAAATATAAAACAGAAGTAATATTGTAACAAATTCAATAAATACTTTAAAAATGGTTCATATAAATAAAACTTTAAAAAATAAAGAAAACAGTTGATCCATGTAGCTCTTCAAGGTGTCCACAAGTTAGGTTCACAGTTGAACAGCTTGAATATATATGCATTTGAGTTTTGGCTTCTTTTTCTTTCCTATTTCATCCTTTTATTTGAAAGGGCTTGGATTGAGGAAGGTGAAATAAGTATAATCATGAATAATGCAAAAAGTGGTATCACCATGGTTGTTCAATAATAAATCCACTTAAATTTTCTGAATAATCCAAAATGTCCAATTCTTATTATAAATGTTCCCTATTTATTGAGCACTTGCTCTACGTCAGTAACTGTGTAATGACATCACATAAATTATTTTTCTTATCCAATTCCATCTCTATGAAATAGGCAGTTTTATTTTCCACATTTTTACAGATGAAGAAAGTGGCCAGGGGCACACAGCTCAGAAGTGGGATTTCAACCCAAATCTGTTTGATGCCAAAAACCATAACACTTAATCACTAGTTAGAAAAAAATACAGGGATAACTAAGGAGTGTGCTTGGTTTATATGGAATTGTAACTAAGGGAAGAGAGCTCATGAACAACTCTGATGGTATAATTAAGGGCAAGGGGAAGACATAGTCTTTCTTTTCTTGGAGAAGAACACAAGAGGTCATGGTGAAGGCCCTTTCCCATCTGAGGTCCCCAGACCAGTGCAGACATTGCCACTTCAGACCTTCCTTTGCTACTCTATGGAAACGAACACCTGCACATTCTTTATTCTCTCTGCATTCTGCTTGATCCTGTCACATGCCCTGTCCAATGTTGAAATTTCCCATTTACATGCATTTTGTTTTGTGTTTATTTTGCTCATTACACTATGAACTCCGTGAGACCTGACTCTAGCTGGCTTTGTGTCCCATGCCACCCTAGCATCTCCCATACTGCCAGACACATAGTAATAGTAAGCACACAGAACCTGGTAGTAATAATAACGTTGACTGAGCCCTTGCTGTGGACTAGGTATCCTTCCAAACACTTTACATTTATTATCTCATTTAACCTTCATCATGACTTTCTGCTTACTTTAAACTCAGAGGGAGGAGGTGGTTATGGTCTGTATAGTTCTTTCACCCATCACTGGCTCTTCTCATTCTCTACCCTGTGGCTCCACTGCCTGCCACGTGTGTGTTTTATCACCAAGTCCACCACAAAACTGTTACTTATTCTTGATTGCTTCCTTGCTTATTAAATATGCTTATATATTGTTATCTATTAACAACATATAAATAGATATCTGTTCACAATATGGCTTCCCTGGTAGCTCAGCTAGTAAAGAATCCACCTGAAATGCAAAAGACCCCAGTTCCATTCCTGAGTCAGAAAGATCTGGTGAGAAGGGGTAGGCTACCCACTCCAGTATTCTTGGGCTTCCCTCCTGACTTCCCTCCTGGCTTAAAGAATCCACCTGCAATGAGGGAGACCTGCATTCAATTCCTGGGTTTGGGAAAATCCCCTGGAGAAGGGAATAGCTACCCATTCCAGCATTTGACTTGGAGGATTCCATGGGGGTTGCAAAGAGTCAGATACCACTGAACAACTTTCACATCACTTCACTTCTTTAACAATATTTCACACACACAACCAGAGAGCTTTATCCTTTCTATTGTCAAGCTGGGCTACTTTTTAAAAAATTAATTTAATTGGAGGAGAATTACTTTACAATATTGTAGTGCTTTTTGCCATGCATTGACATGAATCAGCCATGGGTGTACATGTGTCTCCCATCCTGAACCCTGCTCCCACCACCCTCCCCTCAGGGTCATCCCAGTGCACCAGGCCTGAGAACCCTGTCTCATGCACTGAACCTGGACTGGTGATATATTTCACATATGGTAATATACATATTTCAATACCACTCTCTCAAATAATCCCACCCTTGCCTTCTCCCACAGAGTCCAAAAGTCTGTTCTTTATATCTGTGTCTCTTTTGCTGTCTTGCATATAGGGTCATCGTCACCATCTTTCTAAATTCCATATATATGCATTAATATGCTGTATTGGTGTTTTTCTTACTGACTGAATTCACTCTGTATGATAGGCTCCAGTTTCATCCACCTCATTAGAACTGATTCAAATGCATTCTTTTTAACAGCTGAGTAATATTCCATTGTGTATATATACCACTGTTTTCTTATCCATTAGTCTGCTGATGGACATCTAGGTTGCTTCCATATCCTAGCTATTGTAAACAGTTCTGCAATGAACATTGGGGTACATGTGTCTCTTTCGATTCTGGTTTCCTCGGTATGTATGCCCAGCAGTGTGATTGCTGGGTCATATGGCAGTTCTATTTTCAGTTTTTTAAGGAATCTCCACACCGTTCTCCATAGTGGCTTTACTAGTTTGCATTCTCATCAACAGTGTAAAAGGGTTCCCTTTTCTCTGCACCCTCTCCAGCATTTATTGTTTGTAGACTGTTTGATAGTAGCCATTCTGATTGGCGTGAGATGGTACCTCATTGCGATTTTGATGTGCATTTCTCTGATAATGAGTGATGTTGAGCATCTTTTCATGTATTTGTTAGCCATCTGTATTCTTCTTTGAAGAAACGTCTGTTTAGTTCTTTGGCCCATTTTTTGATTGGGTCATTTATTTTTCTGGAATTGAGCTTCAGGAGTTGCTTGTATATTTTTTAGATTAATTGTCAGTTGCTTCATTTGCTATTATTTTCTCCTATTCTGAAGGCTGTCTTTTCACCTTGCTTATAGTTTCCTTTGTTGTGCAAAAGCTTTTCATTTGAATTAGGTCCCATTTGTTTATTTTTGCTTTTATTTCCAATATTCTGGGAGGTGGGTCATTAAGGAGCCTGCTGTGATTTATGTTAGAGAGTGTTTTGCCTATGTTTTCCTCTAGGAGTTTTATAGTTTCTGGTCTTAATGTTTAGATCTTCAATCCATTTTGAGTTTATTTTTGTGTATGGTGTTAAAAAGTGTTCTAGTTTGGGAAGAAGCAAAGTGAATTCAAGACTCAGTCTCAGCATGAAGTAGTTGACAGTTTTTAAAATTAAAGGCATGAGCATTTTTGAGAATCTTATGAGCAAATGGGGTCCCATGTCCCTTGAGGCTTGCACAGAGCTCTGGACTTGCACAATAGGTCAACTTGCTGGTAAAAGGGGTGTGCAGGGATCCATGGTGTGTAGCTTGGTAAATCTGTGCCACAACAGCTACCCAGTGAACATATGGGGGGAAATAGCTTTGATGACTAACAGCAAATGTTTAATATAATCTTACATTATCATAGAAGTAAATAGAAAAATGGGAGCTAAGCAAGATTCTAGGTTAGAAGAGCCAGGAGTGATAAGAAGAGGGGCAAAAGTTAGGTAAACATTAGATAAATCTGAACTGGTTCAAGAACAGAAGGTAGAATTAATAATAGAGTCTTGTACCTAGAAGATAGTCAATAAACATCTCTTTTAACTAATTTGATTTCGAGTGCTTGTGAGAAGAAATGGCCTCCCTCTCCACCCACATGTCAGTACAAGTCTTTCACTCAAGCAGAAGGAAAGATTAGCTGTTTATTTTTAATCATCCTTGAAAACAAGGCTCATGCAAGAAGAGATCCTTTATTCTCTTATCTTCCCGCACCATCCCACACTTTGGCCATCATAAATCACTCTCTCTCTCTCTGCTCTCTGCCCAGGGTCCTGTGACTTTCATTCTTAGACACATCTATGCCATATGGGTAAAAGAACAAAGTGAGAAGTCATTTCCTTTATCTGTTCTTATAAACAGCCCAGAAACATGAGACAGGATCTAGGGAAGTTTACACAGGAAATGAATGATGCATTAAATATTTGGGTAAGGGGCTAAAGCAGAGACCGTGACTTAGATTAGATGTATCACCATAAGGGAGAGTTTTGTTATTAAGAAGTCATAATTAGAATTTGTTTAAGATTTAAATTAGTTTGATTTGCCTTTCACTTACTTAAAGAAAATCAATTAAGAGCCTGTAAAAGGCATGACTCAAGAGTCAAAATCCTGCCACTGAAAATGTTCAATGGTTACTGATCGATGTTATGCCAAAGATATTCTTTGTCATGTTTCTGACACACTGAAAAGCAACAAAGCCCTGAACCAGACTTGCCATATAAGAGCTGTTTTCTCTGTCTTCCCAAGATGAAAGTCTGGAACGGCTTTTGGAATTTTGTTTTTTTTAAATCATAGTGAAGCTCTTTTTTTTTTTTTTTTTTTTTTAAATGAATTTGGCTGCTCTGGGTCTTCATTGCTGTACTCTGGCTTTCTCCAGTTGCAGCCATCAGGGGTTACTCTCTGCTTGTGGTGCACAGGCTTCTCATTGCAGTGGCCTCTCTTGCTGTAGGGCACAGGCTCAGTAGTTGTGGTGAATAGGCTTAGTTGTTCCTTGGCATATGGGATCTTCCCAGACCAGGGATCAAAACTGTGTCCCCTGAATTGGCAGGAAGATTGTTAACCCCTGGAACACCAGGGAAGTCCCATGGAGGAGTTAGATTTATTGGAATGTGCAAGGGACAAGGGGTATTGATAATGTCTTTGACCATTGGTTTCCAGATTACGTAGGTAGGGGACAGAGATTTAATTGCTTAACTTGGCTATAGAACAAATACAAAATAGATGGTCATAGCCTTTTTTGGACCACAAACTTGAACGTTTGTGCTGAGGCACATATCACCACTCTGCACCTTAGGATAGGTGGAGGAAGAAGATCTTTCCAAGGAAAGTATTTACCTATTCTGCATCCTTGATAGCTGTAATCTCTAGCTAGTCCATATTATCCAAAAATAATGTTCTCCTTCCATCTCTTCCTCTCCCTCTTTTCCTCATTCTCTCCTTCCAGAACAGTTATGAAGACTCCATAATCCTACATTTTTTGCATCTTTGTCTCCATTCCTCCCCATTGCTGTCTCCTCCTCCTTTTTAGGTTAGCGACTGTGATAAGATCTGTGTATATTTGACACAGACTGGTACCAAATTGAGAAAGGAGTACATCAAGGCTGTATGTTGTCACCCTGCTTATTTAACTTATATACAGAGTATAAAAGCTGAGTGCTGAATTGATGCTTTTGAACTGTGCTGTTGGGGAAGACTCCTGAGAGTCCCTTGGACTGCAAGATCAAACCAGTCCATCCTAGGGGAAATCAGTCCTGAATATTCACTGGAAGGACTGAAGTTGAAGCTGAAATTCCAATACTTTGGCCACCTGATGTGAAGAACTGACTCATTTGAAAAGACCTTGATGCTGGGAAAGATTGAAGGCAGGAGGAGAAGGGGACAACAGAGGATGAGATGGTTGAATGGCATTACCGGCTTGATGGATGTAAGTTTGAGTAAACTCCGGGAATTGGTGATGGACAGGGAAGCCTGACCTGCTGCAGTCCATGGAGTCACAAAGAGTCAGACATGACTGAGTGACTGGACTGAACTGAATAGAATATTTGGCAAGGTTAAGCTTATAGTGAAATAATTAACTGTTTTTGGAATTTGAACAGGGCCTGAAGGATATATAGATGTATAACATACTTTGGAAACAACCAGAGAAATATGAGACTAAGCAGACTCATAAATTAGGCATCAGTCAATATTACAATTCCGTTTTGGTGGACAACTGTTGAAATAAGAATGTTTTCTGGAATAGTTGGATCCTTTAATGGCCTGGGAAGGAAAAGAGTATTTTAGGAGGTGGGGACAGTATGCAATTACTTTAGAATCACTCTGTTTCTAACCAGGGAGAAAAGGACTGAGTTTACTTTAAAAACACACACACTAAAATATTATTACTTTAATGGAAACTCAAGTTCTTCCTTTTCTTGGTGGACATCTGAAAGGGTTGGAAAATTCTTCCTTTGTTTCTGTATTACTTTCTAGGGCATTTGGCAGCAGCCTCAGTAATCTCATACTGGTAAAGAAAACTTGAGAGACCTGGTCAAGAGAGTGGAGGCTCTGAGAATCTGCATGCTTTGCGTGATGGCACACTACCAGGATGCCCAGCTCAGGAGAAGAGGGTGGATTTCACGTGAGGACGGAGTGGATAGTTCGACATTCACCTCATGAGGAGCTCTTACATGAGATTCCTATTCAGTCTGAGCATGTTTCCTCCTGTGAAAAACTGGTAATTCTAGAAAGGCTCTGATGAGGATGAAAAAAGAGTTGTGTACATTTTAAAGTGCTGTGCATCTATGACGTATGCAGATGGTAACACATGTGAAGTAATTTAGATGGGAGCTTCTAATGTATTTCTTTCTGGCTTTTTCTCCAACTGACATATTCAGCCAGGATCTGCTGCTGGATTCACTGCAGAGAAATGGGTCTGTGCCCATGAGTGCACACATACACACAGACACAGTTTATATGCATATGACTTCATATCCTGTCTACCTCTGTCAATGACAGCACAGCATAGTGGAGTGAGCATGGACTGGTAGACCTGGGTTAAGGTTCTAGCCCTGCTTCTTACTAGAACCTTGAATTTAGGTAAGTTACTTAACATCTTTGAGATTCAGTTAAATTTCTTCAGTTCTAATAACAGAGATAACACCCACCTAATACATCTTGGTACATGATAAGATTATGTATAAGTTTCAATAAATGGTAGGAGTAGTAGTTTTCATTATTTTTTTGATCACCTTTGTTTTCCACAGCCCTGAGGTTCTGACTGGCTGTACGCCTCAAAAGATTCTACTGTTGGGGAACTTGGAATGAGGCATGGATAACAATGGGCCCAGGGAGATTTTCAATTTTTGTCAATTTAGAACAAAGAAAAGTTTAGCAAATATTTAACCCCACCATTGAAAATGTTACCATCTAATTTGGAAACATTTAGTAGTCATAACCACTGAAACTGTTTTTACTAGAAAGGATAGATAGAAATGCTTAGCCCGCTGACAAATGGAATAAATCTAATTTAACATTTTGAAGACAGAACTCTTGTCTGGGTAATGTCTATCATTTAGACTTTCATGGAGAAATAAATTTATATTTTATTTACGATAAATATTATGAAGTCAACTAGGCCCAACATGAAGCAGTATATTGCTGGAATATTTTTGCCTTGCTGGATTTGTCAGTCTCCTGGACTTCAGTGTCATTTCCCCTGTTCTGAATATACCCTAGAACAGGCCCACTCTTTTCTTATGGGCCATTTCTGTCTTGTTTTTTCTTTTAAATTGTTTCTTTTCCCAAGGTTCTGATGTTAGTGTAACATCTAACATAATTTGGATTCCCCTTTTGCATTTGGTCTTTAACAATCACATCCAGATGTTGTTTGCATTATAGCCTAATTCTCATTCAATAAGGTTTGGGTATTTCAGAATATTTTACTATCAAAAGCGTCTTTCACATTCCTTTCAGATCACAGTGATTTATATTTTCCCATAATCTATTTGACTCCAGCATAGGGTCATAGCACTGAAGGGGACTTTAGAGGTCATTTAGTCCAATCTCCTGGGTTAGAGATGAGGAAACTGAACTCCTAGGAGACTTTGTGTCCAGTGCTAGAAACGCCAGCCAATATTTTGCAAATCTAGGAAGAAATCATGGATCTCATTTCCCCCAGGTCACTGCAAGCTTGAATACTACATGGTTGATCATTAAAATACTTTTGAACGTATTAAAAAAACATTTCTTTTATTTATACACAATATTCTAAATACAACCCAGAAAGATGTTCCAAAGTCCCTAAGAATGACTTCAAACTAAAGTTGTTTTATTGTGACTTTTCTTAAAATACATAACTTTTAAATCAAATCATTACTTGCGTGCTTCTGAACTTGAAACAAACTTGTACTTCTTTGACTTCTGTGTTCTTTGAACATTTTAAACAAAGAAGTCAGGTTTTAAGCAGAAAGTCTTTTCCCTTTAAGTAGTTTCTGAATGTAAAGTCTGTAAATGGGGAGAAGTGAAGTCATCCATATATCATATGTCATTTAGGGGCATATGTAGAACTTTAATACTTTTCTCACTGGAAAAAGAAAGGCCTAAAATTTAATTCATGTGGAATGGAAAAACCAAGAAGAACTAAACCTTCTATTAAACAAGACCAAACAGAGTATAATTTAGAAAATGTATACTGTAAATGCAAGTGCATAAAATGCCTCCATTTTAATCACAATCTACTTTTGATTTAACTGGTATTGAAATAAGGAATGCAAAGGCAAGTTAAAAGTTTCTTTTTTTAAATGGGATGACTGCCAATTACTAGTAATTGTGTAATTATTTTCCCCATAAGACACTCTGGCCCATTGGAATGTGGTTTAATATAATAATCAGATTCAAAGAAGTTCTGATGCCAACATTGTATGGAATTTGGTCATGATGTTCTTTTCTGTGACATACTAATTCCCCGTTTTCTTAGGCTGGGCCTTGAGGCTTGCGGGTACCCTGACCAGGGAAATAACCAGGTCTGACCACTGCAAGAAAGTTTATAAATGACAAGGGAAGAAAGAACAGAGAGAACACCTCAAGGGAGAGTTCGACCATGCCAAAGGAAGCAATGACCTCCAAGGACTGGAGTACAGAGCTTTTAAGGCAAGGTTATTTCATAATCCAAGGTGTCATTGATTGACAGTCTTGATAGACAGCTGCAGGTTACATAGCAAGATGTTCTTCCATGGATGTCCTTCCCATAATTCAGTCTGTTATAATTAGATGTATGAATTCATGGAATATTTATGAGCAGTTAATGAGTCCAATGGCTACCAAAGATTACTTAAGTACAGGATAGTGTGAAGTGTGTGCATGTGCTAGAGTAGGGAAAGTCCCGCCAGTGGGCAAGTGGGGAGTTATTCTGGCCCCCTGACTATTTTGGAGTGTTGGTGGGGCATGTTAGGAGGAGGGCTGGTAAATTGCTTGTTGGGATTAGGCAGCCATTAGATGTTTAGTTTAAGGGGCCGCCTGTCCATGCTCTAGCTTCCTGCCTAACAATCTGATGTGCAAACAGTGTACTAAACCTTTCATACTATTACCCATTCCTTATCATTGCATTTAGTCCTCATGAAAGCCCTTAAAAGTAGGTACTATTATATTCTCTTTTTTCAGGAGGGTCATTAAGGATTAAAAAGGTTAACGGAAGTGATCCACGTTCTATAGCTAACGCATGGTAAAGCTGAGCATTGAATGCTGTCTGATTTTTTCAGTACATTTTGGCTGTGCTTGGTCTTGATGCACCAGCGTCCCTCTCGTGGTGGTGCCCAGCTACTCACTGTGGTGGCTTCTCTTGTGGAGCAGGGGGCCTGGGTGCACAGGCTTTAGTAGTTGCAGCGCGTGGGCTCAGTGGTTGTGGTTCCCTGGCTCCAGAGCACAGGCTCAGTGGCTGTGGCACATGGGCGTAATTGCTCTGCAGCATGTGGGATCTTCTTGGATCAGGGATCAAACCCTTGTATCCCGCATTGGCAGGTGGATTCTTGACCACTGAACCACCAGGCAAGCCCTGGCATCTGCTTTTTAGACCTGACAGTTTCAGCCCTGCAACGTGATGGCATGTCTAGAGGGCCTTAACAGTTATTTCCCATGATGGACCAATTTAGTTGATTGTATATTTTAGTGTGAAAGTCGAATTATTTATATCTTCTTGGGATCACCTTGAAGCAAATTTTACTGTACCTAAGATTTAGTATCTTTTAGGTGTTTTTTATTAAGCTGAGTGAACTGTGGCATTGAGAATTGTGACAACTGATTTCCAATTCTAGTTCTGGGCTGTTTCTGCAAAAATGGCCTAGGGGATCACCAAAAGATCTGGGAAGCTGAAGGCAAAAGCGTGGTACGTCGAACAGTATTTCAAAATCCTTAGCCCATGCCTGTCAGCACAGTTTCTAGCATAAGGAGATGATGTCATTTTTAGGGGGCTATGGACATTGAACTTGTCCATCTGTCTGTGCCATGGATGTGCTTTATACTCTGAAGGACTGGAGTGACTATAGCACAGGAGTTGTAAGGCATGGGTTTCTGGTTTGGTCAACCAAAACCATGTACTCCTACATCACATGTCAGCCTATTGAGCACATACAGTGAAAACTTTAGGAATTGGGTAGGGTTAAAGTTCTGCAATATCCAATATATGATTCAGACCTGGCACCACTAGATTAAACTATAGCTTGTTCTGAGCCATACAAACAAAATTTCAAATAAGTGGGAGTTTGAGAAATTTGAATAAATTGAGCTAGTCTGTTAGTTTCTTGCCTCTAGATTGAAGGATCAGTACTAGTCTGAGAATGGGCTCCTTGCAAAGAGATCAGTTATTAAAAATAATAGGCTATAGGGACTTCCCTGGTGGTCCAGTGGCTAAGACTCTGTGCTCCCAATGCAGGGGGCCTGGGTTTGATCCCTGCTTAGGGAACTAGTTCTCACATGCCACAACTAAGAGTTTACATCCCACAACTAAGACCTGGTACAGCCAAATAAATAACTAATTTAAAAAATTACAGGCTATAATTTATAGAATGATCTTGCTGCCTCACTATTTTATTATCTAATACACAGCCTGCCAGGCTCCTCTGTCCATGGATTTCCCAGGCAAGAATACTGGAGTAGATAGCCATTCCCTTCTCCAGGAGACTTTTCAACCCAGGTCTTCTGCATTGCAGGCAGATTCTTTACCACTGAGCCACCAAGGTAGCACCAATAAATAGCATGTGTATGGAAAACAAAACAAAACTTTGAGAAGAATACAGTATATCCTCAATTTTGGCTATTCGACTTCACATAATAAAGATGCTAAAAAGTCTTCACAGCCTTTCTTAACAGTGTTTTCTTGACTTATTTGACCATAAAAATAACTAGTATTCTGCAGGAGATAGCAAGGTTCATATGGGAACTGTTAGTCATGGAATGTGCATCTAGTTCTCTGACCAGGTTCATTCTGATACAAAATTTCTCCTTTCCCCATGTTCCATTGATTTCTTTTTGTTTTCTTTTTTTTTTCATTCTGCAAAATAATGAATCCTATATACCTATCACTGTGTAACAAAGCTCTAGATTGTGCCATGTTGCTTTATTATTTGAGGGGGTAATTTAAAGCAAGTCCAAGACAACATAATGTTTTTATGTATTTCTATCCTTGAATATTTCTGTATGCTGTTGTAAACAAATATGAGATTTCTTTCTGTATTTCCCATGCCATTATCCCTTCTAGCAAAATTAACACTACTTCTTTACACAGTTAATATTCAGATTTTCTAAATAATTCCCTTTATCCATTATTAAATGTATAATTCAGGGGCTTTTAGTCTATCCATAATTGTGCACCCATTACTGCAATAATTTTTATTAACCCCTAAAGAGATCCTACTGTCCTTAGCCATCACCCCCAAATCCTCCTATCCTCCCCAGCTTTAGGCACCAGTAATCTACTTTCTGTTTCTGGAGATTTGCCTATCTGAGATGCTTTTGAACTGTGGTGTTGGAGAAGACTCTTGAGAGTCCCTTGGACAGCAAGGAGATCCAACCAGTCCATCCTAAAGGAGATCAGTCCTGGGTGTTCATTGGAAGGACTGATGTTGAAGCTGAAATGCCGGTACTTTGGCCACCTCATGTGAAGAGTTGACTCATTGGAAAAGACCCTGATGATGGGAAGGATTGGGGGCAGGAGGAGAAGGGAACAGCAGAGGATGAGATGGCTGGATGGCATCACCGACTCGATGGACATGGGTTTGGGTGGACTCTGGGAGTTGGTGATGGACAGGGAGGACTGGCGTGCTGCGGTTCATGGGGTTGCAAAGAGTCGGACATGGCTGAGCAACTGAATTGTACAAACAATAATATGTAGTTGTTCATGTCCAACTCCTTTCACTTAGCATAATTTCATGCATCATCCTTGTTGTACATGTATTGGTACTTCATTATTTTTTATGGTCAAATAATATTTATTGTATGTATATACCACACACATTATTCATTTGAGTGAATTCTTTTTTTTTTAAAAAAAGACTTTATTATAAAGATTTCAAACGTATGCAAAAAAGAGAATAGTATAACCAACTCCCAAATAGAATCTCATCGTTCCCACAATTATCAACTTCTGACCCATCTGGTTTCATCCATATTTCAGCATTCCCTTGCTCTCTAGGTTATTTGAAACAAATCCAAGACATATCATTTCATCCGTAAGTATGTCAATATATATTTGTAAATGGTAAGATCTCCTTTAAAAGATATCACCAGTATCACACCTAAAAAATAAACAATAATTCCTAATTCCATCAAATATATGGTTCATTGATGTCTTAATGTTTCACAACCATGTTTGTCTTCCTATATTAGATTGAGTTACTTAGTGGATATTAAAGTTGTCAAAGACAATTGATTTGTACAGGAACATTTATTATGCTAGAGGATAATAGCACAATATACCATAATAAATGCTATTATTCTCTTTTTCTATGAAATTGCAAGACATGAAGTCTTTCGTGTAAGACATGATGACAGCTATCACATACAGAATCTGCCTTTGTCTGTCATTCGTGGATCCCCAAATTCCCTTCCCCAGGTTTAGAGGTATTTAGAGGTACATGAGCATAGACCCCAGAAAGAGATCAGAATGCAAAGATCTGACAGAGACAAGGTGTCCCAAGACCTCATAGATTGGAGCAAGGTGACGTTGACCTGCTATAGAAAGAATGATCTGCCAGCCAAGAATCCTTTCTATACATAGAGTGTAGTCTGTGCCCAGGCCATACCATGAGGGTGGAAGCAGAACCACTAGCTTGGATGGGGGAAATGGGTGAAAATCCAAGATCCAAGTAGGATACAATCTATTCTCTTAGGCAAAATATCTGGAACTCACTGAGTTTATCAATGTTTACTTCTGTCGATATTTTTTCCTTTCTTACTTTCTTGGAGAAAAGTTGTACTGTTTTTCATTGAAATCATAATTTAGTCTTTAAAATAATTTTAAAATTATTTTGATGCCTAGAAATTTCTGTTTATGGAACTTGCATGAATAGAGGAACTATTCTTCTACTCTTTCTATTGAATGGTTATAGTTTTTGAGAGTGTTTTGTCCTAGAGTAGAGCAATGGACTTAACTGGTGGCAGATTTAACAGATGTTTTGGTGTATGCATGTGAGTCGAATTACTGTTTTCATCTCAAAATTTTGTTTCACTGAGGTGTATGGTATTAAGGTGAGTGCCGAGGATGAAAGAAGTATGGCACTGAGTGTGAAATGTCAGCAGCTAATTAATTAGGATGTTGGTCTAGAGCAGTAGTCGTTAAGCATGTGTCTTCAGGTAAATTTTAGGAACACTTGAAACCTTTCAAGTAGCATGCATGTAAGCAATTGGTATGTTCATCTGAACTTAGGTTTTTGTCTTTGTGAGGGTCCATCGTTTCAATTTTTCCAAGAAGTCTGTGCCCTTTCCTCTCTGATAGATTATAAATAAGTGATGTGTGAGAATTTGGCAAGAGGAGCCAGTGCAGTTCTTTGATATCATGTTTTTTCCCCCTCGTGTGATCTTATCTAATCAGAAATTTTAAAAGGCCAGGCAGAGATCAATATTTGTTGAATGAATGAAGTTAACAAATAGCTGCTTCTCTTATTTTACTCAAGTTTTAGAGATTTTGGCTGAACAGTAATTATTTGTTGATTGCTTCATTGAAGACTCTGCTGGCACTTTAACTGTTGGATAAGAGGCATAAACGCAGGGGAAGTTTGTATGTCCCATGTGAGACTCAACACTTCCAGAGGCCCGTTATCCTAGTAGACCATCACTAATGTGGAAGTGCATAAGTAGTAGATTTAAATGATAGATTATAGAGTTACTTTTAAGGATGCAGTTGTGTGGCTTTGTATCTGTGTCTGAGGAAATGCAAAAGATCATTTAAATTCACAGAAGATGTGTTTGGCATGCTTGAAACAGCTTGGATCCATCCTTCCACTTTCCATTAACCTTATTAGAAAGAGGAATCCTCACAAATGAAAGTACTTTGTGATCTGATGAGCTGTTATTTGGAGAAACCCAGAATAGAATCAGATTCTGGGGTTGGCACTTCCTTGGAGATTGTTGTTATTTGTGTAATTCTATGTTTTATTAATTCTGGTCTCCTTACTCATTAGAAGGAAAGGAATTTTTAGCCCTAAAAAGCAAAATGTGACACCCTTAAAGGCAGTAGAATATAGATAATATTAAAAGATCAACACTGGCTATTTTAAGTGATCTACTGAACTTTTCACATTGACACTAAAAATTGCTTTACCTCTTACCAGTAACAGTTGCATCCAGGGTGTCGAGCTTCTGGATGAAGCTGTTGACCCAATCACAGGGATTCTGTACTACAGAACATTATCCTGAGAGAACATTTAATTACAAATTAGAGCAGGAAATGGAGACTGTTCTATTTCACACCACTGGGTAATTTCCCTTCACTAGAGTATCAGCATTTAGTCAGAATATTTATGAGACAAGTGACCTGGTGTCCCTAAAGGTCCTTATGGGGAGCAAGATAGATCTACATCTTCTTTGAAAAAGGCAGTCTAAAAACAAGGGGATAATCTTTTCCAAGCACCCGCCATAATTTGCATTTTGGAACCAAGAGAAGGAAAATTCATTTAAAATAGATTATCTGATGACAAGGAGTCAGACTTATGAAAAGAATATTTAAGCTTTATACCAATGGAAGGAAGAATAAAACACATTTCTTACCCAGAGAATAATCTTAGTGAAATTAAACATGTATAATGATTATACTTCAAACATGTCAAGAGGCCCTATAATAACAATGAGGTCAGAAATGGAAAGAATGGGAAAAATAATGATCTCAGCAAAGAGGATATATATGCATATATATACATGCATTCATACACTTTGGAAATTTTTTGCCCTGTTAATTTGTTGTAATACAAATAAGTAAGATAAATATTAAGAAAACATTAGTTCCAAGTTACTCTTGAATAAAAACAAGGCACAATATTTAAATATGTCTTGAGCATCGCAGATGTCCAATAGATATCCTGATGAAAATGATGATAAAATATTTGCCTTAATACATTTTAGAAAACTTTAGATTTAGCATTTTCTTTTGCAACTAAACTGAGCTCCCTAAAATTCTGTTTTCTGCTTATGTTTAGATATGTTTTCATAAGTGTGGCTGCCCAGAGAAAATATAATAGACACAGAAATCAAGATCTGGATAGTGTGTTGGAAAAAACAGTTGACTAGGAGTTAATCATCCTAGATATTTATTCTTCTTCTACAGTTAAACTACTGGGGTGACCTCGGACAGGCAGTTTAATCCCTTTGAACCTGGACTGTCTGAGCTATACAATGAATTAGTTGACTAGATTTTTTAAGTCTCCTTTTGGTTCTAATAAAAATAAAATTCTAAATTGCTCTGTGAGTTAAATCAACATTGCCAATCTGGTTAATTCTGGGCCTCCAGCCTCTTTAAAATGGAGACCAGTTTATGTGAGTTATTTTTTTAGAAAAATAAATTCATCTCTCCTTCTTTCCACTTTGCCTTTGAACAGTTTCAGATTTTTCATCTGTATGGTGGCATTGTGGGCCTATTTATTTTTCCAAAGATCTTTTACTCTGATTATTTGATAAGAAACAATATTTTTTTCCAAAGGTATTGAGTTATTCCCTTGGTTTGTATTAGAGTAGATAAGTCCTTCGAGTTTTTTAAATGAGTTTACATTTTCATTCCATCTCTTTGATTCAAGTTTGAAGGGATTCTATTTTAGCTATTTTATCTCTCTGCCCCTAGGAAAGCCAGACTTTAAGTTATCCCTAAGGTATCACTGGCAGCATTCCACACCATCTGTAATGTATAAATATATTCAGTTATTCAGTATATTCCAACTTAGCTAGCTCTAGTAATTTTATATTATTGGAGTCTTTGAGGAGAAAGGCATTCATTCTCTACTGATTTATTCCTTACTGTTAGTTCTGAACTTTTGATTCAGCTGACAAGTAATCTAATACAGAAACAAAACCCTAAACTTTTTCACAATGAGTTAAGTAACAGAAAGTTCTGGAGCCCATTCATTGCCCTTATTGCAGTTGACTGGTTGAATACATTTGAGCACCCTTGGCAGATTCCAGATTTGAATTTAGGAGATTTTAAGGCAGGTCAAATCACTCTCAATAAAAGGTGCTTGTCTTTGAATCTCTTCACTTACAAAACCTTTTATTCACCTTCCTGACACAGTATAACCCATTAGTTTCTTTGACTATTTCTTCTCTGTTTAAAAATTTCTCCTTTCTTTACTTTTCCTATCAATAGAATGAAAGAAAACACACCTTCCTCCCACCCATAAATGGTTCCAAAAATTTGCTTTTTAAATTAAATGTTGAATATGAATTTTTTGGACTTTCATACAAGCACAGACAGCTCCACCTACATGAGAGCTTATAAATGCAGAAATGCTTAGTTGCTATAGATGACCTCTTGTAAGTATGAGCTCTGAGCCAGGGAAGAAGTATACTGGAAAATATCAATGATGGGAAGACAGACAAGAATTTTAATACCAGCTCTCTCATCACTAGTTATATGACCTTGAGAATGGCTTAACAGCACCAGTTTTTGTCATCTGTAAAATTTACTTGCGCAGTAGGCTTTCAGATTAGAAATGATTATTTTTAAAACTTCATGTGTATTTAGCAGGCTTCCCAGGTGCTACTAGTGGTAAAGAAGTCACATGCCAATGCAGGAGACTTAACGAGACAGGCGTTTGATCCCTGGGTTGGGAAGGTCCCCTGGAGGAGGGCACTTGTGCTTGCCTTTGGATAGCATACAGAAAACTTACAAAATATGACTGTCCTCAAGAGTTTATAATTTAGTTGAAGTTTAGAGTTTGCTCAGATATATTGTGTAGGCTTCATTTACCATTCATTCATACATTCTTTCACTCATTTATTAACACATTTATTCAACAAGTGTTTCTTAATGCCAAATATTATCCTTCGAATGGGGTAAATCAATGAGCAGAAATACCTATCTAGAAACTATGAAAATTTACAATTATAAATGACTTTTTTTTTTCTATATAGACATAGCACAATTGTATTAGAATCATTATGAAGACACTTTGGCTTCATGTTGCCTTCATTTAAATCTCAAATCTGTCCTCTACTATCTGGTTATTTCTGTGCAAGTTATTTTTCAGTGCTATGAGCCAAGTATCTTCATTTGTGAAATAACACATAGCCATGCACAGTGTGATTGAAAATTAAATGAGTTAGCATACATAAAGTATATAGAATATATATGTTGACACATAGGAATTACTTTGGACCAATAAAATGGACCATTAAAATATTAAATTTCTTGTTGTTGCTGTTATTAGGCACTATTTTCCAGGTATCAGATTCTTATTTTTCCTTTAGGGAACAACTTCCCTCTTCTCCAAGTTTTGGCCTTCATGTGCATTTATGACTTAAGCTTAAGATAAGAGCATAGTTTGTTTTCCTTAGTCATGATGATTGGTTGACTTAGTCATAGTGATAGGACAGAAACAAGACAATCAAGTTCAATCAAAGGCCTTTCTTGGGCTTTTTAGATGAATATTCTCTTTTCTAATAGAAGTTAACCTGAGTTGATGTAGCCCTAGAGTTCCCAGTGACCTTGTCACTACTTGGAGCCAGATAATGAAACTGTAAGGGGCTTCCCTGATAGTTCCGTTGGTTTGATAGCTCAGTTGGATTGATAGCTCAATTCACCTGCAATGCAGGAGACCCCGGTTCAATTCCTGAGTCGAGAAGACCCACTGGAGAAGGGATAGGCTACCCATTCCAGTATTCTTGGGCTTTCCTTGTGGCTCAGCTGGTAAAGAATCTGCCTGCAACATGGGAGACCTGGGTTCAGTCCCTGGGTTGGGAAGATCCCTTGGAGAAGGGAAAGGCTACCCACTCCAGTATTCTAGCCTGGAGAATTCTATGGAATGTATAGACAGGGTCAAAGAGTCTGACACAACTGAGTGACTTTCACTTTCACTTTCAATGAAACTGTCTCCTGCACAGGGCAGAATAGGAAGTTTGAGATAAAACAGACACTAATGATAAAAGATCAACAGTACAAAGACTTTTCTCCTGAAATTTCAGTTTTATGTGAAATTACTGATTACAATTTCCTTGTCCCATTTTCTTTTTAGTGTGTGACCAATTTAGGCAGAGTTGGTTTATGTTTCTTGCAAGTAAAGAAACCTAACTCAGTAACTGACTCACTTCGAGATTGATAGAGATTTATGATGATGAAATCTCCTCTCTTCCTTTTTCATTGAATCACATAGAGTTGTCTCATGCTGCTTTATCATTTGCTGAAGTTTCCCTTTTGGGTAGAAGCCTGTAATCGTCTTCTTTTCCACTAGAGCATTTTGGGGATCTACCTGCAGTAGCCAGAGAACAGTCGGGAGAAATGACAAGGTAAAGAAATCTATAGACTAATTCAGTTGTGGGTCAACAGCGTCCTTTTGTACCTGGCAAGAGGAAAATTTGAGCTGTGCACGTTTCATTCTGTGTATGGGGCAATATGAGAGATTTGGCATATTTATTCCACCAAAACTAACCAGATTAAAGAAGGACAATCAATTAGGCCATCAAATTAAATATATGGTTATGAATTTTAGTTAAGTGGTATGAGGGGAAAAGATAGAGTGCAGATATTAGAGCCAATAAGCAGAGCATTGTCTCATTGTTTCATGCTCAGGATATGAAAAAGGTAAGCAACTTTCAGAAAGGGGCATGTGACATGCTTAGTCTCTGACTGGCTTCATTGTTAGCATTATTACTAAAACCAACTAAAATCAAAACAAAGAAAACCATCACTAATAGTACAACTGATCAGCGCTGATAGCATTCTGATTAAGTACTTGCCAAATGAAATTCACTGGACTTCTCACTCCATCTATGGGGGTAAAACTCAAGAACTCTTCCTACTTTCTCCAAAAGTTCTTGGGGTTGGGAGCTTGGGTTTCTCTGACTCTGATCACTTTCTTCCACTGATTTTTTTTTTTTTTTAATAACTGTCTCTGAAGTTTTTGTCATTGACTTGTCACAAGTCAGTGCTCCTTTGGTTTTTTATCAGAAGAATAAGGACACAAAATGCAGTGTATAAGAGATTTGTGCAAAAGTTGAGTGTCTGTGCAGAACTGAGCCAGTACATGGAACAGGGAACATTTTACATTTGCATCTTTGCATGATAAATGTCTTTAATATGGACACACAGCATACATGGTCCATTAAAAGTTTCTCAGCTAGTCTTGTTGCCTGTTGTTCTTCTTGCTGCCACGGTCTCCAAACCTCCATCTTGCTAGCTTTTTTCTCTCCCCTCTACCTTGAGCACTTTCCTTGCCTGGGCAATCTGCTAAAAATTGGTTATTTAATACTTAGAACCACCTATGAATAACCTCTATTATTAATGTCAGGTAAATAAATTTGACCTACTAAAATAATTTGGGGGTAGGAATTAGCAGTGCATGTTGAGGCTAGGGAAATTCTTTGGTCTAATATGTCAACATCTGATAAAGCAGCCAGAACACCTGTATCTTTCTGACTCCTAGGTAAGCTGGTAGAACCTAGTATGTGTGTATGAGGGTGAATGCAAGGAGAAATGGAGGTTATCAAAAATGTAAAAAGAATTTTTTTAAATAAAGTTTGATTTGTAGATTTATATATAGAATGAACTAGTTAGGAAAATAATTCAAAATCTAGGGACAGATGTCAAGAAATGGAAAGAAAACTCTTCTTCCTCCTTCTCCTTCATGTTTGTCTTCATAGAAGAGTCATGGCTTGCCAATTCCTTTTCTTTTTAAGACTATACATTCAAGGTGCATCACATTCTTATAGGACAATTAGTTCTGATTTATTGTGTGTGATAAGTCACTTCACTTATGCCTGACTGTGCAGCCCTGTAGCCTGCCTGGCTTCTCTGTCCATGGGATTCTCCAGACCAGAATACTGGAGTGGGTTGCCATGCCCTTCTCCAGGGAGTTTTGATTTGGGAGACAACTTTATTATTTATATGGAATAGAGGGGAAAATTTCTTCTACCAAATTTCTCCTATCTAATGTTAAATAGTAACATTTATGTTGAAGTGAATATTCTGCTCATTCAAATTTATTCCCCAAATGAGATAGATGAGAGCTTATTTATAGTAATGACAATAATAGCAATGGGAACTATTTCTCGTGCTTTTATTGTATGGCAGGCACTTGACTTTATGTAAGCATTATCTCATTTAAGTTTCCCAGCAATTCTGCAACAGAGATTGTTATTACATCTCCATTTTTATAACTGAAGAAAAGGAAAGAGCTACAGAACAGTTACAAGACATGCTCAAGGTCACATCAAGCCTATATGTGGTCTGTTATTTGTGTAGTGAAGGCTGGCATTGCAAGGATTTGTTCCTTAGATGCTTGCTGGGAGGTTTGGAAGCATGATTCTGCATGCTCCCATGGTCGATTCTCTTGGAATTTGGTATTTGAATCATCAGCTAGTGAGGTGATCACTATCAAACCTTTCTTTTCTGTTTTATAGTTAATGATTCCATTTTGAAGAACTGAGATAAAGAAGAAGGAAAAAAAAACTTGTCACACAAGAATATAATCATAGAAAAAAATTTAAAAATTTCCTTATGGATAAATAATAAGCAATGCATAAATCTGAGGAACAGGTATGCTGACTGACTTGCTCAAGGTCAAACAGATAGTTACATAAACACATTTTCCTTTGTCAAAGAAGTTCAGTGTTTCAAGTAACTAATTTATTTTAATGTTGGGAGATCTCTATAAATCTTCCTGCATTACTTAGATAAATAGTTTGCCACTAAAATTGTTTTTTCAGTAATTTTGTTTGGCTATTTTAATGGGTGTTTTTCATAATCTCTAACGCTGAATTTCTCATCAATTCAGTCCTCCAGATTTTATTAGGTTTTGCGTGCTTGGGAAATAACACCATCAAAACAGAGTTATCTTCACATATGCAAGACAATTATATTGATATATCATGTGTTGTATTTTAATTTCAAAATTATTGCCTCATTGTTTTCTCCTAGAGCCCAGTTTTATTTCTTTCCTCTTATCATTAAAGGTACAGGGACAAGTAATTCACCCTTTAAAAAAGAAGAGGAAAGAAAAGGTTTGTTAAAAAAAAAAAGTAGCTAAAAAAATCTCCCACAGAGTGAATTCCCACAGTGTTATGGAGGATGTAAATTTAGCCCAGTGTGATTCAAACAATCAAGTTAGGAATTTTAATTTAATGGTTTGTTCCTTTGAATTGTTAGACGCTCACCTCATTGTGCAAGTTGTGTTTGAATTGGAGAAAATTAAACTAAAATGTGTTGAATTTGCCCCAATCAGGTTATTCTGGGAGGTCTGATTCACAGGCTGAGTGATGGACTAGAAAGAATGAATCAACAAACAAAAGAAAAGGAGGCTTAAATTATTTCACTTTAATAATGACTCTATTAGCTCTCAATATTTTAAAATTTAAATATTTGGTTTTTGTGATAGCAGTATCATTTCATCAGTTTAAATAGGCTTGGGGAATTATCTTATTTTCATTTCAACACAACCCAGAATCCCATGTTTCTGGTATGTTGGTCAGAAACCTCAATGGCTCACAGATTAAAGGGTTTGTGAATCAGTTTCTGACGAACTGGCTTGGCTGTGGCAAATAAAATGCTGGAGGAGAAAAAAATGTTGGATGAAAGAACAGAGGAGAACAAGCCTCAAGTTGTTTTTTTTTTTTTTACGATATCTTAGGGAATAGTCCAATAGGTCAAATGGATCTAGACAATCATGGCTCATGTTTGGAATTACAATTGTATGATTTGGTTAAAAAAAAAAAAAACCAGCACTTTCTTGGAAAGTAAGAAAACACTTTTAAAAAGCCCATCAAGGGAAAACGGACTTGATTATAACATAAGCCTTTTTGCATGTCCACCCTTAAAGAAAGAAATGTTAATGGAGTGAGCCCTTTAAAAGTAAAATGGAGTTCTTTCTTACCTTTCAGAGACTTTAAAAGTTAGATGTGATGGGGACCTTAGGGCCACATGCATTGTTCAACTGCATTTCAAAGATGTTGAGACTATAGCTCAGACATAGCATGCGTCATGCCAAGGGTCACAGTGGTACTGGCTGAGTTAGAAAAGGTATTTCCTTTCTTTTCATGTCATTATGCTTTCCTGGTTTCCTCTTGGGAGCACTTACATCTCAAATAATTGTCATTGCCCTTGAGTCCTTTTCCTTGAATTTAATGTCGGTGTTAGTTTACAGCACGTGCCTCTGCCCTTTGGGGTAATCATAGCCATTGCCATGCATTATGGCGGCCTGATTATCCCAGCCACAAGCACCGATAATACAGTAGCTCAGGGTCTTTCCACCACCACGGAAAAAAGACTTACCCTCCGTAGGCAGATCCAGCTCCTCTGCTGTGGTAACTGAGCCGGAAGTGTGCCTCCTCAACGCTGGGGGGAAGACACTGACAAGGGTGCTGCCTACCTCATTGCAGGCCTTTGTGAGAGGCTGGTCTCACAAGCGGATGAAACATGTTGATGTGAAACAGGTAGGCCATGTAGAACAAAGCAAACATTTGATCGGAGATGGGATATCAGTACAGTTCACTGTACCGATTTTACCAAGAGCCCCAGAAGGCAGGAAACCTGTTCTACTAAAGAGCTAAATGGCTTCAAGTCCCTTGACTTCTCCAAGGATGTTCCTTCATCTGTAAATACAGAGTTTGGATTAGGTTATTACTAAAGTCACTTTGTGTTCTAGCAAACTCCTTAATACACAGGTAGCCCTGTTAGCATGTTTGAAGCACAGGAAGAATTAATAAAATGATATAGACTGATCATTTTTTTGATCCTGGTTGCAATATTTCTCTCAGCTAAGATTAACTTCATTTGTATGGTTTCCCATTGAACTTTAGTCCCTTACAAAAATCTGAATGCTTTTCAGTTTAATGTGTGTTAACAACCTATTTGTTCAGTGTTTAGAATAGTAATTTTGGGAACTACTTTCCAGAATCCTCAAACAAGTAATCCTTAAGCACCAACTGAGTGCAGGTACTCTTGGCACTCAAACCACAGAGTTTGGCTGGAGTGCTCAGGGGGCGCTTACAGTGCTGTTGAAGAGGGCAGAATTGGGATTAAGGGCTCATTTAATTAAATGACAAATGAGTGACCTAGAGAATAATTACAGTTTGTAGCCTATTTTTTTTTATCTAATCACTTAATTTTCCTATATTGAGGATTTCTGATCTTTAAACTCTCTTTATCATGGTTTAAACAAATCTATTAAGAGTTGACTCCTAGCAGTGAATAACTGTCTCCTTGTTTTCTTTGAAATAATTCTCAGATTAAAAAAAAAAAAAAAAACCTTGGCATTTGAGCCCAGTGATGAAGGCTGTGGGAAAGAAATAATCCCAATAATTATATCTAAAGAAATATATGTTATATATAGCTATTTTTTCTTGGCTAGGCTAACACTGTTCTCAAATCACATACAAATTAAAACAGAGCATGTAGAATGATTGTGTTATTCAGGACACTGAAACAGTGCTAGTCACCTATGTCATCTATTTGCTCCTCCCTTACCCCTTGCTTTTTAAAATAACTAAATGATCTCATTTCACTTGATGTGGCCATGTATATGGCTTTAAAAATTATATTTACCAATTTCTCTTGAAGCAGAGGTAGCCAGCCATCTGATATAATCCTGTTCAGTGAGATACATGTACCACATGATTGGGCTCCTAAAGCTCAGTAAAGTTAAAGAAGCGGCTGACCCTAATGGCAAATGCTCTTTGCTTTCATCCTTCTCCTTTTCTGAGATGTGGTTGCAGGGCTGGATGTCAGACAGCCATATTGAATTCAAGAGGTATTTCTGTGAATAACACATCCTAAGTATGGCAGTGTGTTGAGCTGGATCAAGTCTCGGTTCCAGGTGATATTTGAAACACCATACTGGCCATGGATTCCTTTCCTTTAGGCTTCTCATTCAGTAAAGAACCTAGGCTTCTAATTTGTTTAAGCTATTTTGGGGTGATTGCTTCTCTTATTGTGGCTGAACACATCTTAATGGATGTGATTATATACTATGTGAGAAGTGCTAATCTTATGAGTACATATAAAGATTTATAAGAGTTTAATAAGTTCTCCTGATGAAAGTATATTTATATATATAGTATGTATCAATATATGGTATATACATAAATGGTATATAGTGTATGTATTTAATCAGTACAGATCATGTTATCTACCTACTTATCTACCTAGTGATGAGTATGAGTCTCACAAACTCCATGAATATGAAAGAAGAGAGTGATCTGACTGATATCTGAGAAGTCTTCCTGGGAGAGAGTTTTTTTTTTAGGCTTCCTAGTTTTCTTTGTCAGGGTGAGTATGTTGTTGCAGGCAAATGGAAACTGGAAAGACGTGGGGCAGAGGAACCACTTGAGTCATACTGCAGAGATTCTCTCCTGTAGTCTCACCAGCTCATTAAAGATATTTAAAATGGAGAATGTTTTAAAACTTTCTCAGTTCATTCTGGTATAGATCACAAAGTTGGCTTGAACTGGAAGTTTCAATTAAAGTTGCATTTTTCATGTGATTTCCAGCTCAGCTTGTTTCTTGATTAACCTCATAACTGGGTCCATATATTACAATCTGTAAGGAGAGCCATAGGGGAGCAACATGGGGAGAAGAGAACCAAACCCCATTTCTGTTCTTGATCATCTAACTTGTTCTATGTCTTAACTGTTAATCCAATAGGAAGTCACAGGTAAGCTTGACAGTTAAAATGAACCTGAGAAAAATCATAATCAACTGTATCCTCTTTTCAAGTTTTCCCAGCTCTTTACTTATGTTCCCTAAGATGGTGATCATCAAAGAATTTCTAACGTAGAGGCAGGAGAGTTGATACTAAGTTAATTGGTTTATTGTCATATCTATAGGTGACATTCAGCTATGTATACTCATGTGGATATCAACTATGTTCATCTAGATATCTTACATACAAATATATATTCAGATGGTTCCTTTTGGAATCCATGTAAATGAGTGACTTAAATTCCAATGTCTGAGCCTCTATTGCCAGAATCTTTATTTTTACCTCAAGTTCTTCTTTGGGGAAGGTCTGCTTACCATGGCCCGTTGTCTAGTTTATTTCTTGTATTCATCTGACTTTACAAGATAAGCACTTTTACATGTATGTTATTGCACCAGCCTGAACAAGAATGCTAAATATGTGGCAGGTATTGGACTCCTTTACTCCCTTTCCATACATGTAACCATGTTGTTCACCCCTGGGACTTGGTGCATTTTCCCACTGGAATTATGCTCCTTCAAGATCGTCAACATAATGCCGTGAGGGTGGCAACAAAAAATATTTGAATTGACATTCAAGATGAAAGTCATGAACCAACCACTGAATAGATGTGAAGCCTGGTACACTTTTCCTTGGATACAAGGTTGTGCTAAAGCCTTGTATATCTTGAGACATGCTTTTGTCCTAGGAAGTCTGAATTTCTCTTTGAAGGGCATGAGGAATGTTCTTCTGGGAGATGGTGTCACAAAATAATTTGTGTCTCCTTAAGGTCTTAAACTTGCCTAGATCCATAATCCATGCAATCTATTCAGTACTGGTAATGAGTTGGTAATCTCATTTGACTTTCCTGTTTCATAAAGAGGAAGGTGTTTCTTTCAAAGTTGTGAGAAAAACTGATAAAATATTCCCATAAAATGCAACTTCATGTTGTTGCTGTTTTTCAGTCATTAAGTTGTAGCTAACTCTTCTGACCCCATGGACTGCAGTATGCTAGGCTTTCATATCTTTCACTGTCTCCTAGAATTTGATCAGTTTCATGGCCACTGAGTCAGTGATGCTATCCAACCATCTCACCATCTATTGAGCCCTTTTCAATTTATGGATGTCCTGCCCTTGATCTTTCCCAGCATCAGGGTCTTTTCCAATGAGTCATCTCTTTGCATCAGGTGGCCAAAGTATTGGAGCTTCAGCATCAATTCCTCCACTGAATATTCAGGGTTGACTTTTTTTAGGATTGACTGATTTAATCTCCTTGCTGTCCAAGGGACTCTCTTCTCCAGCACCACAACTTGAAAGCATCAGTTCTTCAGTGCTCAACCTTCTTTATGGTCCAATGCTCACATCCATACATGACTACTGGAGAAATCATAGCTTTGATTATATGGAGCTTTGTCAACAAAATGATGCCTCTGCTTTTTAATATGTCCCACCCAGTAACACTGAAGAAGCTGAAGTTGAAAGGTTCTGTGAAGACCTACAAGACCTTCTAGAAATAACACCCCCAAAAGATATCCTTTTCATTATAGAGGATTGGAATGCAAAATTAGGAAATCAAGAAACACCTGGAGTAACAGGCAAATTTGGCCTTGGAGTACAGAATGAAGCAGGGCAAAGGCTAATAGAGTTTTGCCAAGAAAACGTAGTAGTCATAGCAAACACCCTCTTCCAACAACACAAGAGAAGACTCTACACATGGACATCATCAGATGGTCAACACCAAAATCAGATTGATTATATTCTTTGCAGCCAAAGATGGAGAAGCTCTATACAGTCAGCAAAAACAAGACTGGGAGCTGACTGTGGCTCAGATCATGAACTCCTTATTGCCGATTCACTTAAGTTGGAGAGACTGAGGAAAACCTCTAGACCATTTAGGTATGACCTAAATCAAATCCCTTATGATTATACAGTGGAAGTGAGAAATAGATTTAAGGGACTAGATCTGATAGAGTAACTGATGAATTATGGATGAAGGTTTGTGACATTGAGCAAGACCATACCCAAGAAAAAGAAATGCAAAAAAGGAAAATGGCTGTCTGAGGAGGCTTTACAAATAGCTGTGAAAAGAAAAGTGAAAAGTAAAGGAGAAAAGGATAGATATTCCCATTTGAATGCAGAGTTCTAAAGAACAGCAAGGAGAGATAAGAAGGCCTTCCTCAGTGATCAGGGCAAAGAAATAGAGGAAAACAACAGAATGGGAAAGAATAGAGATCTCTTCAAGAAAATTAGAGATACCAATGGAACAGTTCATGCAAAGATGGGCTCAATAAAGGACAGAAATGGTATGGACCTAACAGAAGCAGAAGATATTAAAGAGGTGTCAAGAATACACGGAAGAACTTTACAAAAAAGATCTTCATGAGCCAGATAATCACAATGGTGTGCTCACTCACCTAGAGCCAGACATCCTGGAATGTGAACTCAAGTGGGCCTTAGGAAGCATCACTACGAACAAAGCTAGTGGAGGTGATTGAATTCCAGTTGAGCTATTTCAAATCCTAAAAGATGATGCTGTGAAAGTGTTGCACTCAATATGCCAGCAAATTTGGAAAACTTAGCAGTGGCCATGGGACTGGAAAAGGTCAGTTTTCATTCCAATCCCATAGAAAAACAATGCCGAAGAATGCTCAAACTACTACACAATTGCACTCATTTCACACGCTAGTAAAGTAATGCTCAAAATTCACCAAGCCAGGCTTCAACAAATATGTGAACCATGAACTTCCTGATGTTCAAGCTGGTTTTAGAAAAGGCAGAGGAACCAGAGATCAAATTGCCAACATCCGCTGGATCATCGAAAAAGCAAGAGAGTTCCAGAAACTTCTATTTCTGCTTTATTAACTGTGGCAAAGTCTTTGACTGTGTGGATCACAATAAACTGTGGAAAATTCTGAAAGAGATGGAAATACCAGACCATCTGACCTGTCTCTTGAGAAACCTGTATGCAGGTCAGGAAGCAACAGTTAGAACTGGACATGGAACAACATACTGGTTCCAAATAGGAAAAGGAGTATGTCAAGGCTGTATATTGTCACCCTGCTTATTTAACATATATGCAGAGTACATCATGAGAAACGGCTTGGTGGATGAAGCACAAGCTATAATCAAGATTGCTGGGAGAAATATCAATAGCCTCAGATATGCAGACGATACCACCCTTATGGCAGAAAGTGAAGAACTAACGAGCCTCTTGATGAAAGTCAAAGACAAGAGTAAAAAAGTTGACTTAAAGATCTACATTCAGAAAACAAAGATCATGGCATCTGGTCCCATCACTTCATGGCAAATAGATGGGGAAACAGTGTCAGACTTTATTTTGGGGGGGCTCCAAAATCACTGCAGATGGTGACTGCAGCCATGAAATTAAAAGATGTTTACTCTTTGGAAGGAAAGTTACGATCATCCTAGACAACATATTAAAAAACAGAGACATTACTATGCCAACAAATGTCCGTATAGTCAAGGCTATGGCTTTTCCAGTGGTCATGTACGGATGTGAGAGTTGGAGTGTCAAGAAAGCTTAGCACTGAAGAATTGATGCTTTTGAACTCTTGAGAGTCCCTTGGACTGCAAGGAGATCCTACCAGCCCACCCTAAAGGAGATCAGTTTTAGGTATTCATTGGATGGAGTGATGTTGAAGCTGAAACTCCAATAGTTTGGCCACCTGATGTGAAGAGCTGAGTCATTTGCAAAGACCCTGATGCTGGGAAAGACTGAGGGCAGGAGGATAGGATGGAGAAAGAGAAAGGAGGAGAAGACAGAGGATGAGATAGTTGGATGGCATCACCAACTCAATAGATACGAATTTCGGTAAACTCTGGGAGTTGGTGATGGACTGGGAGGCCTGCTGTGCTACAATCCATAGGGTCCCAAAGAGTCAGACATGACTGAGAGACTGGACTGAACTGAAGTGATTTTCCATGAAGTGATGGAACCAGGTGTCATGATCTTAGTAATCTTGCTTTGTCATTATGAAACGGCTTTTGTAACTCATTGAAGCTATAAGCCATGTGTCAGGGCCACCATAAATGGATGGTCATAGTGTAAAGTTCTGAAAAATTGTGGTACTGGAGGAGGGCATGGCAGAGCACTTCAGTATTTTTGCCTCGATTACCTTGTGAACTGTATAAAAAGTTAAAAATGCTACTTCATATGTAACTATTACCAGTTTCCTATTGCTGAGATAATAAGTGACCACACACATAATGGGTTAAAACAACAGAAGTGTATTTTCTCACAGTTCTGGATGTTAGAAATCCTAAAATCAAAGTATTGTCAGGGCTGCATTTCTTTTGGAGGTTCAAGGGGAAGAACCCATTCTCTTGCCTTTTCTTGCTACTTGAGATCACCTGCATTCCTTGACTCTGTGGCCCCTTCCATCTTCAAAGCTAGTGATGGAGCATCTTCAAATTTGTGACTCTGTCACTCTTTTTTTTTTTTTTTATTGTTTTTGCCATACATTGTCATGATATCACCATGGGTTTACATATGCTTCCCCTCCAGAACCCCTCCCTCCTCAACCCCCCTCCCTCCTCCCTCCCCCCCGGGAGATCTCGCTGCACCAGCCCCGAGCATCAATCCTGGGCTGGCGATTGATTAGACACATGACAATTAACATGCTTCAATGCCCTTCTCCCATATCATCCCACCCTTACCCTCATCCACAAAGTCCACGAGTCTATTCTATACATCTGCGTTCCTTTTGTTGTCTCCCATGTTGGGTTCTCATTACTGTCTTTCTAAATTCCATATATATGTGTTAATATACTGTATTGTTGTTTTTGCTTCTGGCTTACTTCACTCTGGATAATGGGCTCCAGTTTCGTCCAACTGAGTAGAATTGCTTCAAATGAATTTTTTTTTTAATGCTGAGTAATATTCCATTGTGTATATGTACCACAGCTTTCTTATCCATTCATCAGTTGATGGGCATCTAGGTTGTTTCCATGTCTTAGCTATTGTAAACAATGCAGCGATGAACATTGGGGTGCACGTGGCTCTTTCAATTCTGGTTTCCTCGGTGTATATGCCCAGCAGTGGGATTGCCGGGTCATATGGCAGGTCTATTTGCAGCTTTTTAAGGAACCTCCACACTGTTTTCCATAGTGGCTGTACTAGTTTGCATTCCCACCAACAGTGTAAGAGGGTTCCCTTTTCTCCACATCCTCTCCAGCATTTATTGCTTGTAGACTTTTGGATGGCAGCCATTCTGACTGGTGTAAAGTGGTACCTCATTGTGGTTTTGATTTGCATTTCTCTGATAATGAGTGATGTTGAGCATCTTTTCATGTGTTTGTTAGCCATTTTTATATCTTCCTTGGAGAAATGTCTGTTAAGTTCTTTGGCCCACTTTTTAATTGGGTTGTTTATTTTTCTAGAATGGAGCTGCAGGAGTTGTTTGTAAATTTTTGAGATTAATTGTTTGTCTGTTGCTTCATTGGCTATTATTTTCTCCCATTCTGAAGGCTGTCTTTTCACCTTGCTTATAGTTTCCTTTGTTGTGCAAAAGCTTTTAATTTTAATTAGGTCCCACTTGTTTATTCGTGTTTTTATTTCCAATATTCTGGGAGGTGGGTCATGGAGTATCCCGCTTTGGATTATAGCAGAGAGTGTTTTGCCTATGTTATCCTCTAGGAGTTTTATAGTTTCTGGTCTTATGCTTAGATCTTTAATCCATTTTGAGTTTATCTTTGTGTATGGTGTTAGAAAGTGATCTTGTTTCATTCTTTTACAAGTGGCTGTCCAGTTTTCCCAGCACCACTTGTTAAAGAGGTTGTCTTTTCTCCATTGTATATTCTTGCCTCCTTTGTCAAAGATAAGGTGTCCATAGATGCGTGGATTTATCTCTGGGCTTTCTATTCTGTTCCATTGATCTATGTTTCTGTCTTTGTGCCAGTACCCTACTGTCTTAATGACTGTGGATTTGTAGTATAGCCTAAAGTCAGGTAGGTTGATTCCTCCAGTTCCATTCTTCTTTCTCAAGATTTCTTTGGCTATACGAGGTTTTTTGTATTTCCATACAAATTGAGAAATTATTTGTTCTAATTCTTTGAAGAAGACCTCTGGTAGCTTGATAGGAATTGCATTGAATCTATAGATTGCTTTAGGTAGTATACTCATTTTCACTATATTGATTCTTCCAATCCATGAGCACGGTACATTTCTCCATCTGTTTGTGTCCTCCTTGATTTCTTTCATCAGTGTTCTATAGTTTTCTATATACAAGTCTTTTGATTCTTTAGGTAGAAATACCCCTAAGTATTTTATTCTTTTTGTTTCGATGGTGAATGGGATTGTTTCCTTAATTTCTCTTTCTGATTTCTCACTGTTAGTGTATAGGAATGCCAGGGATTTCTGTGTGTTGATTTTGTATCCTGAAACTTTGCTATATTCACTGATTAGCTCTAGTAATTTTCTCGTAGAGTCTTTAGGGTTTTCTATGTAGAGGATCATGTCATCTGCAAACAGAGAGAGTTTTACTTCTTCTTTTCCAATCTGTATTCCTTTGATTTATTTATCTGCTCTGATTGCTGTGGCCAAAACGTCCAAAACTATGTTGAATAGTAGTGGTGAGAGTGGGCACCCTTGTCTTGTCCCTGATTTCAGGGGGAATGCTTCCAGTTTTTCACCATTGAGGATAATGTTTGCTGTGGGTTTGTCATATATAGCTTTTATTATGTTGAGGTATGTTCCTTCTATTCCTGCTTTTTGGAGGGTTTTTATCATAAATGGATGTTGAATTTTGTCAAAGGCTTTCTCTGCATCTATTGACCTTGTGATTAGAATGAACCCACCTAGATACTCCAAGATAATCTTTCTTTCTCAAGTTTCTTAATTTAATCACATTTATAAAGTCCCACATAAAGTAATATAAGGTGACATATTTGAGGTTCCTGTGATTAGGATATGGGTATCTCAGGGAGCCTTTGTTTTCCCCAAGAGTCATAGCCAATTACTTTTTGTCATTTGATTGCTAATTCACCTTCACTATTTTACACACAAGTATCCATTGTGTACAGTATCATCCTGACATATAACTAGGAAAGCTAGATACAGTTATCCTCTTCATCTGGGAGAAGAAAAAAAGAGATTTAGAAAAATTAAATGAGTTGTCCATGAACAAAAAAGTGGAGAGCTGGGATTCAAACCCTGTGTGTCTAACTTGAAGTCCGGGGTTTTCAGTGGTGTGCTGTAAAATCCTGAGCTTTCATTCACAATAGGCTGTGATTTTGCAAACTTACTTTAGCAGCAAAACCTTATGTTAAATGAAATCTTATCTGTGTAACCGATATGTCCCACTTCACCATTCAGGGGTTCAAAACACGGTCACCTCTCTTTTAACATTCAAATTAAATTACTCTAAGCTTCATCTTGCCCTCATAGAAATGTCTTTCTTTCCTGCTTGGACCCTCTTCACCACAACAAGCCCAAGAACAGTAGAAGCATGTGTTCAGTCCATGAAATAACATGGAAAAAAAATCCAAAATAGTTTAATGTGTTTACCAGGAACCAAGATTTCCACTGCTGTTATTGCTGGCTGGTGTCACTGCTGGAGACAGGAGCAGCATATGTCCATGAAGGAGGAAGCAGGGCCGAGACCTACATACACATGCTGACATCTTTGGCAGCTGGTGGACTCTGGATGTGGGGTGTAGAAGGAAATGTCTCTCACACAGTGTTAGGCAGAGCTATGGTCATGCATGCCCCTGCTCTCATGACTTTACTAAGCAGTTGCACCTTCACAATATAATTTATTACCATTTTCCTTAGGCAGACCCTCTGTCAGTGTCTTGGCAGCTGAGGGGTGAAGGTTTGCCTGTCTTAGAAATAATTCAGGGACTTCCCTGGTCGTCCAGTGGCCAAGACTCTGCACTCACAGTGCAGTAGCCCCATATTCTGCAACTAAAGATTCCATGTGCTGCAACCAAGACCCAGCCAAATAAATAATTTAAAAATAAAAAAGAAACAGCTTATATCCTGAACCAGCTTCCCTTACAACATCAAAATCCCTAGCCCATGATACTGGATATAGTCCTCTCTTGGTCTCAAGGTCTATCTGATTTGGTGCATTCCAAGAAAGTAATATTTATTTATAGGTGCTAGATTATGCTGCAAGGAACAAAAGAATAAAATAAAACACTAAATAGGAATGGCATGAACCAGGCATAAATTTCTTTCTCAAGTTTTATCTTGTTGTGCTACCATGTGGTTCTTAATTTCCTAAAGTCAACTCATAGACCAAGTATTTATGAATCCTGGAAGCTGCAATCAACTCCATAGTCCAGCTAAGAGGGAAGGCAAAAGGAAAGAGACTCTACTTTTAAGATTATTTCCCTTACATCCCACTGTCTAGAACTTAGATGTCTAAAAGACGTCACCTATCTGCAAAGTAAGCTGAAGCTTCAATACTTTGACCACATAATGCTAAGAGCTGACTCATTGAAAAAGACCTTGATGCTGGGGAAAATTGAGGGCAGGAAGAGAAGAGGTCAACAGAGGATGAGATGTTTGGATGACATCACCCACTCAATGGACATGAGTTTGAGCAAACTCCAGGAGATAGTTAAGGAAAGGGAAGCCTGGTGTGCTGCAATCCATGGGGTCACAAAAAGTTGGCTACTACTGAGAAAATGAACAGCAACAACAATCTTCAAGGAAACATGGGAAATGTAACATACTTCAGGTGATCACATGTCTTGCTAAAACCATCTCACCAGATGAGTGGGCTGAGCTGAGACCAGGATATATTGTGTGGTTCCACCCTAGGCTCTAATTTCCTAGGGGAAAAGAGAGAATTACCGAAGCCTCCTTTGTTCTTAAAATTAAGCATTGGAGAGCAAACAGGTGTACCTAACCAGTGGAAAAGAATATATAGAACCACGCAAAACTCAGTTGGATGAAGGAACTAGGGGTAAAAACAGGAATGTTAGTAGGACTTGACCTGCCCACAGCGGGTGGGGGAACTGAAGCAGGGATCTGATCCCCACACTGGGGCAATTGTCTGAGTCAGAGGAGAAACATTTAAGGCGGTGAGTGAAACAGCTGATCTGTGGAAGCCTAAATGGAATGAGAATCAAACAATCCTTGCTGCAGCCATACATAACCTGGACAGGGATGCAGGTCCCCTAGAAGGCACAGTGGCTGGGCTTTTTAAAATTTCTCTCCTTATTTTAATTTTAATTTTTTAAAACCTATGATTTTTTCTACATTTATTCCTTTGTTTGATTTTCCTATTGTTCTTTTCCCCTTGTAGTTAATCTTTAATGTATATAAATCTTCTTTATCTATGTCTATTTAACTTTGCATATGAATTCTTCCTTTCTTTCCTTTCCTCTCAGTATATTTGTTAGTTTTGCTTTGACTGCTTTATTCCCCACTTTGCACCTTGCTTTAGTTTTGCTTTCCAGTTTGTGCTTTAGTTAGTTTTGTTCTTAACTGGTAGATATAATTTTTTGGTTTCCTTTGTTCCCTAGACCAATCTATTGTACTTTGTTTTTGTTGGGCTGTTTTGATTTTGCTTATGGGTGTATATTGTACATGTGTATATTCCACTATTTTAATTATTATTTGCCTGATTTTGTAACTACCATTTGTCTGGGGTTCATCTTTGTTTTCTCATTTTGGATATTTGTTTTAATCTCACTCAATGCCATAACAAACCACTTGTGGAATCTTCATTCCTGACCAGAGAACAAACCCTGTGCCTTTGGAGTCGGAGCACTGATTCCAAGACCCTAGACTACCAGAGAACCAACCCTCGGGAGTATCAGATAGTGAGAACTCACAGAAAGGAAACCCCTTGAATACAATACCCAGTATCACCCAACCACCAGTAGCACCCTGTGCAAGACCTCTCATTTAAACAACAAATGAAACAAAAATACAAACCCAATCATCAGCTGACAGGATTACCACGTCATTCAGCCTTGTCCATCAGAGGAAAAACAAACAAAAACTCAGCACAAATCTCATCCTATAAGAAGCTTACACAAACCACTGGACCAACCTTAGGAGGGCAGAAACCAAAAGGAAGAAAGAAGACTGGGAAAAGGAGACCTCAAACACAATAAGCTAAAAAAAAAAAAAAAAAAAAAAAATGAAAAGGCAGAGAAATACTACACAAATACAGGAATAAACTAGAAACACAGAAGTCCAAATGAATGATGAGGAAATAGGCAAAATACCTGAAAAAGAATTCAGGATAATGATAGTAAAGATGGTCAAAAATCTTGAAGAGAGAATGAAGAATATGTAAGAATCAATTAACAAGACATAGATGAATTAAAGAATAAACATGCAAACAGCACAATTGCTGAAATTAAAAACACTCTAGAAGGAATCAATAGCAGAATATCTGAAGCAGAAGAACGAATCAGTGAGCTGGAAGATAAAATGGTGGAAATAACTTCTGAAGAGCAGAATAGAGTAAAAAGAATGAAAAGAGCTGAGGATAGTCTCAGAGACCTCTGGGACAATATCAAATGCACCAACATTCAAATTATAGGGGTCCCAGAAGAGAAAAATAGGGTATGAGAAAAATTTTGGAGATTATATTTGAAAATTTCCCCAAAATGGAAAAGGAAATGGTCAATCAAGTCCAAGAGGTGCAGAGAGTCCCATACAGGGTAAACCCAAGGAGAAACACACCAAGACACATACTAATCAAACTAACAAAGACTAAACACAAAGAAAGAATATTAAAAGCAGCAAGGGAAAGGCAACAAGTACCATACAAGGGAAAGCCTGTACAGCTGATCTTTCAGCAGAAACTCTGCAGACCAGAAGGGAATGGCAGGGTATATTTCAAGTACTGAAAGGGAACACAAGATTACTGGCAAGGATCTCATTCAAAATTGATGGAGAAATAAAAAGCTTTTCAGACAAGCAAAAGTTAACAAAATCAGTACCACCAAACCAGCTTTGCAACAAATGTTAAATGGACTTATATAGCCAAGAAATACAAAAGAAAAAAAAGATCTACAAAATCAACCCCAAACAATTAAGAAAATGGCAATAGGAACATATATATCAGTAATTACTTTCAATGTAAAGGGATTAAATGCTCAAGCCAAAAAACACAGACTGGCTGAATGGATACAAAAACAAGACCCATATATATGTTGTCTACAAGAGTCCCGCTTCACACCTCAAGACACATTTAGACTGAAAGTAAGAGGATGGAAAAATACATTCCATACAAATGGGAAGCAAAAGAAAGCTGGGGTAGCAATCCTCATGCCAGATAAAATATACCTTAAAATAAAGAAGATTACAAGAGATAAGGAAGGACAGTACATAATAATCAAGCAATCAATCCAAGAGAAAGACATAAAATGATACATTAGATGAGATGGATCTCATTGATATCTTCAGGACATTCCATCCAAATGCAGAAGAATACACCTTATTCTCAAGTGCACCTGGAACATTCTGCAGGATAGACCCCATCTTGGGTCACAAATCAAAACTCAGTAAATTTAAGAAAATTGAAATCATATCAAGCATTTTCTCTGACCACAACATTCTGGGATTCAATATCAGTTATAGAAAAAAAAACTGTAAAAACACACAAACACATGGAGATTAAACAATACTTTTCTAAATAAACAACCAGTTACAGAAGAAATCAAAAGAGAAATCAAAAGATTTCTAGAAACAAATGACAATGAAAACATGACAACGCAAAACTTATGGGATGCAGCAAAAGCAGTTCTAAGAGGAAAGTTTAAAGCAATACAATCCTACCTCAAGAAACAAGATAAACATCGAATAGACACCTAACACAACTGGGAAAAGAACAACAACAACAACCAAAAAAAAAAAAACAAAAACAAAATAGAAGGAAAGAAATTATAAAGATCCGAGCAGAAATAAATGAAAAAAAATGAAAGAAACAGTAGTAAAGATTAATAAAACTTAAAGCTGGTTCTTTGAGAAGATAAACAAAATTGACAAGCCTTTAGCCAGACTCATCAAGGAAAAAAAAAAAAGAATCAAATCAACACAATTAGAAGTGAAAAAGGAGAGGTTACAACCGACAATGCCAAAATACAAGGGATTACATGAGACTATTATGCACAACTATATGGCAATAAAGTGGATAACCTGGAGAAATGGACAGATTCTTAGAAAAGTTCAATCTCAGACTGAATCAGGAAGAAATAGAAATTATGAACAACCCAATTACAAGCATTGAAATTGAAGCTGTGATCAAAAATCTCCCAAAAAACAAAAGCCAAGGACCAGATGACTTCACAGAAGAATTCTATCAAACATTTAGAGAAGAGCTAATGCCTAATCTACTAAAACTGTTTCAAAAAATTGCAGAGAAAGAAGCACTTTCAAACTCATTCTATAAGGCCACCATCACCCTGATACCAAAAGCAGATAAATACAACACAAAAAAAGAAAACTACAGGCCAATATCACTAATGACCATAGATGCAAAAATCCTCAACAGAATTGTACCAAACAGAATTCAGCAACACACTAAAAAGCTCATACACCCTTATCAAATTGGATTTATTACAGGGATGCAACGATTCTTCAATATATGCTAATCAATCATTGTAATATACTATATTAATAAATTGAAAGGTGAAAACCATATGATCATCTCAATAGATGCAGAAAAATCCTTTGACAAAATTCAGCACCCATTTATGATTAAAACTCTTCAAAAAATGGGCATAGAAGGAACTTACCTCAATATAGTAAAGGCCTTATATAAGACTACAACTAACAGTATTCTCGATGGTGAACAATTGAAAGCATTCCTCCCTAAGATCAGGAACAAGACCAGGGTGTCCAGTTTCACCACTATTATTCAACAAACTTTTGGAAGTCCTTGCTACATCAGTCAGAGAAGGAAAAGAAATAAAAGGAATCCAGATCAGAAAAGAAGAAAAAAATATATGTGCAGATGACATGATACTGTACATAGCCAACCCTAAAGATAGTATCAGAAAATTACTAGAGTTAATCAGTGAATTTAGCAAGGTTGCAGGATACAAAATCAGTACATAGAAATCACATGTATTTCTGTATACTAACAATGAAAAATCAGAGAAATTAAGGAAGCAATCCCACTCACCATTGCACCAAAAAGAATAAAACATCTAGGAATAAGCGTACCTAAGGAGACAAAAGACAAAAGAACTGTACACAGAAAATTTTAAGACACTGATGAAAGAAATCAAAGATGACATAAATAGATGGAGAGATACTCCATGTTCCTGGGTAGGAAGAATCAATAATGTGAAAATGACTATACTACCAAATGCCATCTACAGATTCAGTGTAATCCCTATCAAACTACCAATGGCATTTTTCACAGAAGGAGAACAGAAAATTTCACAATTCATTTGGAAACACAAAATACCCCAAATAGCCAAAGCAGACTTGAGAAAGAAGAACAGAGCTGGAGCAATCAAACTTTCTGACTTCAGATTATACTACAAAGCTACAGTCACCAAGACAGTATGGTCCTGGCACAAAAACAGAAATATAGACCAATGGAACAGATAGAAAGCCCAGAAATAAATCCATGCACCTATGGTTACTTATTTTTGACAGAGGAGGCAAGAATATACAATGGGACAAAGACAGCGTCTTCAATAAATGGTGCTGGTAAAACTGGACAGCTACATGTAAAAGTGGGAAATTAGAACACTTCCCCTAACACCATACCCAAAGATAAACTCAGAATGGATTGAATGCCTAAATGTGAGACCAGAGCTATAAAACTCTTAGAGGAAATCATAGGCAGAACACTTGACATAAGTCAAAGCAAGATCCTCTAGACCCACTTCCTAGAGTAACGGAAATAAAAACAAAAGTAACCAAGTGGGACCTGATTAAATTTAAAAGCTTTTGCAAAGCAAAGGAAACTATAAGCTAGGTGGAAAGATAACTCTCAGAATGGGAGAAAATAATAGCAAATGAAACAACTGACACTTGATTAATTTCCAAAATATACAAGCAGCTCATACAACTCAATCCCAGAAAAACAAATAACCTAATCAAAAAAATGGGAAAAGACCTAAACAGACATTTCTCCAAAGAAAACATACATATGGCTGACAAACACAAGAAAAGATGCTCAACATCTCTCATTATTAGAGAAATGCAAGTCAAAACTACAATGAGATATCACCTCACACAGGTCAGAATGCCCCTCATCAAAATGTCTACAAACAATAAATGGTGGAGGGGGTGTGGAGAAAAAGGAATGCTCTTGCACGGTTGATGGGAATGTAAATTGATGCAGCCACTATGGAAGACAGTATGGAGATTCCTTAAAAAACTAGGAATAAAGCCACCATATGACCCAGCAATCCCAATCCTAGGCATATACCCTGAGGAAACCGAAATTGAAAGAGATACACATGTACCCCATGTTCATTGCAACACTATTTACAGTCTCTTGAACATGGAAGCAGCCAAGATGTCCATGGACAGATGAATGGATAAAGAATTTGTGGTACATATACACAATGGAATATTACTCAGCCATAAAAGGTATGCATTTGCGTCAGTTCTGATGAGTTGGATGAACTTAGAGCCTATTATACAGAGTGAAGTAAGTCAGAAAAAGAAAGATAAATATCATATTCTAATGCATATGTACAGAATCTAGAAAAATGGTACTTAAGAATTTATTTACAGGACCACAGTGGAGAAACAGATAAAGAGAATAGACTTATGAACATGGAGTGAGGGGAGGAGAGGGTGAGAAGTATGGAGAGAGTAAAATGGAAACTTATATTACCATATGTAAGATAGATAGCCAATGGGAATATGCTGTATGCCTCAGGACACTCAAACAGGGGCTCTGTATCAACCTAGAGGGGTAGGATGGGGAGAGAGATGGGATGGAGTTTAAAAAGGAGGGGATATATGTATACCTATGGCTGGTTCATGTTGAAGTTTGACAGAAAACAACAAAATTCTATAAAGCAATTATCTGTCAATTAAAAAATAAATTTAATTTTTTAAAAAAAACCCTGAAAGATCCTATTCCTAAGAAAAAGATCACAACCAGTAGTTCCCATTCTGAGGGAAACACTCAACTTATTACAGAGTCACTTCCTTTTACAAAAGATAGGAGCAGGTAGCTCTTTCTGAAATAGAGGGGGTTCTCTAGAGCCCTACCCACTCAGCTTTGTTGAGGAATATAAGACTGCAAAGCTCAGTTGGCAAACCATACTACAAAGATATTAGGTTACAGCTCAAAGGGTTACCTGCCTCTTTTGACAAATCCATTTCTTATTTTTCCTGATAAATTTCAAACTTACATATAAATGAAAAGAATAATGTGGCAATAATAGTACACCCAGATTTACCCACATCATATATGGGCCTAGTATTATTTTAAACAAATAAAGCATTTCAGATTTAGCTAGGATTACTTTAAATCCAGGCTCTCTCCTCTTCCTCCATTTCTGGATCCAACTCTGTCCTCCAGAGCCTGGATCATAGTATTGTTGAATGTTCTAGTTGATCCAAAAAAAAAAAAAAAAAAAATCCACACTTCTTTTTGATTTCCTTTGTTTTTACCTAATGTACTTTTTCTGTCCCACATTACATTTCATAGAAATGTCTCCTGAGACCCCTCTTATCTGTTACATTCTCATATTTCCCTTGTTTTTGATGATCTTGACAGTTGGGTAAGGTATTTCATAGACTACCCTCTATTGGAACTTGTGTGATATATTCTCCTGAATACACTGGGGTTATAGTTTTGAGGAGGAAGAGCACAGAGGCTGAGTACCATTTTCTTAATATCATATCTAGGGTATATAATATGGGCCTTCCCTGGTGGCTCAGGCCATAAAGAACCTGCTTGCAATACAGGAGACCCGGGTTCAGTCCCTGGGTGAGGAAGAGCCCCTGAAGAAGGGAATGACAACCCACTCCACTATTCTTGCCTGGAGAATTCCATGGACAGAGGAGCCTAGCATGCTACAGTTGAAGGGGTCGCAAAGAGAGGGACACGACTGAGCAACTAACACTTTCACTTTTCTGGGTACATACTATATACCTGATTTATCACTTTTGACATTGACCTAATCACCTGGATGAGAAAGTAGTTGTCAGATTTCTCTACTGCCTTTCTATTCCTCTCTTCATAACTGTATTTTTTGGAAAAATGTTACTAATGCACAGCTCACACTTAAGGGGTGAGGAATTATGTCCCCCTCCTTTTTTTTTTTTGAAGATGAGAATTCTTCTGCATGGGACATTTGTTTCTTCTCCCCTATTATTTATTCAATAATTGATTTATGTGTGTATGGTTTCATGGATGCTTATTTTATCCTTCAAGTTATAGTCCAATACTATTTTTTCCTTTGCTTAAATTGTTCCAGCTTTGGTTATTGGGAGCCTTTTCAGTTTCTCTTTTCCATTTGACATACCTCTAGTTGTCTTTTTAAAATTTTATATATTTATGTGTTTAAGCACTTCTTTGTTTCTTGGTACTATAAAATGCTCTAGGCTCATCATGTTTCAGTCCTGGAATCAGCTATTCCTCCAAAGAGCCATGGTTCCTTTCATTGGAGACTGGTGTTAAGAACCAAGATCTGGATACTAGGCATACTTGAATCATATGTATATATTATGTACATAATTTATATAATATAGGGCTTCTCTGGTAGCTCAATGGTAAAGAACCTGCAGGAGACGTGGGTTTGATCCCTGGGTCAGAAGATCCCCTGCAGGAGGGCATGGCAACTCACTCAAGTACTCTTGCCTGGAGAATCCCATGGACTGAGGAGTCTGGCGAGCTGCAGTCCATAGGGTCGCAAAGAGACATGACTAAAGTGACTGAGCACACATGGACACGATATAATAATTGCCCATACACATTGTATACTCACCTATGTCTCCATATATGTGTGAGTATATTACTTTTATTTTAATAGGACTTAGTAATCTAACAGGAGTAAAACTCAAATTTTGGGTTTTTTTTTTTTTTTTTTAGTATTAATGAAACAGGTGGCAGAGTTTTTAGGTTGTGGTCCTTGGGCTAACTGCCCTCCTGTGTCACACTGTCAAAGCACTTACTTATTCATAGAACTAATTCTTAGCCTTTACTTGAGTCACAGGTTGCTTTTGCAATGCTGATGAAAGGTGAACAGACCTTTTGCACAGGAGGGACAAAATGTATGAGTAAACACATACAGAATTTAGTCTAGAATTCCTGAGGTTCACAGGCGCCCTGAAATCTGACCTGGGGCATCAGTGACCCCTGGTCAGAGGACTGTGGTACTTGAGGGAAAGAAGGTCCACATGTCCTGTTGCTGGTTTTCTCAAGCCTCACTTCCATTTTGACCTGTTTTTCGCCAAGAAAATGGTGTCGTTTAACAAACCAGAGGAGTCTGATCTGATAATGGTATCAGCTCATTACATTTATTTTAAACAGCTCCCCTTTATGTAAAATCGTGATGTAATTGGGGTTCTCTTTTGGTTTCTATACCAAGGTGGTAAGGAGAAAATCAGAGATAATTTGCATGGATTCTTTAATTCATTATCTCTCCCAATTTTGAGTCACTTCCTCTTTGCATTAATGGTTCCTATTTAAAACTGGTACACTGGGAAGGAGGTTATACTTAGCACAATGTTGTGTCTATGAAAACCGACATAGGTGTAGGACAGGAAGAGTTAATTGAGTTAAATCTCAGTACATTTTTCTGAAGCTGTGTTTAACACTGATTATTTCAAGGTGGTTTTTATAATCACTTCCAAATGTTTTAATGAGGCTATTTTTCATTTTTCTCAAGACTTCTTCAAAAAATTTTTCCCCCTTCCATATTGATTTTCCGGCTACTTTCCTTAATGTCGCAGTTATGCACTTTTACGGTTTGTTCCGGAAGCTTTCATCCACCTCCCAACCTCTTCTCTCATCCTGTCTCCTGGGTGTTCTTCATCTGAGGATAAAGCTCTTTGGGTCTGATTCCTCACAGTTTTTTGCACAGCCCGCATCCCAGGCCGTGTGCAATTCTTATTTCAATCTGTCGTCGTCACCGTAGCTACCTCCTGTTGTCGTCTTATTTCTTTAAGAATCTCTCCAGAACAGAATCTACAAGGTTTGTGATTTTATCTAATTTATGGATGATAAGCATTGGAAAGCAGTTTAATGCGTTGGCATTCCTTTGGTTGCAGACGTCGCCTCGAGGCATTCCCTTCCTCCTCCTGGGTCTCCCCAGCCTGGCAGGGGCCACTTCCTTACTGTTTCAGGTAGCAAGAGGCAAGTAGGCTGTCCACGGGTGGGGACTCTTGTCACTTACCCCGCCTGTGTAAACACAGGTTACTAGCCAGCCCTGGCTGCTGTCAGAGATAGGAGTCACCATGCGCCCGCTATTGCTTCAGACAGAGGTCCTGTTAGGTGGTGATAAACAGCCGCGCGAGATTTATGGCTTCCCAAAGAGAAAAACCAGTTCCCTAGACCGTTCCTGGGATCCCTAACTGGAGGCCGGACCCTCTCCTTGCAAGCATCATAGCACAGAAACAAGATCACTCATCGAATGTGCTCTTAGGTCTTGAAGCAAAGAGGGCTGGGTATTTTCTAAAACATAGTGATAGTAAATGGGTCTCTTTTCCTTATTTCCTTTGCCTTACTTGCCCGTTTGAGTCCAGAAGCCTATGGTCAATTTAGTCCAAACTCTTGGTAAATATAGCTTCCTCTCCTGAACTCTATTATTCACACAAGCTTACTGAGGGACTCTGCACTTTTATTTAGAAGTTGAAGTGGTCAGGATACATGTGTTTTTAATGGAGAGAGAGGGTGTGTCTCACGTCGATGTTAAGATCTTTGCCAAGGCTGGGCAGAATCGAAAGCATTAATATAATGTCTCCTATGTATATGCTTCGGCACTGAAGCTTGCTCATGGGCTTTTATGCCCTACTCCCATGAGGAACTATTTATGTATGAATGATATTTAAATAGCTCTAACACTCAGTGGGAAGAAAACTAATTAGGTAACCAGTTTGAGAAAAGCTTTTTAATGTTTGGATTGTGGTACAATGTTAACATTAATTTGAAGACTAAACTTCCATTTTTCATTGTCGTAGGTATAAAATAATGATGAATGATAGACAAGTAATAGGAAGCCATATTTTCTTAGGGCCATTCAAATTTAACAGTGAAGATTGTCATTAGAGTAAACATTGTCCCCAAATCCTAGCTGTTTTCTCTACACCTGTCTAAACTTCCCTGGTAGATCAGTGGTAAAGAATCCACCTTCAATGCAGGAGATGTAGATTCAACCCCTGGGTTGGAAAGATCCCCTGGAGAAGGAAATGGCAACCTACTCCAGTGTTCTTGCCTGGAAAATCCCATGGAGAGGGGAGCCTGGTGGGCTACAGTGACCATTAGGGCACAAAAGAGTTGGACACAACTTAGCGACTAAACAATGTAAACTTCACCCGAGTGTTTGGAAATTCCCATTTGGGGCTGATGTTTTCTCCTTCCAGCCAGATGTTGGGTATCCTGTGAAGAGGGAATTGTATCTGGCTGTGAGGGTAAAAATCCTGTATTAAGCAAATTCATCAGCAACAGACGTTAAAGGACAAAGGCCCACCTGAAAAAATCTTCGGAGAATCACAGTATCAGGGTCTCTGTAACATGAATTAGGTTCCCACTCAACAGCACCCTTTCCTGATTTCTTCACTAATACCCATGGAAACAATTAATTTCACTTTAGTCTTGGTTGACCTGAGCTATTCCAAACCCAAGGAAAAAAAATTATATGAATCTGAGGTCTTTTATTAGTAAGATTGATTGGCATAAAATTTAATAATTGAGAAAGGATACCAAGAAAAAAAAAAGATAAAGTAGGGGCCGTAATGAGAAACAGATCCTCATCCCCAAGGAAATAAGCGTGAGTGCAGATGTAGCTTAGAAAAGGAAAAATATGCAGCTGCCCGATGCAGTGGCTAACTCCTTCCTAGGGTGATGGACTAGCTTCGAGTTTTGTTCCCCTTATTATCTCCAACGTGGAAAAATTCTATGTTTGGAGTCGACATTCTCCATGCTTTGTTTTACCCTAAGGGAACACATTTAGTTTTTCTGGAAGTTTTTATTTTGTGAAAGTTAAATCTCTCTTGCTTTTATCTAGGCAATGATGTTTTAACAAACACAGGGCTGGCAGCCCCAGTGACATTTAGTCCAGACTCTGCAGTGCCCTGTGAGGGGATGGGAAATACCAGCTCACTCCCACTGGCATCTGTATCCTTGCTCATGTTTTATCTTTCCTGGCACACCTTTCCTTCTTTTTGTTTCTCTGACCAAATGTAAGGTCAGCCGGAGTTGCATTTGTTCCATGAAGTCTTTCTGAAGGAATTTGGACCCTCTGATCTCCCTTTCCTTTAGTGCTGATTGACAGTGACTCATGATTTAGCCCGTGGTTATAGACTATCTTCTACTTCTGTGTCTCTCTTGCCTCACATGTGTTAGCCTTTGACTTATCAGCTAGAGTAAAGGGCTGCATGAGACACCAAAGACCGCATCTCCCATAAAGGTTTCTTCCCAAGAACAAGCATGATGCTGGATATGTAATACTGTGCTATGGACTACATCTCCATATGGGGGTTTGATGGGCTTGAGTAAGTAGGAGAATATCCTCCATTTTGAGAAAGAGCTTCCCAGGTAATTTATTTGAAAGTGTTTTCTAATTATAGTGTTAACAGATTATAAGAAACAAGTTTCTCTTAAAATAAATTAATAAGAAAGTTGCCACAATTTGATGACTGTCTACTTATGAATACATTCTGAGAATTCTATAGTTCAATTTTTTCAGACAAAATATTCCTGACATCATTGTTTGAGCAGAGTGTCTGACAAATGCTGTTTCTTCATAATCTCTTGGGACACTCAAACTGAGTCAGACTAGCACTTTACAAACTGGTTTTCCATGTGTTAAAAAATCAGTTATACCTGCATTTTAAAAATATCACAAAATTTTTCATAATGCCATCTTGATTGGAACAGATCCCATATTGTGCTAAAACTGCTTTTCTAAGAATGGTCCCCACATTTCTGGGGTAAGATGGATAAGATATTTTAGGGAGGTACACCAATGGACTGGGGAGGAAATGGGAACCCACTCCAGTATTCTTGCCTGGAAAATTTCATGGACAGAGGAGCCTGGTGGGCTACAGTCCATGGCTTGGCAAAGAGTTGAACATGACAAAGCAACAGTACACATCAATGTACATTTTATATTTTAATAATAATACATGTTAGTATATGGTAGAAGGTTATAGCAGGCACATCAAACCTTGAATCACAGTTATTATTGCTCACGATAAAATATGTATATATTATGAACCAGGGTAAAGAAAACTTATTTACTTATACTTTGTATGTTGGTGCATACTTAGAGCAAAAACTGTAAATTTAGTAGAAGAGATCACTTAGAGGAAGCACAGCTTCAAACCAAGACTAGATCCTCTATGAAGAGGGAAGAGGAGAGCTTCCCAAGTGGTGCTAGTGATAAAGAACCTGCCTGTCAATGCAGAAGATGTAAGAGACGTGAGTTCGATCCCTAAGTTGGGAAGATCCTCTGGAGAAGGAAATTGCAACCCAAATCCAGTATTCTTGCCTGGAAAACCCCAATGGAGAGAGAAGCCTGGCGGGCTGCAGTCCATGGAGTCGCTTCTTATGTCTTAGCCATTGTAAGTAGTGCTACTGTGAACACTGGGGTGCATGCATTTTTTTTGAATTAGAGTATTTTTTTCTGGATATATACCCAGGAGTATAATACACAACAAACTGGAAGATTCTTAAAGAGATGGGAATACCAGAACGCCTTAACCTGCCTCCTGAGAAATCTGTATGCAGGTCAAGAAACAAAAGTTAGAAATGTATATGGAACAACAAACTCGTTCAAAATCAGGAAAGGAGTATATCAAGGCTGTTTATTGTCACCCTGCTTGTTAAACGTATATGCAGAGTACATCATGAAAAATGCCAGCCTGGATAAAGCACAAACCATAATCAAGATTGCTGGGAGAAATACCAATAATCTCAGATAGGCAGATGACACCACCCTTATGGCAAAAAGTGAAGAGGAACTAAAAAGCCTCTTGATGAAAGTGAAAGAAAAGAGTGAAAGAGGTGGCTTAGAGCCCAACATTCAGAAAACTAAGATCATGGCATCCAGTCCCATCACTTCATGGCAAATAGATGGGGAAACAATGGAAACAGTGAGAGACTTTACTTTTTTGGGCTCCAAAATCACTGCAGATGGTGACTGCAGCCATGAAATTAAAAGATGCTTGCTCTTTGGAAGAAAAGCTATGACCAACCTAGATAGCATATTGAAAAGCAGAGACGTTACTTTGCTGACAAAGGTCCATCTAATCAAAGCTATGATTTTTCCAGTAGACATGTATGGATATGAGAATTGGACCATAAAGAAAGCTGAGCACCAAAGAATTGATGCTTTTGAAATGTGGTGTTGGAGAAGACTCTTGAGAGTCCCTTGGACTGCAAAGAGATCAAACCAGTCAATCCTAAAGGATGTCAGTTCTGAATATTCATTGGAAGGACTGATGCTGAAGCTGAAACTCCAACACTTTGGCCATCCGATGTGAAGAACTGACTCATTGAAGATCTTTATGTTGGGAAAGATTGAAGGCGGGAGGAGAAGGGGATGGCAGAGGATGAGATAGTTGGATGACATCACTGACTCAATGGATATGAGTTAGAGCAAGCTCCCGGAATTGGTGATGGACAGGGAAGCCTGGCATGCTTCAGTCCATGAGGTTGCAAAGAGTGAGACACAACTGAGGGACTTAACTGAATTGAGAACTGCTGAATCAGAAGGTAGTTCTATTTTTAGTTTTTTAAGAAAACTCCATACAATTTTCCACAGTGGTCGCACCAGTTTGAATTCACACCAACAGTATATGAGGCTTCCCTTTTCTTTGTATCCTCTCTAGCATTTATTACTTCTAGACTTTTGATGATAACCATTCTGACTGGTGTAAAGTACTATTTCATGGTTTTGATTTGCATTTCTCTAATTATCAGCAGTAATGAGCATCTTTTCATGTGTTTGTTAGCTGGCTGAATGTCTTCTTTGGAAAAATGTCTTCTGCCCACTTTTTTTTGAGTGGGTTGTTTGATTTTCGATATTGAGTTATATGAACTATTTATATAATTTGGATAGTAACCCTTTGTCACATCTTTTGCAAATATTTTCTCCCATTCGATATATTGTCTTTTACTTTCCTGATCATTTTTTCTGTGCAAAAGATTTTAAGTTTTATTAGGGCTCATTTGTTTATTTCTGCATGTATTTATTTATTTATTTTTGCCTTGGGATACCAATCTAAGAAAATGTTGCTATGATTGATGTCAGAGAATGATTTGCCTACATTCTTTTCTAAGAGATTTATGGTTTCATGTCTCACACTTAGATCTTTAAACGATTTTAATTTCATTTTTGCATACAGTGTGAGTGAATGTTCTAATTTCATTGTTTTACATGTAGCTATCCAGCTTTTCTGAGCTTCCCTGGTGGCTCAGACAGAAAAGAATCTGCAGAACACCTGGTTCTGATCCCTAGGTTGGGAAGATCCCCTGGAGGAGGGCATGGCAACCCACTTTAGTACTATTGCCTGGAGAATCCCCATGGACACAGGAGCCTGGCCGGCTACAGTCCATGAAGTCACAAAGAGTCAGACACAACTGAGAGACTAAGCACATCCAGCTTTCCCAGCACCATCTGTTGAATTAGTCAGTTTAGTCGCTCAGTTGCATCTGACTGGGACCCCATGGACTGCAGCAAGCCAGGCTTCTCTGTCCATCACCAACTCCCAGAGCTGGCTCAAATTTGAGTTGGTGATGCCATCAAACCATCTCATCCTCTGTCACCCCTTCTCCTACTGCTTTCAATCTTTCCCAGTAACACGGTCTTTTCCATTGAGTCAGTTCTTCACAGCAAGTAGCCAAAGTATTGGAGCTTCAGCTTCAGCATCAGTCCTTCCCATGAATATTCAGGACTTATTTCCTCTAGGATTGATTGGTTTGATCTCCTTGCAGTCCAAGGGACTCTCAAGAGTCTACTCCAACACCACAACTGAAAAGTATCAATTCTTCAGTGCTCAGCCTTTCACAGCTCTCACATCCATACATGACTACTGAAAAAGCCATAGCTTTTACTAGATGGACCTTTGTTGGCAACTAAGGTCTCTGCTTTTTAATATGCTCTCTAGGTTGGTCATAGCTTTTCTTCCAAAGAGCAAACGTCTTTTAATTTCATGGCTGCAGTCACCATCTACAGTGATTTTGGAGCTCAAGAAAATAAAGTCTCTCACTGTTTGCATTGTTTGCCCATCTATTTGCCATGAACTGATGGTACCAGATGCCATGATCTTTGTTTTGAATGTTGAGTTTTTAGCTAGCTCTTTTACTCTCCTCTTTACTGAAGAGGATCTTCAGTTCCTCTTCATTTTCTGCCATAAGGGTGATGTCATCTGCATTGCTGAGGTTATTGATATTTCTCCTGGCAATCTTGATTCTAGCTTATGCTTCATCCAGTCTGGAATTTCAAATGATGTATTCTGCATATAAGTTAAATAAACAAAGTGAAAATATACAGCTTTGATGTACTCCTTTCCAAATTTGGAACCAGTCCATTGTTCTATGTATGGATATAAGTGTTGCTTCTTGACCTGCATACAGATTTCTCAGGAGTCAGGTAAGGTAGTCTGGTATTCAGCATCTCTTCAAGAATTTTTCATTGTTTATTGTGCTCCACACAGTCAAAGGCTTTAGCATACTCAATGAAGCAGAAGTAATGTTTTTTTTTTTGGAATTCTCTTGCTTTTTCTATGATCCAGTGGATGCTGGCAATTTCATCTCTGGTTCCTCTACCTTTGTTAAATCCAGTTTATACATCTGAAAGTTCTCAGTTCACAAACTGTTGAAGCCAAGCTTGGAGAATTTTGAGCATTACTTTACTAGCATATGAGATGAGTGCAATTGTGTGGTAGTTCGAGCATTCTTTGGCATTGCCTTTCTTTGGGATTGGAATGAAAACCTTTTCCATTCAACTCAGCAGTGGCCACTCTGAGTTTTCCAAGTTTGCGGACATATTGAGGGCAGCACTTTCACATCATCATCTTTTAGGATTTGAAAAAGCTCAACTGGAATTCCATCACCTCCACTAGCTTTGTTCATAGTAATGCTTCCTAAGGACCACTTGATTTCACATTCCAGGATGTCTGGCTCTAGATGAGTGATCATACCATTGTGGCTATCTTTTTTGTATACTTCTTCTGTGTATTCTTACCCCTCTTCTTAATATCTTTTGCTTCTGTTAGGTCCTCTCTGTTTCTGTCCTTCATTGTGACCATCACTGCATGAAATGTTCCCTTGGTATCTCTAATTTTCTTGAAGAGATCTCTTGTCTTTCCCATTCTATTGTCTTCCTCTATTTCTTTGCATTGTTCCCTTGGGAAGGTTTTCTCATCTCTCCTTGCTAGTCTTTGGAACTCTGCATTCAGATGGATACATCTTTTCTTTTCTTCTTTGCCTTTTGCTTCTCTTCTTTTCTCTATTATTTATAAGACCTCCTCAGACAACCATTTTGCCTTTCTTCTTCTTGGAGATGGTTTTGATCACTACCTCCTGTACAGTATCTCAAACCTGTCCATAGTTCTTCAGGCACTCTATCTGTCAGATCTAATCCCTTGAATATGTTTGTCACTTTCATCGTATAATTGTAAGGGTTTTGATTTAGGTCATACCTGAATGGTCTAGTGATTTTCCCTACTTTATTCAATTTAAGTCTGAATTGTGCAACTGGGTTGATAATCTGTGGCACAGTCAACTCCGAGTCTTTTTTTATTTTTTCTTGACTTTATATAATTTCTCCATCTTCAGCTGTACAGAATATACTTGATCTGATTTCGGTGTTGACCATCTGGTGACATCTATGTATAGTCATCTCTTGTGTTGTTTCGAAGAGGGTGTTTGCTATGATCAGTGCATTCTCTGGCAAAACTCTGCTAGCCTTTGCCCTGTTTCATTTTGTACTCCAAGGCCAAAGTTGCCTGTTACTCTATGTATCTCTTGACTTCCTACTTTTGCATTCCAGTCCCCTTTAAAAAAAAAGGACATTTCTCTCTCTCTCTCTTTTTTTTTCTTTTTGGTGTTAGTTCTAGAAGGTCGTATAGGTCTTCATAGAACCGTTCAACTTCAGCTTCTTCAGCACTAGTGGTTGGGGCATAGACTTGGATTACTGTGATATCATGGAAGTATGGCAGCTGCACTGGACTGTGCAGAAGCTTGGCGGCTGCGACAGACTGCACAGAAGTGGGGCCAAGAGGAGCTACCCTACGCCTGAGGTCAGGGACGGGAGCCAAGAGGAGCTACCCCATGTCCAAGAAACAGCAGCTGCACGGGTGTAGGTCGAGAGGAGCTACTCCACGTTCAAGGTCAGGAGGGGCGGCCTTGAGGAGATACCCCTCGTCCAAGGTAAGGAGCAGCAGCTGCTCTTTGCTGGAGCAGCTGTAAAGAGATACCCAACGTTGAAGGTAAGAGAAACCCAAGTAATATGGTAGGTGTTTCGAGAGGGCATTAGAGGGCAGACACACTTAAACCATAATCACAGAAAACTAGCCAATATGATCACATGGACCACAGCCTTGTCTAACCCAATGAAACTAAGCCATGCCATGTGGGGCCACCCAAGACAGAAGGGTCATGGTGGAGAGGTCTGACAGAATGTGGTCCACTGGAGAAGGGAAAGGCAAACCACTTCAGTATTATTGCCTTGAGAACCCCATGAACAGTATGAAAAGGCAAAAAGATAGGACACTGAAAGATGAACTCCCCAGGTTGGCAGATGCCCAATATGCTTCTGGAGATCAGTGGAGAAATAATTCCAGAAAGAATGAAGGGATGGAGCCAAAGCAAAAACAATACCTAGTTGTGGATGTGACTGGTGATAGAAGCAAGGTCCGATGCTGTAAAGAGCAATATTGCATAGGAACCTGGAATGTTAAGTCCATGAATCAAGGCAAATAGGTAGTGGTCAAAGAGGAGATGGCAAGAGTGAACGTTGACATTCTAGGAATCAGTGAACTAAGATGGACTGGAATGGGTGGATTTAACTCAGATGACCATTATATCTACTACTGTGGGCAGGAATCCCTTAGAAGAAATGGAGTAGCCATCATGGTCAACAAAAGAGTCCAGAATGCAATATCAAAAATTACAGAATTATCTCTGTTCGTTTCCAAGGCAAACCATTCAATATCATGGTAATCCAAGCCTATGCCCCAACCAGTAATGCTGAAGAAGCTAAAGATGAAGGGTTCTATGAAGATGTACAAGACCTTTTAGAACTAACACCCAACAAAGATGTCTTTTTCATTATAGGGGACTGGAATGCAAAAGTAGGAAGTCAGGAAACACCTGGAGTAACAGGCAAATTTGGCCTTGGAGTACAGAATGAAGCAGGGCAAAGGATAATAGAGCTTTGCAAAGAGAACACACTGGTCATAGCAAACACCCTCATCCAACAACACAAGAGAAGACTATACACATGGATATCACCAGATGGTCAACACCGAAATCAGACTGATTATATTCTTTTCAGCCAAAGATGGAGAATCTCTATACAGTCAGCAAAACCAAGACCAGAAGCTGACTGTGGCTCAGATCATGAACTCCTTATTGCCAAATTCAGACTTCAGTTGAAGAAAGTAGGGAAAACCACTAGACCATTTAGGTATGACCTAAATCAAATCCTTTATTATTATACAGTGAAAGTGAGAAATAGATTTAAGGGACTAGATCTGATAGACAGAGTGCCTGATGAACTATGGTGGGAGGTTCGTGACATTGTACAGGAGACAGGGATTAAGACCATCCCCATGGAAAAGAAATGCAAAAAAGCAAAATGGCTGTCTGAGAAGGCCTTACAAATAGCTGTGAAAAGAAGAGAAGCAAAAATAAGGTGAAAAGACAGCCTTCAGAATGGGAGAAAATAATAGCCAATGAAGCAACAGACAAACAATTAATCTCAAAAATTTACAAACAACTCCTGCAGCTCCATTCTAGAAAAATAAACAACCCAATTAAAAAGTGGGCCAAAGAACTTAACAGACATTTCTCCAAAGAAGATATAAAAATGGCTAACAAACACATGAAAAGATGCTCAACATCACTCATTATCAGAGAAATGCAAATCAAAACTACAATGAGGTACCACTTTACACCAGTCAGAATGGCTACCATCCAAAAGTCTACAAGCAATAAATGCTGGAGAGGATGTGGAGAAAAGGGAGCCCTCTTACACTGTTGGTGGGAATGCAATCTAGTACAGCCACTATGGAAAACAGTGTGGAGGTTCCTTAAAAAGCTGCAAATAGACCTGCCATATGACCCGGCAATCCCACTGCTGGGCATATACACCGAGGAAACCAGAATTGAAAGAGCCACGTGCACCCCAATGTTCATCGCTGCATTGTTTACAATAGCTAAGACATGGAAACAACCTAGATGCCCATCAACTGATGAATGGATAAGAAAGCTGTGGTACATATACACAATGGAATATTACTCAGCATTAAAAAAAAATTCATTTGAAGCAATTCTACTCAGATGGACGAAACTGGAGCCCATTATCCAGAGTGAAGTAAGCCAGAAGCAAAAACAACAATACAGTATATTAACACATATATATGGAATTTAGAAAGACAGTAATGAGAACCCAACATGGGAGACAACAAAAGGAACGCAGATGTATAGAATAGACTTGTGGACTTTGTGGATGAGGGTAAGGGTGGGATGATATGGGAGAAGGGCATTGAAGCATGTTAATTGTCATGTGTCTAATCAATCGCCAGCCCAGGATTGATCCTCGGGACTGGTGCAGCGAGATTTCCCGAGGGGGAGGGAGGAGGGAGGGGGGACCCGGAGGGGAAGCATATGTAGACCCATGGTGATATCATGACAATGTATGGCAAAAACAATAATAAAAAAAAAAAAAAGAAAAAAAAAAAAGAAAAGGAGAAAATGAAAGATATTCCCATCTGAATGCAGAGTTCCAAAAAATAGCAAGGAGAGATAAGAAAGCCTTCCTCAGCAACCAATGCAAAGAAATAGAGGAAAACAACAGAATGGGAAAGACTGGAGATCTCTTCAAGAAAATTAGAGATACCAAGGGAACATTTCATGCAAAGATGGGCTCTTTAAAGGACAGAAATAGTATGGACCTAACAGAAGCAGAAGATATTAAGAAGAGGTGGCAAGAATACACAGAAGAACTATACAAAAAAGATCTTCATGACCCAGATAATCACAATGGTGTGCTCACTCACCTAGAGCCAGACATCCTGGAATGTGAACTCAAGTGGGCCTTAGGAAGCATCACTACAAACAAAGCTAGTGGAGGTGATTGAATTCCAGTTGAGCTATTTCAAATCCTAAAAGATGATGCTGTGAAAGTGCTGCACTCAATATGCCACCAAATTTGGAAAGTTCAGCAATGGCCACAGGACTGGAAGAGGTCAGTTTTCATTCCAATCCCAAAGAAAGGCAATGCAAAGAATGCTCGAACTACCACACAATTACACTCATCTCACACACTAGTAAAGTAATGCTCAAAATTCTTCAAGCCAGGTTTCAGTGAAATGTGAACTGTGAACTTCCTGATGTTCAAGCTGGTTTTAGAAAAGGCAGATCAAATTGCCAACATCCGCTGGATCATCAAAAAAGCAAGAGAGTTCCAGAAACACATCTATTCTGTTTTATTGACTATGCCAAAGCCTTTGACTGTGTGGATCACAGTAAACTGTGGAAAATTCTGAAAGAGATGGGAATACCAGACTGCCAGACCTACCTCTTTAAAAATCTGTATGCAATTCTGGAAGCAACAGTTAGAACTGGACATGGAACAACAGAGTGGTTCCAAACAGGAAAAGGAGCATGTCAAGGCTGTATATTTTCACCCTGCTTATTTAACTTATATGCAGAGTACATCATGAGAAATACCTAGCTGGATGAAGCACAGCTGGAATCAAGATTGCTGGGAGAAATATCAATAAGCTCAGATATGCAGCTTATGGCAGAAAGTGAAGAACACTTAAAAAGCCTCTTGCTGAAAGTGAAAGAGGAGAGTGAAAAAATTTCCTTAAATCTCAACATTCAGAAAACTAATATCATGCCTTCTGGTCCCAGCACTTCATGGGAAATAGATGGGGAAACAGTGGAAACAGTGTCAGACTTTATTTTGGGGGGGCTCCAAAATCACTGCAGATGGTGATTTTAATTGCAGCCATGAAATTAAAAGACAATTACTCCTTGGAAGCAAAGTTATGACCAACCTAGACAGCATATTAAAAAGCAGAGACATTACTTTGACATCAAAGGTCCGTCTAGTCAAGGCTATGGTTTTTCCAGTGGTCATGTATGGATGTGAGAGTTGGACAGTGAAGAAAGCTGAGCGCCAAAGAATTGATGCTTTTGAGCTTTGGTGTTGGAGAAGACTCTTGAGAGTCCCTTGGACTGCAAGGAGATCCAACCAGTCCATCCTAAAGGAGATCAGTCCTGGGTGTTCATTGGAAGGACTGATGTTGAAGCTGAAACTCCAATATTTTGGCCACCTCATGCGAAGAGTTGACTCATTGGAAAGACCCTAATGCGGAGAGGGGTTGTGGGAAGAAGAAGGGGACAACAGAGGATGAAATGGCTAGATGGCATCATCGACTAGATGGACATGGATTTGGGTGGACTCAGGGAGTTGGTGATGAACAGGGAGGCTTGGTGTGCTGCGGTTCATGGGGTCACTAAGAGTCGGACATGATTGAGTCACTGAACTGAACTGAGAGACTATAGATTTAGTTGTTTGATAGATCTGGGAAATATCCTTTCAGAATAACTATATGAAGAATTAACACATTATTGACTGGGGGATTTTTGCAGAAACTAACTCCTGTGAATGGCGATTTGTTATGTAAGTGAATATTGAAACACCTGCATTTGAGAAAATATCATGAACTTTTTTTGCACTTAGTGTATTTATTTGAAACTATGTACATGTCTTACTAAAGCCTTCTAATATTTTGTTAGAGTGTGATGGGCAGTATAGCAGGCAGCTGTGTGCAGGGAAACAGAATGTCTATTTCAAATGTATAGTGTTTCACTGTGCTTTCCCTGAAAGAGTAGGCTCTACAGTTTGTGGTAGCATTTTTTTTTTTTGTCCTGTGGTTATTTCCTCTAGAATATGTTCTTTATTTTACCTGAAATGGTACAAGGTGGATCTTTGGCGGGGGGTTGAGAAATTTTGTAATATCATTTTTGAAAATTTTATGGTAATGACTTGGTTTTATAATACGCACAAGGTTGGAACAAGAATCTAATGGAGCAAAATGTGAATGATAAAACAATCATAAGTTGTTTAATGAACCCTTGATCAATTTTAAGCTCTAACAACTTCACATGGTGATGTTAATTGTATCATTCTCTAGAAATGCACTGATACATCTCCCCTCAATAATGTTTAGGCAACAAAAGATGTATCAATACCTCTCCAGTTAATGATGTATTTGAAAGCTGCCATCCTCTTGCTCTAATGAGACCACTGGTAAAAATAGGAATGTGTTTAGCGGGGATTCTAAACTCTGAGCTCCACCATGGAGTTGCCACATGTTATTCATGGAGGAACCCTTGGTCCTGAATGCCAATGGAAATACACTGTTGTTGCTTTTCATAATTTAAATTTTTTTCATTCATACATTTATGAACTAATCACAATCAATGTCACCAGAGACTAGTTATGTATTAATTATGCCATAAATTGAGAAAAGGGGGAGAAAAAGGAAAGAAGGATTTGAGCAGATGAAATCATGACAATTTATTAATTATTAAAATTAAACATACTTTTTATTACTAAAAAATCTCTAAGTATTAAACAAAAGTTAAAAGCATTGTTATATAATTGTTTAAAGCTGGTTTCTCTTCACTGACTTTAGTGGATTATATTTCATAATTCCCATTATTCAATATTTTAGTAACTTTTTAAGCAAACCAAAACATTGATTTAGGCTCAAAAAAAATTCTTATCCTTCCCATTCACTCTGAACTCTCTATTAAGCACAATTGGATAATAATGTAGTGTGACCACTGCTGATTTCTTAGCTCCCTTTCCCCCCATATCAAGACAGTTCTCAGGATTACAAATGTGTTCATTTGAAATCAGGAATGCTACAGAAATACTAAAACTAACAGTTTTAAAGTTTACATATCATTAATGTGACTTAAATTGATTTACTGAGTCAAATATTGCAATTATCCTCAGCTAAATCCCTCAGTGGGGGATTTTAAAATGATGTAAATTGCTAATTTAGAACTGGAATCAATATCAGTTCAGTTCAGTTCCTCAGTCGTGTCCGACTCTTTGCAACCCCATGAACTGCAGCATGCCAGGCCTCCTTGTCCATCACCAACTCCTGGAGTTTACCCAAACCCATGTCCATCAAGGTGGTGATGCCATCCAGCCATCTCATCCTTTGTCGTCCCCTTCTCCTCCTGCCCCTAATCTTTCGCAGCATCAGGGTCAATATGGGTAATCATTTTCTTTTTATTCCCTCCATTCTATCCTCTCTCCCTCTGACCCTTCTTTCCTTCCTCCCTCCCTGCCACCTGCCCTCCTTCTTTCCTTTTCTCTTTCTTTATTTCTGCTAAACTAGACTATGCGGTACTTTCACCCATAGACTGCTCTGACTTCAACATTTGAGGAAATGAAAACAATATTTCTAGCTGCTGTTCGTAACACAGGGGCTGGGTGTATAATGACAAATATTTCTAATGACAAACATCCTATGTGAAGTGTTTATTAAATTACCTGTAAGCTTTAAATCTTAATTTATATATATAAAGTTGAACAATATAAGAAAAAAATAAAAGGAATTTGATTATAAAGAAATATTTCAATTTATGAAAACTCCTAGAAATCAGCCAGAGATGTTTGTGTTAAAGTTTGTATTATTTAATACTGTATTACCTTAGTGAATTTAATGCATCAGTAATTTAGATACCTGGATTGTTCTAAGATTGTGTATTTTGGGAGTTCTCAATACATATCAAAGCACCCTGCAGTGTTCTTTGCTTAAGGAGTCCAGCCTGTGTCTATAAACCTTTGGACAGTTTTCTTGGTTCATCACAGTAAGCATATTGGGATATTTTGAAATGAAAAGGAAGAAAAACCCATTCTGTCATAATGACAATTTTATAATAATTTTTGAGGAACAGTGTTAATGATCAACACTGGCTATAGAGATGATGATCTGACGTGTGTGTGTATATGTATGTTTGTAAATGTTTTACATTTGCAAGGACACTTAAAAACTGGTGTGTGTGTTTGTGTGTGTGTGTGTGTGTGTTGGGTAAATGCTTTACATTTGCAAGGATACTTAAAAACTGTGCCAGGTGGTACAGTTGGTAAAGAACTCACCTGCTAATATGAGATGCATAAGAGACGTGGGTTTGATCACTGGGTTGAGATGATCCTCTGAAGGAGAAAATGGCATCCCACTCCAACATTCTTGCCTGGAAAATCCTATGGACAGAGGAGCCTGGTGGACTATAGTCCACAGGGTCAAAAAGAGTTGAACATGAATGAGCACACACACACTTAGAAGCACAGCAGTAGTGATCTGCAAAAATAGAAATCTAGAAATATTGAGACCAATGTGTAAAGCAATGCTTCTCCCTCCATCACTGATTCTGGAGCAGCCTGGGAATGCAGACCTTTTAACACAGAATGAGGCACTGGTAGGACTGACATCTACAGAGATTCTGTAGGAATAGTCAGGAAGTTCCTATCCACTGTCTGTTATCTCAATGGTTTTCTTTATGTGTGTTCTTTTTTTTTTTAACTATTTATTTATTTATGGCTGCATCAGGTCTTGGTAGTGCCATGCGGGCTTTGTTTCCCTCCGGCATGTGGATAGTTACCTGGCTAGGGATCAAACCCATGTCCCCTGCATTGGAAGGCGGATTCTTAACCATTGTATCACCAGGGAGTCCTGTGTTTGATCTTTTTAAAGTTTAAAACAGGAGAATGCTCTTAACCCTCTCAAATCTTACTTATAACCCCAACATGAAAGCAGGAAAAAACATATCAGCTGTGTTTGAAGTAATGGTAAGAGCCTTAAGCTCTGTCCTGTCCAAGTCTCCGTCTGCATCAGTTCCTCTATGAACTCTTCCAGAGGATGAGGAATCTGCTCATGATTCATTCATTTTGATTAAGACTCTGAAGGCCGTAGCTACAGTGTAGAGAGGAAGGCTTTCACATTCTGCCATTGCTAGTCAGCTATTCCTAACTTTATTCTCTAATGTTAGCTAGGAACTAGGGGAGCCCAGAGTGTCTGGAAGAGAAGCAATGAGCTCTAATTTTCAGAGAGATTGAGGAGAAAAGTAAAATCTATTAGGCAGTGTCATAGAGAACATGAAAATGTTAACACAGTAAGTAGAACTGGAAATTTGAGAAACAGTACATTGGTTGTCTGGTAGGAAAAAAAAAAATACATAGGCCAAAGGGAGGCAAACACTGTGGAAAGAGAAAGATTACGAAGTTAGCTTGCCAACCTGGTACAGCTTTTGCTCCATTTGGTAAGTGTGTGTGAGTTAGTCGCTCAGTCGTGTCCAGCTCTTTGCAACCCTGTGGACTATAGCCCGCCAGGCTCCTCTGTCTGTGGCATTTTCCTGGCAAGGATATTGGAGTAGGTAGTCATTTCCTTCTCCAGGGGATCTTCCTGAGCCAGGGATCGAACCTGGGCTGCTGCACGGCAGGTGGAGTCTTTACTGTTTGAACCATAGGGAACTATTTGGTAAGAGGTCTAATTAAATGTTAAGACTCTCTAAGAGCTTATCTTACCCAGACCATGGCCTGGGAGACCAAAAGGGTGCTTCAGAAAGGAAGTAAAATGGACCCAAACTTCCCGATGTAGATCCTGGCTTTCAGGGCACCTTTGTTTTGCAGGTCCACTTGGAAATATTCTGGAGTTCAATTATTAAACTAGTGTCTGAATCTTTTCTTGAGTTAGCTATCTTTAAGGAAACTTTAGAAGCAGAGAGGCAGGAATGCCTTCTGTCTTAAATTTGCCCCAATCTCTGCTGGATCCTTAAATTCTTTCCTTGGCTTACCACACGTGTTAGATGAAAGTCTTGATAAGTTACTCTTATTTGTTGATGGTGATGGTGGAAAGGATGATAAATATGTAAAGAAAGTCAGGGAAACAACTCTGTAAGGAATCAATGATGGATTTTGCCTAGAATTTATGTATAAATAAAAAAGAGTAGCAAATAAAGAAACTGAAACTTAGAGTGAGCCAGTCTCCCTTATCAGTTCAGTTTAGCTCAGTCGTGTCCAACTCTTTGCAACCCCATGAATTGCAGCATGCCACACTTCCTTGTCCATCACTAACTCCCAGAGTCCACCCAAACCCATGTCCATCGAGTTAGTGATGCCATCCAACCATCTCATCCTCTGTTGTCCCCTTCTCCTCCTGCCCCCAATCCTACCCAGCATCAGGGTCTTTTCCAATGAGTCAACTCTTCGCATGAGGTGGCCAAAATATTGGAGTTTCAGCTTCAGCATCAGTCCTCCTAGTGAACACCCAGGACTGATCTCCTTTAGGATGGACTGGTTGGACTTTCTTGCAGTCCAAGGGACTCTCAAGAGTCTTCTCCAACACCACAGCTCAAAAGCATCAATTCTTTGGCACTCAGCTTTCTTCACCATCCAACTCTCACATCCATACATGACTACTGGAAAAATCATAGCCTTGACTAGACAGACCTTTGTTGGCAAAGTAATGTCTCTGCTTTTCAATATGCTATCTAGGTTGGTCATAACTTTCCTTTCAAGGAATAAGTGTCTTTTAATTTCATGGCTGCAACCACCATCTGCAGTGATTTTGGAGACCAAAAAAATAAAGTCTGACACTGTTTCCCTAACAGATGGGATCAGATGCCATGATCTTAGTTTTCTGAATGTTGAGCTTTAAGGCAACTTTTTCACTCTCCTCTTTCACTTTCATCAAGAGGTTTTTTAGTTCCTCTTCACTTTCTGCCATAAGCGTGGTGTCATCTGCATATCTGAGGTTACTGATATTTCTCCCACAATCTTGATTCCAGCTTGGGCTTTTTCCAGCCCAGCATTTCTCATGATGTACTCTGCATACAAGTTAAATAAGTACGATGACAATATACAGCCTTGACATACTCCTTTTCCTGTTTGGAACCACTCTGTTGTTCCATGTCCAGTTCTAACTGTTGCTTCCTGAGCTGCATACAGGTTTCTCAAGAGACAGGTCAGGTGGTCTGGTATTCCCATCTCTTTCTGAATTTTCCACAGTTTATTGTGATCCACACAGTCAAAGGCTTTGGCATAGTCAATAACACAGAAGTAGATGTTTTTCTGGAACTCTCTTGCTTTTTCGATAATCCAGCGGATGTTGGCAATTTGATCTCTGGTTCCTCTGCCTTTTCTAAAACCAGCTTGAACATAAGGAAGTTCACGGTTCATGCATCGCTGAAGCCTGACTTGGAGATTTTTGAGCATTACTTTACTAGCGTGTGAGATGCGTGCAATTGTGCGGTAGTTCAAGCATTCTTTGGCATTGCCTTTCTTTGGGATTGGAATGAAAATTGACCTTTTCCAGTCCTGTGGCCATTGCTGAGTTTTCCAAATTTGGTGGCATATTGAGTGCAGCACTTTCACAGCATCATCTTTCAGATTTTGAAATAGCTCAACTGGAATTCCATCACCTCCACTAGCTTTGTTTGTAGTGATGCTTTCTAAAGCCCACTTGAGTTCACATTCCAGGATGTCTGGCTCTAGGTGAGTGATCACACCATTGTGATTTTCTTCACCATAGTGAAGATCTTTTTTGTAAAGTTCTTCTGTGTATTCTTGCCACCTCTTCTTAATACCTTCTGCTTCTGTTAGGTACACTTATCCCTCCTTGCTATAACACCTGCTTATTTGATGCTTCTGTGATGTTGACACAGTTCTTTCTAGGTGTATCCATTTCTCAGATTGTATTTGCTTTGAATGCTTCTGGATGTCATGCCATCAGTGCAGTGTTTGTATGCGATTTCACATATCATTTGTGGTCTGTGGGCTGAATTTAAAACACAAAGATATTTTCCAACATTATGCATTAATCCTTTCTTTAAATAATTTTTTCTGTTTCTCTCCTTCTGGAACTCCAAAAACATTTATTTCACTATTTGATTTTGTTCTGCTGTTCCCTACAGTTCTGTTCTTTTTTCCCTAATTTTTTCCTCATTTTTAGATAGAGTAATTTCTATATACCACTCCCTCTTTCTCTGTCATTTTCATTATGATGTTAAGCCACCAGTGAAATTTTATTGCAAATATTATATTTTTGTGTTTTATAATTTCCAAAAATTTCTAGTTTCTATTTCTAGGCTGAGAATTTCTATATTTTAATTTATTGTGAGTATATTTTTCTGTACATCATTTTGTACTGTTAAAATAGATATTCTTAAATCCCTCTATGATAATTACAGTACCTTATTTCAGGTTTGGTCTCCATTGATTATCTCTTCTATTCAGAATGGGTAGCATTAATCTGTTTGTTTTTAATTTTGAGCTATGTCCTGGGTATAGAGACTCTGGGTTTTGTTATATTCTACCAAAGAAGAAGGATATTTCATGTTAATGGATAGAAAGACTCAATATTGTCAAGAATTCAGTCCTTCCCAACTTGATGTATAGATTAAAGGCAATCACAATAAAAATCCCTACATATTATTAATGGATATTGAAAAACACATTATAAAGTTTATATGGAGATGCAAAAGTCCCAGAACAACCAATACAATGTTGAAGAAAGAGAACCAAATTGTACTGGCACCAACACTACCTGACTTTAAGACTTACTATTAATTTCCAGTATGAAGAGAGTGTGGTATTGGTGAAAGAACAGACAAATCAATGGAAGAGAATAGATAGCTCAAATAGACTCATTAAGTACAGTCAAGTAATCTTTAACAAAAAAGCAAAAGCAATACAATGAAGCAAACATAATCTTTACAACAAATGGCATTAGAACAATTGTACAACCACATACAAAATATACATTTAGACACAGGCCTTATACCTATCACAAAAATTAATTGAAAATAAGAAAGAGAGCTAAATATAAGATGCAAAACAAACTCTTAGAAGATACCATAGGAGAAAGCCAAGATAACTTTATGCCTGGTGATGAATTTTTAGATAAAACAGCAAAGGCACAGTACATGAAAGAACTAACAGATAAGCTAGACTTCATTACAATTAAAAACTCTGCTTTGCAAAGAATACTATTAAGAGAATGAATATACAAGCCACAAAATGGCATAAAATATTTCAAAAGGAAAAGCTGATAGAATTCTTATAACTTAACAATAAGAAAATAAGAAACTTGATTTTACAATGGGCCAGGGATCTTAACAGACATTTCTCCAAAGAAGATATAAAAATTTAAGCATAAAAAATGTTTCACATCTTATGTCATTCAGTTCAGTTCAGTCGCTCAGTCGTGTCCGACTCTTTGTGACCCATGAATCGCAGCACGCCAGGCCTCCCTGTCCATCACCGACTCCCTGAGTCCTCCCAAACCCATGGCCATTGAGTTGGTGATGCCATCGAGCCATCTCATCTTCTGTCATCCCCTTCTCCTCCTGCCCTCAATCTTTCCTAGCATCAGGGTCTTTTCCAATGAGTCAGCTCTTCGCATGAAGTGGCCAAAGTATTGGAGTTTCAGCTTCAGCATCAGTCCTTCCAATGAACATCCAGGACTGATCTCCTTTAGGATGGACTGGTTGGATCTCCTTGCAGTCCAAGGGACTCTCAAGTGTCTTTTCCAGCACCACAGCTCAAAAGCATCAATTCTTCCACTCTCAGCTCATGTCATTAGGGAAACAAAATTTAAAACAAGGAGATAGCACCTTACACCTATTAGAAAGGCCAACACTGAACATTGAGATAATCAAATGCTGGCAAGGATGTGGAGCAAAAGGAACTCTCAGTCTTTTCTTGTGGGAATACAAAATGGTATAGCCACTTTGGAAGACAGTTTGGCAGTTTCTTTTTTTTAAATTAATTAATTAATTTTTTTTCTTTACATTATTGTGTTGGTTTTGCCATACATTGACATGAATCTGCTATGGGTACCTTAACATACTTTTACTGTGTGATCCAATAATTATGCTCCTTGTTATTTACCCAAAAGAGTGAAACTTACATCAACACAAAAGTCTGCACACTTTCTACCTGTTCATTGGAAAGTGATGTACTTTTTCGTATTAACCTTGAACCCTACGAACTTGCTATAACTTTCTAGTTCTGTGAGTTTTTAAAAAATTCTTTTGGGTTTCCTACATAGATGATCATATCATCTGTGAACAAAAACAGTTCTATTTCTTCCTTCTCAATACGTATACGTTTTATTTCCTTTTCTTACTAAATTAACTAGAACTTCCAATACAATGTTGAAAAGAAGTGGTGACAGGGGAAATCCTTTAGTGGTACCTGATCTTCATGGGAAAACTTCCAATATTTCATCATTAAGTATGATGGTATCAGTAGTTTTTTTGGAGCTATTCTTTATCAAGTTGAAATTGTTCTCTATTCCTAGTTAACTAAGAGGTATTTTTTTTTAAATTAGGAATGGGTGTTGGATTTTGTCAGATGCTTTTTCTGCATCTATTGATATGAACTTATGATTTTTCTTTGCTAGCCTGTGATTGTTGATGATGTGACTATTGTCGTTGTTCAGTTGCCCAGTCATGTCCATCTCTTTGAAGTCCCATGGACTGCAGCACGCCAGGCCTCTGTGTCCCTCACCATCTCCCAGAGTTTGCCCAAATTCGTGTCCATTGCATTTGTGATGTCATCCAGCTGTCTCATCCTCTGATGCCCTCTTCTCCTTCTGCCCTCAATCTTTCCCAGCATCACGGACTTTTCCAGTGAGTCAATTGTGATGGACAACATTAAATGGTTTTTGAATGTTGAAAAAGCCTTACATACCCAGGATAAATTTGACTTGAACATGGAGTGCAATTCTTTTTTACACACTGCTGGATTCAATTTGCTAACACTTTGTTGGAAATGTTTACATCTATATTCATGAAGATATTGGTGTGTAGTTTTCTTTTCCTATAATGTGTTTGCATAATTTTGGTATTAGGGTCATAGAATGAGTTAGGAAGTATTCATCCTGCTTTGAACTTCTGAAAGAGACTATAGAGAATTGATATCACACAATTTCTTCCTTGACTGTTAGAATTCACCAGTGGCCTCACCTGCACTTAGTGTTTTCTGGTTTGAATGACTGCTAATTACTGATTCAATTTTATGTAGGTTATCCAACTTTCGCACATAGAGCTGTTTATGAAAGAAAGTGAAAGTGTTAAGTTGCTCAGGCATGTCTGACTCTTTGCAATGCCAGAGGCTGTAGGCCACCAAACTCTTCTGTCCATGGAATTCTCCAGGCAAGAATATTGGAGTGGGTTGCCATTTCCTCCTCCAGAGAATCTTCCTGACCCAGCGACTGTCTCCTTCATTGCAGGTGGATTCTTTACCATTTGAGCCACCAGGGAAGCCCCAGAGTTGTTCATAGTGATCATTTATTATCCTTTTAATGTCCATAGGATCAGTAGTTATGGCCCCTCTTTCATTTCTGATATTAGTTGTTTGTATTTTCTCTTTTTTTCTTAGTTCACCTTAGCTACCTAAAGGCTTATTGGTTTTATTGATCTTTACAAAGGGCATGCTTTTGGTTTTATTGATTTTTCTCTGTTGATTACCTGTTTTTAAATTTCATTGATTTCTTTTCTAATTCTTTTTCTGATTACTTTGGATTTAATTTGCTCTTCCTTCTTTAATTTCCTAAGATGAAAACTTTGATGACTACTTTTGGTCTTCTTTTCTGATACACATTCCATGCTATAAATTTCCCTCTAAATACTGTTTTCACTGCACCTCACAGATATTTATAATTTTTTCCTTTTTCATGTAATTTAAAATGTTATTAAGTTTCTCTTGAGATTTCCTCTTTGACAAATGTGTTATTTAGAAGTATGTTGTTTAATCTCAACATACTGTGGGATTTTCCAGTTATCATTCTGTTACTTCTAGTTTAATCTCATGGTGGTCTGAGAGAAGACATTTATGATTTCTGGTCTTTTAAATTTGTTGATGTGTATTTTGTGAGCCAGAATGTGGTCTGGCTTAAAGAATGTTCTATGTGAGCTTAAGAGACATATGTATTCTGCTGCTGTTGGACAAAGTCTATAGCTGTCAGTTATATACAGTTGATTGATGGTATTGTTGAGTTCCACTATGACCTCATTGATTTTCTGCCAGCTGAATCTGTACACTTCTGAGAGAGGAGTGAAGAGTTCTTCAACTATAATAGATGATTCCTCTATTTTTCCTGGCAATTCTACTAATTTTTGCTTCGCATAGTTTGTTCTGTTGTTAGATGCATATATATTAAGGATTGCAGTATCTTCTTAGTGGGTTGATTCCTTTATTATTATGCTATTCCCTTTGTCTCTGATAATTTTTCTTGCTTCAAAGTCTGTTCTGTCTGAAATTAATAGAACTACTCTTGCTTCTTTTGACAAGTGGTGGCATGTATATTTTCCTCTATCCATTTATTTTAATCTATATATATCTTTGTGTTTTTAGCACATCTTTATGTTTAATATTTCTTGTAGACTGCATAATAGTTCTTATTTTTTGATCTACTCTAACAGTCTTTCTCTTTTGGTATACATTTAGATCATTGACTTTCATATTTTTGTGTTCCACTTGATTTCAGCATTTCATGGTTTTAACTAAGAATTTTATTATTTCATATTTTCTTTTCTTAGTATATTGGTTATACTGCTTTTTAATTTTTAAATTGCTTACCTAGAGTTTGCAATATGCATTTAGATCTAATGTAAGTCTACTTTCAAATAACTCTATACTGCTTAATGTAATAATATATATGCAACACATATATAATATAATATATATAATATGTATACTGCTTCATATGCATAGGTAGTGTATCTTATAAAAAAAATTCTCTTGGAAAAACTCTGTTAGCCTTTGTCCTGTTTCATTTTTTACTCCAAGGCCAAACATGCCTGTTACTCCAGGTATCTCTTGACTTCCTACTTTTGCATTCCAGTCCCCTATGATAAGAAGAAAATCTTTTCGGGGTGTTCTATAAGGTCCTGTAGATCTTCGTAGAACCATTCAAATTCAGCTTCTTTGGCGTTAGTGGTTGGGGCATATACTTAGATTACTGTGATATTGAATGGTTTGCCTTGGAAACGAACAGAGATCATTCTGTCATTTTTGAGATTGTACCCAAGTACTGCACTTTGGACTCTTGATGACGATGAGAGCTACTCCATTTTCTCTAAGGGATTCTTGCTCACAGTAGTAGATAATAATGGTCATCTGAATAAAATTTGCCCATTTCTGTCCATTGCAGTTCGCTAGTTCCTAAAATGTCAGTGTTCACTCTTGCCATCTACTGTTTGACACATCCAATTTACCTTGATTCATGAGTCTAACATTCCAGGTTCCTATGCAATATTGTTCTTTCTAGCATCAGACTTTGCTTTCACCACCAGACACGTCCACAACTGGGTGTTGTTTCAGCTTTGGCTCAGCCTCTTCTTTCTGTAGCTATTTCTCTGCTTTTCCCCAGTAGCATATTGGACACCTACTGATCTGGGAGGCTCATGTTCCACTGTCATATATAACAACAACAGTGCCTTGTTATAAATATAACAAGCTCTTGAGAGCTGAACATTGTGTAATGGGTAAAAGAAATTGCTATAAATAGGTCTTTAGTAATGTGATAGTAAGGTGTGGGGAGAGGGGAGTGTTATATAGTCATGATTAAGTCTTAGTGTTTTAGTGAGCCTACACTTCAGATTAAATTTTACAAGTGTGACTCAGTTTTTTCTCCCCACCCCCCAGAAATGTAGGGCAAGACGGCTAGAGTGGATTGGGGTTGGGTATTTCCCTTCGTATAACTCAGTTGGGCTCTGATGCAGAGATACCTAGCAGGTGAGACCCTAGTTAGCTAGTTTTCCTTGAGGACAGGCCCCGTGAAGAAGGTATTCTGACATATTTAAAGAAATTTTTTTTCTCTCTCCTCCTACTAGAAGCTTGAGGGGAAGATGATTTTTCTCCCATATTTGCTGTGAAACCTGGGAGAACTCCTGGGGTTAAGTCTCAAAATACTGTGGGAATCTCCATATGACTGGGTTCCCCTGGAGGCTTTAATTTTCAGAGTTGTATACACAGAACCTTCAGGAATTCATCAGTCACAGCTGTGGTTTTTTCACCTGCACTGGTTTCTGAGGTGGTTTCCACTGTGAGTCTCTGTTCTGGTAAGCCATGACTCCCTGTGCTTGCCTATCTACCTCTCCAGTCTTGAGGACAGCGGTTTGTCTACGTCTTCCCCTGTTTTGCAGGTCTAAGAAGAGTTGGTTTTTCAGTGTGTTCGCCTTTTGACTTGGTAGGACAAAGGAATACCTTCTAAGCTCCATAGATGAAGAACCCTTTTCTTTGCATTTCACTTTTAGATTTTTATTTGGCTGTGTGCTTACATGTGGTTTTCCATATGAATTATAGAATAAATTTATTATCTTCAAAACATTCTGGGAACATGGATATCTTTAGTAAGTCATTTACAACCAGGAATAGGGACTGTCTCCCCATGTATTCAAGTCTACATCTTTTATAATTTAAAAAAACCTTAAAAGTTTTGTGTATTATTTGTTAATTCCTAGATTTTATAGTATTATTTACAGTACTATGAATACCCTCCTCAATTTATATTTCATGTTGTTTATTATACAAATGTTATTATGTTAGTTTTTAATGGGGGTATAAAGTACATATAATAAGTTGCATAAATCTTAAGATTTCACTGGAATTTTTATTTTATATATAGCCAGGTCAACATATGAAATCTTTTGTAGGATTCCAAAGTTCCTTTCATGTCTTGTACCATTTGTCTGAATTTTATACAAGAAGAACCAAACTTTATGTACCTCTTTATGTTTGCATTCTTTGACACTATGCCTTGAGATTTACCTATGATGGTTCATACTTTTTCATTTTTGAGTAGTATTTCAGTGCATAAATAGGCCAAAATTTGCTTTTCTATCTTTCTATTGATGATTAGATTGTTTGATTTGAGTCCATTGAGAATAAAAGTTTCTATGAACATTTTTAGACATGATTTTGCTAGCACATAAGTATTCATGAAAAATGCTTTAGATTTTCATAAGTTGATCTTCTATCTAGTTAATCTTCTTGAATTTTCATTTTAAAATTTGCTGAATCTGTTCATTTTAAAAATAATTATAAAGTTTGAAAATAAAGCAGTAGGAAATTTTCTGATCTTCATGTGTGTGCTTAGTCGCTTAGTCACATCCAGCTCTTTGTGACCTCATGGACTATAGGCTCCTCTGTCCGAGGAATTCTCCAGGCAAGAGTACCGAAGTGGGTTGCCATTCCTTTCTCCAAGGGATGTTCCCAAACCTGGGTCTCCTGCATTGCAGGAGAATTCTTTACCATCTGAGGCAGCAGGGAAGCCTCTTTTGATCCTTATGCTTCCTATTTATTTTTCTTCTTTAAAATATTCATCATGTCCTATAGTACTTTGTTAAATAACAGTAGTAAAATTGTGTATCTGTGTAGTATTCCCTATCTGAAAGGATCATATCTAAAGTTTCTCCAGTAAAGTTACTGTATTAACATTATAAATAGGTATTGAAGTTTCTGCATTTTTATATCAAACTATTGAGGTAATAACATATTTTTCTTTTTTTTTCATCTGGAGAAGTGTATTAATGGATTTTCTGATCAAAATTATATTTGAATTCTTGGAATCATAATGTTTTCTTTTAATACAGTGTGAGATTTAGATAGCTAACATGAATTTGGGTAAACTCTGGGAATTGGTGATGGATAGGGAGGCCTGGCGTGCTGTGATTCATGGGGTCACAGAGTCAGACACGACTGAGCAACTGAACTGAACTGAATTTACAACTATGTTTCATGTAGCATGTATCAGATTTTTTTCTTATTTTTCTCCTTTTCTACCTTCTTTCCCTGTTTTGGAAAAGTTATGCTAGCATCATGGAGTAAGCCAAGAAAATTTACTTTTTTTTTTTCAACAGTCAGAAACAACTTGTAAGAATTAGTTGCCAATAACCTCAGATATGTAGATGACACCACCCTTATGGTAGAAAGCGAAGAGGAACTAAAAATCCTCTTGATGAAAGTGAAAGAGGAGCGTGAAAAAGTTGGCTTAAGGCTCAACATTCAGAAAACTAAGATCATGGCATATGGTCCCATCACTTCATGGCAAATAGATGGGGAAACAGTGGAAACAGTGTCAGACTTTATTTTTTTGGGCTCCAAAATCAGTGTAGATGGTGATTGCAGCCATGAAATCAAAAGACGCTTACTCCTTGGAAGGAAAGTTATGGCCAACCTACATAGCATATTGAAAAGCAGAGACATTACTTTGCCAACAAAGGTCCATCTAGTCAAGGCTATGGTTTTTCCAGTAGTCATGTACGGATGTGAGAGTTGGACAGTGAAAAAGGCTGAGCGCTAAAGAATTGATGTTTTTGAATTGTGGTGTTGGAGAAGACTCTTGAGAGTCCCTTGGACTGCAAGGAGATCCAACCAGTCCATCCTAAAGAAGATCAGTCCTAGGTGTTCATTGGAAGGACTGATGTTGAAACTGAAACTCCAATACTTTGGCCACCTCATGTGAAGAGTTGACTCATTGGAAAAGACCCTAATGCTGGGAATGATTGGGGGCAGGAGGAGAAGAGGACGAAGAGGATGAGATGGCTGGATGGCATCACTAACTCAATGGACATGGGTTTGGGTGGATTCAGGGAGTCAGTGATGGACAGGGAGGCCTGGCGTGCTGCGGTTCATGGGGTCGCAAAGAGTCGGACATGACTGAGCGACTGAACTGAACTGAACTGAAAGTTTGGTAGAATTTAACTCTTAAGCATGTGGGTCCAATGCATATGAGGAAGTATCTTTGATTATAATGTAAATTTTTAAATGCTCATTTGTCTCTTCATGTCCTGTATTTCTTGCACTAATTTTTAGGGTATCCAAAAATTCATCATTTTGATATAGTTGTTTTTTTTTAATTTACACATACTAGGCTTTTTTTTTATTATAATAGTACTTAAATTTTTTTTCATTTTTACTTTGTATTTTTTGGAACTGCTTTTACAGTCTGTTTTACTTTGTTCTCCAAATGGGAAATGTTTTCTTTTGTTACCATTATTACTATTATTTAAATTTCTATGGGTTAGCTCGCTTGCCTTTTTCCACAACTACTTCAAATTAATGCTTTGCTCATTTGTTCCCAAACTTTCTCGATTTCTGATACATGTATTTAAGGCTATGTTGTTGTTCAATAACTAAGTAATGTCTGACTCTTTGCAACCCCATGGGTTACAGCATGCCAGGCTTCCCTGTCCTTCACTGTCTCCTGGAGTTTGCTAAAACTCATGCTTATTGAGTGAGTGAGGCAATCCAACCCTCTCATGCTCTGTCACTCCCTTCTCCTCCTGCTCTCAAAATTTGCCTCTAAATATTGTGTTAGTCTTAAATATTGTTAATGCTGACATGCAGTGTTTAATTTTTACTTTACAATATCCCTTTACATTTCTAATTATTCTAAGGATTATGAAGTAATGGATTGTTTTCTAGAATTTTATTTTTAGCAATGTTTTTCTTATTATTTTCTAGTTTATTACATTATGCCCTCATAGAGGATAGTATTCTCACTCGTGTGTAAATTTTTCTGTATAGCTAATAACTCAAGCATATAAATTGTATGAGATAATAAAATCAAGAAAATATTAAGAAATCTGTACATTAACTTATTCTTTATCTGCTTTATTAATTTCTAAAAGAAGTATGCTAAAATCTTCATTTTCTGTCAATTGACACTTCATATAATTTGAAGCTAATTTAGGAGTGTATTCTTTACTGTGTTCACCAACATCAAAGATATATACGGCACTGCAATAATTTTTGATGATTTTATTTTGACAGAATTTAAGATAGCTATCACAAATTCTGGTCCATACACTCTTGTGTGACTTTTAAATTATTTAATTTTAGATTATTTTTGATTCCTTTTCTTTAAATGTGTTTCTTATAGATGATATGTTGATTTTTTTTTTGAAATTGAGACTCTGACTCTAATTGGTGAGTTTGTTTACATTAGGATTTCTTTTCACATTATTATTTAATAACTTGTATTGGTTTACTTTTTTTCTTTCTTATTTTCCAGTGAGTACCTCAGGTTTTCTTTGCTGGCTTAAAATTTAAGTTATGCATTCTTTAAAGAAAAAATTATTTAGTAACTTGGCTATCTGTTTCTACAGTGCTTGCCTTAACATACAAATAATACTTATATTTATTTATCCCGTCTCTTCATTCTTTCTGGAGTAATTTCTCCACTCTTCTGCAGTAGCATATTGGGCAGAGGCTAAGCAAAAACAGCGACCAGTTGTAGATGTGACTTGTAATGGAAGTAAATTCCGATGCTGTAAAGAACAGTATTGCATAGGAACCTGGAATGTTAGGTCCATGAATCAAGGTAAATTAGAAATGGTCATGTGTCTAATCAATCGCCAGCCCAGGATTGATGCTCGGGACTGGTGCAGCGAGATTTCCGGGGGGGAGGGAGGAGGGAGGGGGGACCCGGAGGGGAAGCATATGTAAACCCATGGTGATATCATGACAATGTATGGCAAAAACAATAATAAAAAAAAAAAAAAAAGAAATGGTCAAATAGGAGATGGCAAGAATGAACATTGACATTTTAGGAATCGGTGAACTAAAATGGACAGGAATGGGCAAATTTAACTCATGACCATTATATATCTACTATTGTGGGCAAGAACCCATTAGAAGAAATGGAATAGCCCTCAAAGTCAACAGAAGAATCTGAAATGCAGGACTTGGGTGCAGTCTCAAAAAGGACAGAATGATTTCTATTCATTTCCAGGGCAAACCATTCAATATCACAGTAATCTAAGTCTATGCCCCGACTAGTAATGCTGAAGAAGCTAAGGTTGAATGGTTCTATGAAGACCTACAAGACCTTATAGAACTAATACCCCCAAAAGTTGTCCTTTTGGGATGCAAAAGTAGGAAGTCAAGAGATACCTGGAGTAACAGGCAAATTTGGCCTTGGAGTACACAATGAAGCAGGGCAAAGGCTAACAGAGTTTGGCCAAGGGTCATAACAAACACCCTCTTCCAACAACATGAGAGAAGACTCTACATATGGACATCACCAGATGATCAATACTGAAATCAGATTGATTATATTCTTTGCAGCAAAAAATGGAGAAGCTCTATACAGTCAGCAAAGCAAGACTGGGGAGCTGTCTGTGGCTCAGATCATGTACTTATTATTGCTAAATTCAGACTTAATTGAAGAAAGTAGGGGAAATCTCTAGACCATTGAGGTATGAACTAAATCAAATCCCTTACAATTATACAGTGGAAGTGACAAATAGATTTAAGGGATTAGATCTGATAGACAGAGTGCCTGAAGAACTGTGGATGGAAGTTTGACATTGTATAGGAGACAGTGATCAAGACCATTCCCAAGAAGAAGAAATGCAAAAGGCAAAATGGTTGTCTGAGGAGGCCTTACAAATAGCTGAGAAAAGAAGAGAAGCTAAAGGCAAAGGAGAAAAGGAAAGATATACCTATTTGAATGCAGAGTTCCAGAGAATACCAAGGAGAGATAAGAAAGCCTTACTCAATCATCAGTGCAAAGAAAATAGAGGAAAACAATAGAATGGGAAAGACTAGAGCTCTCCTCAAGAAAATTAGAGATACCAGGGAATAGTTCATGCACAGATGGGTACAATAAAGGAGAAAAATATGGACCTAACAGAAGCAGAAGATATTAAGAAGAGGTAGCAAGAATACACAGAAGAATTATACAAAAAAGTTCTTCATGACCCAGATAACCATGATGGTGTGATCACTCACCTAGAGCCAGACATCCTGGAATGTGAAGTCTAGTGGGCCTTAGGAAGCATCACTACAAACAAAGCTAGTGGAGGTAACGGAATTCCAGTTGAGCTATTTCAAATACTGAAAGACGACGCTATTAAAGTGCTGCACTCAATATGTCAGCAAATTTGGGAAAACTCAGGAGTAGCCACAGGACTGGAAATGGTCAGTTTTCATTCCAATCACAAAGAAAGGCAATGTCAAAGAATGCTCAAACTACCGCACAATTGCACTCATCTCACACGATACCAAAGTAATGCCCCAAATTCTCCAAGCCAGGCTTTAATGATATGTGAACTGTGAACTTCCTGATGTTCAAGCTGGGATTTAGAATCAGCAAAGCAACAAGAGATCAAATGGCCAACGTCCGTTGAATCATTGAAAAAGCAGAAGAGTTCCAAGAAAACATCTACTTCTGCTTTATTGACTACACCCAATCATTTGACTGTGTGGATCACAACAGACTGTGGAAAATTCTTCTAGAGATGGGACTACCAGACCACCTTACCTGCCTCCTGAGAAATCTGTATGCAGGTCAAGAAGCAACAGTTAGAGCTAGACATGGAACAACAGACTGGTTCCAAATTGGGAAAGGAGTACATCAAGGCAGTATATTGTCACCCTACTTATTTAACTTCTATGCAGAGTACATCATGAAAAATATTGGACTGGATGAAGCACAAGCTGGAATTAAGATTGCCCAAAGAAATATCAATAACCTCAGATATGCAGATGACACCACCCTTATGGCAGGAAGTGAAGAACCAAACAGCCTCTTGATGAAAGTGAAAGAGGAGAGTGAAAAAGTAGGCTTAAAACTCAATGTTCAAAAAACTATGACATTGGTATCTGGTCCCATCACTTCATGACGAATAGATGGGGAAACAATGGAAACAGTGAGAGACTTTATTTTGAGGGACTCCAAAATTAACGCAGATGGTGACTGCAGCCATGAAATTAAAAGACGCTTGCTCCCTGGAAGAAAAGTTATGTCTGATCTGGACAGCATATTAAAGAGAAGAGACAGTACTCTGCCAGCAAAGTTCTGTCTGGTCAAAGCTGTGGCTTTTCCAGTAGTCTGTATGGATGTGAGAGTTGGACTATAATGAAAGCTGAGTGGCAAATAATTGTTGCTTTTGTGCTGTGGTGTTGGAGAAGATTTTGGAGCGTCCCTTGGACTGCAGGGAGATCAAACCAGTCAATCCCAAAGGAAATCAGTTCTGAATATTCATTGGAAGGATTGATGCTGATTCTGAAACTCTAATACTTTGGTCACCTGATGTGAAGAACTGACTCATTTGAAAAGACCCTGATGCTAGGAAAGATTGAAGGCACAAGGAGAAGAGGATGACAGATGATGAGATGGTTGGATGGCATCACTGACTCAATGGACACGAGTTTGAACAAGCTCCGGGAATTGGTGATGGACAGGGAGGTCTGGCGTGCTGCAATCCATGGGTTTGCAAAGAGTCAGGCACAACTGAGCCACTGAACTGTATTCATTTATCCCTAGTGATTTTTGTAAAATGTTTTTTAATATATAAAATTTCCATCAAGTTAGAAACAGAGAAAATAATAAAACCAATATATCAGCAACCTCCTCCTTGTACTAGCAACACATTGTCATTATTTCATTTCTATCATCCTCATGACCCCCACCCTGCAACCCCCAAAGTTATTTTGAAGCAAGTTCAAGATGTCATGTTATTTTACCCATGAAATTTTAGAATATATTTATAAAAAAGACTCAAAATCTTAACCACAATTCTATTATCAAAAGCTAAAAAAATAAATAATTATTTTATATAATCAGATATTCAAGAGTTCACTTTTTCCTATGTGTCTATAATTTTTTTCTTGACAATATGTTTGTTTGAATCAGAATCTAAATCATGTGCTCACATTTGACTGGTTATAAGTCTTTCACAGTTTTATCCATGCTCCTCCAAGTTGTAGCAGGTTCAGCATCAGAAGGAAGTTAGGTAGAAAAGCAGAATCTTGGGCTCCACAGGAGACCAACGAAATCTGAGTCTGCATTTTAATAGGAACTCCAGTTTTGACAACCGCATATTAAAATATATCAGCAATATCAGTCCCTCCTGTTTCTCTCCCTCATTTCTTAATTGCAGTAACTAAGTCTTCTGGCCCATAGACGTTAGTTTAGATTTTGATAGTTACTCCCTGTGATATTCTTAATATGTTTTCCTCAACCTCCTGTTTTATATAAATTGATAGAGCTGGAGTTTGGATTATATTCAGTACAATTATAAAAAGAATTTATAAATGATAGCATGTACTTTCATTTGGAGATACACAGCGTCTAATAGTGTCTGTTTTGTAAAGCCTGTTAACTGAGATACTGATCATGTAGGAAAAATAGAATATTCTTTCACTTAACCAGTTTTCAGAATGAAATTTATCAATAGCATCTGCTTAAAAGGACCAATGAAATTTATATTTTGTATTGTTTTGTTTGCTTTTCTTTCTTTCTTTCATTTGCTCATTCATTTTGTAATCATTAACTCATGGATTTAAACACATTTTGTGTATTTCAACCCATTTCTATTACTATCCTTATTGATGTTCAAATATTCCCACTTTAGACCAGGTTGGATTCTCAATCCTTTTGGTTTAAATGTAGTAGGCTTTTGTAACTTCTCTGCCTCTTGGTATGATAAGCTTTCTGATTTGTTATTCTCATAAACATTCCTATCCCAAACCATTAGCCATTTCTACAATGAATCTGGGGCCTTTTGGTGTGAAATGGTTTTAAGACTACAATCTGAGTATTGTTATTGTTTTGTCACTCAGTCGTATCTGACTCATCGTGTTAGTTGCTCAGTCATGTATGTCTCTTTTTTTTCTTATTTATTTATTTTATTGTAACAAATTCAAGAAAGACTTTTTTCTTTACATTATCGTGTTGGTTTTGCCATTCATTGACATCAATCCGCCATGGGTATACATGTGTTCCCCTTCCAGAACCCCCCTCCCACCTCCCTCCTGATTCCATCTCTCTGGGTCATCCTGGTACACCAGCCCTGAGCACCCTGTATCATGCATCAAACCTGGGCTGGTGATTGATTTCACATATGATAATTTACATGTTTCAGTGCCATTCTCTTTGTGACCTCATGGCTGTCTCCTGCTAGTCTCCATCTGTCCATGGAATTTCCTAGGCAAGAACACTGGTGGAGTGAGTTGCCATGTCCTCCTCCAGGGGATCTTCCTGACCCAGGGGTTGAACCTGCATTGCCGATGTATTCTTCACTGCCAAGCCACCAGGGAAGAGTATTAGTGAGGCTTACTGATACAATCATTGTTGTCTAACATAGTGTATCACTGTGAAATACATGAAAGATGCACACATTTTTTGAGAATATTAAGCCCAAAGACATTGCAAACTTGGACTGAAAAGGATAGCAAGAGGACAAAATGAAAGAGAAAGCTGAAAATTCTTGAATTTCCACAAGCAGGAAACAGGGCAATATAATTACTCATTTGCAAACACGTGCACCCCTTCATGAAGAAGGAAGGATGACCTTAGGGAAAAGCTGTAAGTTTGGAGGGTGGAGCTGTGAGCAACAGAGGATTATGTCCAGGACTTGAAAACTAAAGGAGTTTGCCCAGTTGGATTTCAAAATTGCTTGGGACCAATGATGCCCTTCCTTTCTTTAATTTTCTCCCCTTCTAAATAGGACTATCTATGACTATTACCTAATGCCTGTAACACTACTGTATTTTGGGAGAAAATAACTTGTTCCTGAGTTTCACAGGCTCACAAGGGGAGAGGGATTTTGCCCCAAAATTCCTAGTACCTCACTCATGCCTAATTTAGACAAGATATTTAACTTGAACTGATGAGACTTTTTTGCTTGGGATTTTTCAGGCAAGAATGTTGGAGTGGGTTGCCATTTCCTTCTCCAAGGGATCTTCCCTCCCCAAGGATCCAACCTGGGTCTCTAAGCCACCAGGGAAGCCCAAAAAGACTTTAGATGTGATTTTGGCTTTAGGTTGCTGCTGTAATGGGTTGAGATTTTTGGTAATTCTGGGACTGGAGTAAATGTAGTTTTGTATATGGGAGGGATATGAATCTTTAGGGATAGAGGGAATATTAGCATTGGCTGAATAAGGGATTGCCAAAACTATGTTCAAACCCTAATCCCCAGAACCTGCAACTATATTCTCTTATGTACTAAGAGGAACTTTGCAGATGTGATTAAGGATCTTGAGATGAAGATATTATCCTAAATTATGCAGTTAGATTCAATCTAATCATAAAGGCCTTTATAAGAGGAGGCAAGATGATCAGAATCAGTTGTATGAGTTGTGATCATGAAAGTTAAAGGTTGGAATGATGTAAAAAAGAACCTCCAAACCTAGTATTGCAGTTCAGTTCAGTTGCTCAGGTGTGTCTGACTCTCTGCGACCCCATGGACTGCAGCACGCCAGGCTTCCCTGTCCATCACCAATACCTGTTTCTTACTCAAACTCATGTCCATCGAGTTGGTGATGCCATCCAATCATCTCATCCTCTGTCATCCTCTTCTACTCCTGTCTTCAGTCTTTCCCAGATTCAGGGTCTTTTCCAGTGAGTCAGTTCTTTGCATCAGGTGGCCAAAGTATTATAGCTTTAGCTTCAACATCACTCCTTCCAATGAATATTTGGGACTGATATCCTTTAGGATGGACTGGTTGGATCTCCTGGCTGTCCAAGGGACTCTCAAGAGTCTTCTCCAACACCAGAGTTCAAAAGCATCAATTCTGTTCTCAGCTTTCTTTATAGTCCAACTAGCTTATCCATACATGACTACTGGAAAAACTATTGTTTTTACTAGACAGACCTTGGTTGGCAAAGTAATTTCTCAGGCTTTTCAATATGCTGTCTAGGTTGGTCATAGCTTTTCTTCAAAGGAGCAAGCCTCCTTTAATTTCAAGGCCACAGTCACCATCTGCAGTGATTTTGGAGCCCCCCAAAATAAAGTCTCTCACAGTTTCCATTCTTTCCCCATCGAGTACCCGTGAAATGATGGGACCAGATGCCATGATCATAGTTTCCTGAATGTTGAGTTTTAAGCCAACTTTTTCACCGTCTTCTTACACCTTCATCAGGAGGCTCTTTAGTTTTTCACTTTCTGCCATAAGGGTGGTGTCATCTGCATATCTGAGGTTATTGACATTTCTTTGGGCAATCTTAATTCCAGCTTGTGCTTCATCCAGTCCAATATTTTTCATGATGTACTCTGCATAGAAGTTAAATAAGTAGGGTGACAATATACTGCCTTGATGTACTCCTTTCCCAATTTGGAACCAGTCTGTTGTTCCATGTCTAGCTCTAACTGTTGCTTCTTGACCTGCATACAGATTTCTCAGGAGGCAGGTAAGGTGGTCTGGTAGTCCCATCTCTTTAAGAATTTTCTACAGTCTGTTGTGATCCACACAGTCAAATGATTTGGCATAGTCAATAAAGCAGAGGTAGATGTTTTTCTGGAACTCTTGTGCATTTTTGATAATCCAACGATGTTGGCAGTTGATCTCTGGTTCCTCTGCCTTTTCTAAATCCAGCCTGAACATCTGGAAGTTCACAGTTCACAATGTGGTAGTTTGAACATTCTTTGGCATTGCCTTTCTTAGGGATTGGAATGAAAACTGACCTTTTCCAGTCCTGTGGCCACTCCTGAGTTTTCCAAATTTGCTGGCATATTGAGTGCAACACTTTCACAGCATCATCTTTTAGGATTTGAAATAGCTCAACTGGAATTCCATCACCTCCACTAGCTTTGTTCATAGTGATACTCCTGAAGGCCCACTTGACTTTGCATTCCAGGATGTCTGGCCCCAAGGTGAGTGATCACACCATTGTGGTTATCTGGGTCATGAAGTATGCAGGCACACTCTAAAAATAGTTGGAAACAAGGAAATGGTTCATTTCCTAGAGCCTCGGGAAAGAACCACTCTGACAAATAAGAATTTGGTTTAGGATTTTGGGCTTCCGACTTCTACAAATATAAGAGAATAAACCTATGTTATTTTAAGCTACTAAGTTTGTGATAAATTTGTGACAGCAATTATAGGAATACATTATTGATATTTACTGTTTCTAGGACTTTTATTGGTTAGAACAGAAAAAGATATGTATTTTTAAAATATAAAATACATATTCCGAACTACTGGATATGATTTACCATTATCAAATTTCCATCAGTGTCTGTTTTCTCACATGCTGAAAAATATCAGTTCACAGTGGCAAAAAAATAATTACTCATTTGCTCTGTCTTGGATTACAAATAACATCAGTTTTAGAATGATATTATCACTACTACCACCAAAAATACGATTACAAAAATGGTTTATTTGTAGATTATTTCCCACTGAGAGTGTAAAATGAAATTACTATGCCTTAAAGTCATTTGGAATAGCTCTTCTCTGTATGATTATGCCACCAACCGGAGACTGAGTTAGCTTCGTTTGTTTCATTTTTAGATTTTTAACAATTTCTTTTTGTTTGAATTTTATTTTATAATCATGTAAAATATTTTTATGGCTCCAACACTAAATCTAGAAATCAAAGAAGTTTGACTTCTCTCCCTGTTTTTCCACTATTCACTTTCACTTATACAAGTACATATTTTTTAAAATTTCTGGACAATCGCTGATTTATTTTTAAAAATAGCCCAAAGAATACTTGTTCTTTACCATGCATTAGTAATATAAATAAAAATGTCCAATCATGGAAATTTTAAAACATACTAAAAGAACATAGAAAAAAAATAGAAACTTCCCTGGACTCACCACCAACCTTATAATTATCTGCTAAAGACTCATGGTTTTCATCTATACAGTCTCCCATACTCATTTTTTTCCTCTTCTTGCATTATTTTGAAGCAAATCTGAAATTCTAAATTATTTCATCTATAAATACTTTAGTAAGTAAAAGATAAGGAATCTCAAAAATAAATACTATTACTATGTCAGCAAAATACAGAGTTTAAACTGTCATCATTTATTTTCAGAATTCTCTTTTTTGAACTGGAATCAAATAACATCTATCTATTGTAATTTTTTCTTTACAAACATTTTCAATCTACAGGTTCCTTTTACATAAGTTTTTTTGGTGCCATTTTTTCATTTGTTACTAAAGCTCTATTATTTGTTCTGCAGATTTTCTGATAGTTGGTATTTTACAGATTGTGTCCCGGTGATACCATTTAATGTGTTTCTCTGATCAGTCTGTTCTCTGTCAATTGATGTTCGGACATAGGGTCTTGCTAAGACTTCTTCAAAGGTAGTATTTTAATCTTCAAACAAAAGGCATATATTACATGATTCTCTCTCTCTGTCTCTAGTGACCAGTTCCTTGATCCATTAAGTATTTTAGGGGCTGTGAATTGATACTTAATTCTATCATTACTTCCTTCATGTTTAGCTGGATTTCTGCCATGAAGTGAAACAAACTTCTCATCTACTATTTGGTTATCCAGTGATATTATTCATATAGAAAGGCAGGATAAATGTCTTCTATTTAGGGTACAACTTTTTTTTTTAATGAGGTGATTCCCTGGTGTCAAAGCTCTTCAGAGAAACAGAACCCATAGAGCATGTATTAATATATGTGTGCATAAGAGATGTAAGGAATTGGCTCACATGCCTATGGCAGCTAAGTCCCAAGATCTGTAGTTGACAAGCTCTGACACCTGAGAAAGAGCCAGAGGGGTTCTAGTTTGAGTCTGAAGCTTGAGGATCAGGAGAGCTTATGGTGTGAGTTCCAAAGATGGGCAGGAGAAGCCTGACATCCCCAGGTCAGCAGTCAGGCAGATGAAGTTTATTTTTTATCCATGAGAGGGTCAGTCTTTTTGTTCTATACAGGCCTTCAGCTAATTACATGAGGACCACCCACATTAGGAAACAATGGAAACAGTGACAGATTTTAATTTCTTGGGCTCCAAAATCACTGCAGATGGAGACTCCAGCCAGGAAATTAAAAGACACTTATTCCTTGGAAGAAAAGCTATGACAAACCTAGAAAGTGTAATTAAAAGCAGAGACATTATTCTGCTGACAAAGGTCACTTTAGTCAAAGCTATGATTTGTCCAGTAGTCACGAATGGATGTAAGAGCTGGATCATAAAGAAGGCTGAGCACTGAAGAATTGATGTTTTTGAACTGTGGTGGAGAGAAGACTCTTGAGAGTCCCTTGGACAGCAAGGAGATCCAACCAGTCCATCCTAAAGGAAATCAGTCCTGAATATTCATTGGAAGAACTGATGATGCAGCTCCAATACTTTGGCCACCTGATGTGAAGAACTGACTCATTAGAAAAGGCCTTGATGCTGGGAAAGATTGAGGGCAGAAGGAGAAGGGGACAACAGAGGACGAGATGGTTGGATGGCATCACGACTCAATGGACATGAGTTTGAGTAAGCTCTGGGAGATGGTGAAGGACAGGGAAGCCTGGCATGCTATAGTCCATGGGGTTGTAAAGAGTTGGGCATGCCTTAGCAACTGAACAATTGGGAAGGACAATCCTCTTTAACAGTGTACCAATCCAAATGTTAATCCCACCCAAAACATCCTCAGAGACATATCCAGAATAATGTTTGATGACATATCCAAGCACCTCAAGGCCCATTCAAGTTGATATGAAATATTAACCATAATATCTTACCTCTTCAAACAGCAGTCATTTCCTTTTTATTCATTCCTTTTTATGTTTTTTCTAAAAGAAAGAGTCATCATGATCTCATGGATTTAAATATATTTGATGTGTTTCTATCCATTGAAATTGTTTTCATTATTGGTACTCAAATTGTTCCATTTCTGGAGTATTCCATTTGGCTCCTAAGTCGTTTTGACACAGTTCTAGTAGTTTTTGCTAGCTTCCTTTTATTGTGATATTCACACTTATAATGTCCATTGCTTGCTTTAAATTTGAATCAGTCATTTCTGTTAGGAACCCTGCTTCTCTTTACAGAGTAAATGCCATAATCTGGGTGTTAGAGGTGCACATTAATTATTAATTATTATTTGGTTGTAATTGTTTTTAATATTCTCCCTAGATAAATCTGCAGATATGCAATTCTCATTATTTAAATTCAGAATGAAAAAAAAAATTATTTTATGTTTTTCACTGTCTTTTTTAAATAATTACATCTATATGTTCTCTGTCCTACTAGAATCCCAGTTACCAATAATACTGACCTTGACAGAATCAGTGTATCAAATTAATGACTATTTTTGGATCCCATATTACACAAACAGTATCTGAAAAACAATACCTGTATCACCAGTGATGATATTATTAAAACAGTGAAAGATTTTGTTATTATATCTTTATAAATTATTCACTAGAACTATATGTAGTCAAATTACTGTTTTAAAATCATATGGAGCTCTGTTTCTATGTGTGGTAATGCCACTATCTGGATATATGCATATATTCTTTCATTTTATTTGATTTTAAAAACTAATTAATAGAAGTCTAATAAAGGAACTACCATTATATTGTTGTTTAATCACTAAGATGTGTAGGACCCTTTTGTGATCCCAAGAACTGTGCCCACCAGTCTCCTCTCTCCATGGGGTTTTGCTGGCAATAATACTGGAGTGGCTTGCCATTTTCTTCTATGGGGGAATCTTCCTGACCCAGGGATTGAACCCACATCTCCTGTTTGGAAGGCGGGTTCTTTACTGCTGAGCCAATTGGAGAGCCTGAGGAACTACAATACGATGCAGCAATTCTCAGTTCAGTTCGGTCGCTCAGCCGTGTCCGACTCTTTGTGACCTCATGAACTGCAGCACACCAGGCCTCCCTGTCCATCACCAACTCCCAGAGTCCACCCAGTCCCATGTCCATTGAGTTGGTGATGCCATCCAGCCATCTCATCCTCTGTCATCCCCTTCTCCTCCTGCCCTCAATCTTTCCCTGCATCGGGGTCTTTTCCAGTGAGTCAGCTCTTCACATCAGGTGGCCAAAGTATTGGAGTTTAAGCTTCAACATCAGTCCTTCCAATGAACACCCAGGACTGATCTCCTTTAGGATGGCTGGTTGGATCTCCTTGCAGTCCAAGGGACTCTCAAGAGTCTTCTCCAACACCACAGTTCAAAAGCATCAATTCTTCAGCTTTCTTTATAGTCCAACTCTCACATCCATACATGACTACTGGAAAAACCATCGCCTTGACTAGATGGACCTTTGTTGACAAAATAATGTCTCTGCTTTTAAATATGCTATCTAGGTTGGTCATAACTTTCCTTCAGCATCTTTTAATTTCATGGCTGCAGTCACCATCTGCAGTGATTTTGGAGCCCAGAAAAATTCTACTTATGGGTAAATATTTGAAGGAAAAACATCATTATCTCCAAAAGATATCTGTATTCCCATATTCACTACAACATTATTTATAATAACTACAAGACATGGAAGTGACCAAAGTGTCCATTAATAGGTAAATGGGTAAAGACAATGTGAGATATATACACATATGTGTGTCTTCACACACACAGCAATGGCTTGACTGTATGTTAAAACTTATGCTTAGTTAATTTATGTGAAAGGAAGTATGGATTGTGTTCAGATTCATCTTTATGCATATGGAACTTCAATTATTCTAGCACCATTTGGAGCAAAGAGCATCCTTCCTCTTTTTGTTTGTTTCTTTCTCTGTTTGTTTCTTTGTCAAAGATCACTTGGCTACATTTATGTAAGTCTAGCTTTTGACTCTATCCCACCATTCTGTTCCCTCCATTCCCTTGTACTTAACAATTTAAAAATTGTGTATCCACCACTTTCTTAAATAAAAGGTGGCATACTATACATAACTCTTTTAGTCAGTTCACATTGTTAAAACAAGATGCAGTAAACTGGGGACACTTTATCCCACCATCCTGGACACTGGGAAGTCCAAGATGAAGGTGTCTGCCAGTGTGGCTCCTAGCAAGGGCCCTCTTCCTAGTTGTGTCCAAGCATGGTAGAGACTGAAAGGAAGCAAGCTCTCTCTTATTCTTCTTAAAAGAGTTTTAATCCTGTTATGAGAAGATTTAATTACGTCCCAAAGGTTCCACCTTTAGTTTATCACATTGAGAATTAAAGTTTCAATATTTGAATTTTGGGTAGGCACATATATTCGGTCCATAATACATACTTTCTTTCTGCCCAGTTGCATTGGTCAGTAACTCCATTACAATGTTTAAAAGCAGGGGTATTAGTCGCGAGGGTTTTCTTTTCCTGACTTTTATAGGACAGCCTCTAGTGTTTCCCTCTTAAGTAAGATACAAGCTTTTTGATGGATAAACATGTTTGTAGGTAGCTAGGTGAGAGGTACAAAGATGGGCAAAATAAAGGACAGAAATGGTATGAACCTAACAGAAGCAGAAGATATTAAGAAGAGATGGAAGGAATACACAGAAGAACTATACAAAAAGGATCTTAATGACCCAGATAATCATGATGGTATGATCACTTACCTAGAGCCAGACTTCCTGGAATTCAATGTCAAGTGAGCCTTAGGAAGCATCACTATGAATAAAGCTAGTGGAGGTGATGGAATTCCAGTTGAGCTATTTCAAATCCTAAAAGATGATGCTGTGAAAGTGTTGCACTCAATATGCCAGCAAATTTGGAAAACTCAGGAGTGGCCACAGGACTGGAAAAGGTCAGTTTTCATTCCAATCCCTAAGAAAGGCAATGCCAAAGAATGTTCAAACTACCGCACAATTGCACTCATCTCACACACTAGCAAAGTAATGCTCAAAATTCTCCAAGGCAGGCTTCAGCAGTATGTGAACTGTGAACTTCCAGATGTTCAGGCTGGATTTAGAAAAGGCAGAGGAACCAGAGATCAATTGCCAACATCCGTTGGATCATTGAAAAAGCAAGAGAGTACCAGAAAAACATCTACCTCTGCTTTATTGACTATGCCAAATCATTTGACTGTGTGGATCACAACAGATGGGACTACCAGACCACCTTACCTGCCTCCTGAGAAATCTGTATGCAGGTCAAGAAGCAACAGTTAGAGCTAGACATGGAACAACAGACTGGTTCCAAATTGGGAAAGGAATATATCAAGGCAGTATATTGCCACCCTGCTTATTTAACTTATATGTAGAGTACATCATGAAAAATACTGGACTGGATGAAGCACAAGCTGGAATCAGGATTGCCCAAAGAAATATCAGTAACCTCAGATAGGCAGATGACACCACCCTTATGGCAGAAAGTGAAAAACTAAAGAGCCTCTTGATGAAGGTGTAAGAAGAGGGTGAAAAGGTTTGCTTAAAACTCAATATTCAGGAAACTACGATCATGGCATCTGGTCCCATCATTTCATGGGGACAAGATGGGGAAACAATGGAAACTGTGAGAGACTTTATTTTGGGGGCCTCAAAAATCACTGCAGCTGTTGACTGCAGCCTTGAAATTAAAAGAGGCTTGCTCCTTGGAAGAAAAGTTATGAACAATCTAGGCAACATATTAAAAAGCAGAGACATTATTTTGCCAACCAAGGTCTGTCTAGTCAAAGCAATGGTTTTTCCAGTAGTCATGCATGGATAAGCTAGTTGGACTATAGAGAAAGCTGAGCACAGAATTGATGCTTTTGAACTGTGGTGCTGGAGAAGACTCTTGAGAGTCCCTTGGACAGCCAGGAGATCCAACCAGTCAATCCTAGGGGAACTCAGTCCTGAATATTCATTGGAAGGACTGATGTTGAAGCTGAAACTCCGATACTTAGGCCACCTGATATGAAAATACTGACTCATTTGAAAAGACCTTGGTGCTGGGAATGAGTGAAAGAGGGAGGAGAAAGGGACAACAGAGGATGAGATGGTTGGATGGCATCACAGACTCTATGGACATGAGTTTGAGCAAGCTCCAGGAGTTGTTGATAGACAGGAAAGCCCGGTGTACTGCAATCCATGGTGTCGCAAACAGTCAGACATGACTGAGTGACTGAACTGAATTGACTGAGGTAGGTAGGTAGATTAAACCATGTTTTAAAACATCTCCATCAATTCCCTTTTTATTACTATTAGGTGAATGGATCTCCATTTATTCCTATTAAATGAGTGGATATTATGTTAGAAATGGATATTTAATTTTGTCAACTGCCTTTCCTGTGTCTATGAAGATGAATGATTCATCTTACATCTTTTACTTGATTATAATGATAAATTATATTAAGAATTTCCTATTGTTGAAACACACTTATACTCCTTGAGTTGACCCTACTTACTAATATTTACCATGCTTTAATGTGATGCTTCAGGCTAATGATTGCTAGTATATAATCTACATTAGAATTGTGCAGTATTGTTTATAAATGGAATTAGTCTGTATTTTTATGGAGCAATCTTTGCTAGGTTTTCTTATCATGTTATATACTGATAGAATTTGCTATGAAATCTTTTGGGTCTAGTGCTTTTGGATCTCATTAGCTACTATTTTTATTTCTTCAGTGGAAAATGATGTGTTTAAACTCTTTGTCTCCACTGTGGTTATCTTTGGTAATTTGTTGTTTTCTAACAAAAAAAAAAAACACTATTCATTTTATAATGATTCCTTGAACATGTATATCTTCCCTTCAAAAGATAAATACTCTTCCAAGCATCATTAAGTCTCTTGTTGATTTTTCTGGAATTTTAGCTCCAGCTTGTTTTAGATGTATTTTTACATTTTTGGTTTAGTCTCTAAGTTGTGTCTCTTTTGCGACCTCATGGACTGTAACCCACCAGGCTTCTTTGTCTACAGGATTTCCCAGGCAAGAATACTGGAGTGGGTTGCTCTTTCCTGTTCCAAGGGATCTTCCTGACCCAGGGATCGAACTCCAGTTTCCTGCATTGGCAAGTCTCCTTTACGGCTGAGCCCCCTGGGAAGCCCATAAGTAAATACATAAGTATTTTTACTTATGTTGTCTTTACTTGTAAAGACAGCAATGCTTTTTTTAAAAAAATGACTTGATTACATTTACTTTCCAGTATCTTCAATTATCCTCATGGGTTAAATTCTATTCTTGCTTGAGTACTTTCCCTTAGGAGAGTTTGAAGTCAGACTTTTGCAAAGCTCATGAGGTTTGTTAAGTCAAGGATTTTTTTTCTCATCAGATTTAAATTACATACTGGCAAATATAAAATTTTACAATCGCAAACATTTTGTTCCCTACAGCTTACAAATAATACTCTGTTGTCTTCTTGCTTCTTTCTTTTCAGTATAATTTTTGTTTCTTTTAAATATTTGCTGCTTCATTTTTGGAAGATTTAATTATTTTGGATGTTATTATACTAAAATATATCTAGGTATAGGTTATTTTTTACATTTTAAAAATTTATTTTTCAATTGAAGGATAATTGCTTTACAGGATTTTTTTGTTTTCTGTCAAACCTCAACACAAATATGGATAACTAGGTATTTCTATGGCTGATTCATGTTTAAGTATAGACTTTTTTTTAAAATTTTATTTATTTTCTTTACATTATAGTGTTGGTTTTGCCATACATTGACATAAATCTGCCTACAAAGACCTCTTTTCAATTTTCATCTTTGTTTAAATTGGGCAAATTTATTTTTCTGATTTCATCATATATATTTTAAAACATACTCTTCTAGTACTTCTATTATCTGTATATTTTTGCTTCTATTTCTAATCTCCAGAAGTCTTTATTTTTTTTACATGTCTCATCATTATCTTTTCCTGCTGCCTTCCAAGAAAGTTTCTCAATCTGATATTTTGGCTCACTAATTTGTTTTAAAAATTGGTGCTCTTTATTCACCTATCATATTTTTCAGAACTCATATTTCACCTTGTTATCTTTCTTCTTGGTACTGCATAACACTCCCCAAATCCTCCATTTTCGATTAAAGAATATGTTTTATGTTTATTTGGATGATCTGTTCCAGCAATTTTTCCTCACACAGTTATTGATCAGTTTATTATCTTTATTTTGTAAGTTACATCCCTCAGCTCTCTAAAGTCATGTTTCCCTGAGGATAGCAGGGGCTTTTTCTGGAATTTTAGCAAAAGATCCCAGATCGATCCCTGAGTCAGGAATATCCCCTGGAGAAGCGAATGGCAAGCCACTCCAGTATTCTTGGACTTCCCTGGTGGTTCAGGGAAGTCAGTAAAAATTCCACCTCTAATGGTAGTTCAGACAGTAAAAAATCCACCTCTAATGTAGGAGACTTAGGTTTGATCCTTGGGTTGAGAAATATCCCCTGGAGAAGGAAATGGCTACACACTCTAGTATTCTTGCCTGGAGAATTCCATTGACAGAGGAACCTGGTGGGCTGCTACAGTCCATGGGGTTGCAAAGAGTTGGACACGACTAAGTGGCTTTCATTTCATTACTTCACTTTATCCTACAGTAAGAAATATATTCTATATATATGACCCATTTGATTGTTGTTGTTCAGTTGCTCAGTCATGTCCAACACTTTGCCACCCTATGAACTGCAGCATGTCGGGCTTCCCTGCCCTTCACTATCGCCCTGAGTGTACTCAAATTCATGTCCATTGAATCAGTGATGCCATCTAATCATCTCATCCTCTGTCATCCCCTTCTCCTCTTGCCTTCAGTCTTTCCCAGCATCAGGGTCTTTTCCAATGAGTTAGTTCTTCACATCAGGTGGCCAGAGTATTAGAGTTTCGGCATCAGTCCTTCTAGTGAATACTCAGGGTTGATCTCCTTTAGAATTGACTGGTTTGATCTCATTGCTGTCCAAGGGACTCTCAAGAGTCTTCTCCAGCCCACAGTAGAAAAGCATCAATTCTTTGGTGCTCAGTCTTCTTTATGGCCCAGCTCTCACATCCATACATGATTATGGGAAAATCCATTGCTTTAACTATATGGACCTTTTTGTTGGCAAAGTGATGTCTCTGCTTTTTAATACATTATCTAGTTTTGTCATAGCTATTCTTCAAAGGAGCAAGTATCTTTAAATTTCATGGCTGCAGTAACCTCTACAGTGATTTAAGAGCCAAAGAAAGTGAAATATGACACTCTTTCCTCCTTTTCCCCATCTATTTGCTGTGAAATGATGGGACTGGATGCTATGATATTCATTTTTAAAAATTAATTTGGTTATTTTAATTGGAGGCTGATTGCTTTACAATATTGTGATGGTTCCTGCCATACATTGACATCAGTCAGCCACAGGTGCACGTGTGTTCCACCATCCTGAACCCTCCCCCACCCCACCACCATCCTCCCCACACCATCCCTCTGGGTTGTCCCAGAGCACCAGCTTTGGGTGCTCTGCTTCATGCATTGAATTTTCACTGGTCATCTATTTTTTTTTAATTTTATTATTATTTTTTTTAATTGTTTTTGCCATACATTGTCATGATATCACCATGGATTTACATATGCTTCCCCTCCGGAACCCCCCTCCCTCCTCCCTCCCCCCCGGGAAATCTCGCTGCACCAGCCCTGAGCATCAATCCTGGGCTGGCGATTGATTAGACATATGATAATTAACATGCTTCAATGCCCTTCTCCCATATCATCCCACCCTTACCCTCATCCACAAAGTCCACGAGTCTATTCTATACATCTGTGTTCCTTTTGCTGTCTCGTATGTTGGGTTCTCGTTACCGTCTTTCTAAATTCCATATATATGCGTTAATATACTGTATTGTTGTTTTTGCTTCTGGCTTACTTCACTCTGGATAATGGGCTCCAGTTTCGTCCATGAGTAGAATTGCTTCAAATGAATTTTTTTTTTAATGCTGAGTAATATTCCATTGTGTATATGGTCATCTATTTTTTTGACTGTTGAGTTTTAAGCCAGCTTTTTCACTTTTCTCCTTCACCTTCATCAAAAGGCTCTTTAGTTCCTCTTCATTTTGTGCCATTACAGTAGTATCATCTGCATATCTGAGGCTGTTGATATTTCTCCAGGGAATCTTGACCCCAGCTTGGGAGTAATCCAGCCCAGCATTTCATATTATGTACTCTGAATATTAGTTAAATAAGCACGGTGACAATATACAGCCCTGACATACTGCTTTTCCAATTTTGAGCCAGGCCATTGTTCCATGTACAGTTCTAAGTGTTACTTCTTATCCTGCATACAGGTTTTTCAGGAGGCAGGTAAGGTGGTCTGGTATTCCCATCTCTTCAGAATATTCCACAGAATATTTGTTGTGATCCACACAGTCATAGGCTTTAGTGTAGTCAATGAAGCAGATTTTTTTGGAATTCCCTTCTTTTCTTCTATGCCAGAGCATGTTGGCAATTTGATCTCTGGTTCCACCTTTTCTAAATCCAGCTGGTATATCTAGAAATTCTCGGTTCACATCCTGTTGAAGCCTACCTTGAAGGATTTTGAGCATAATCTTGCTAGCATGTGAAATGAGTGCAATTTTACAGCAATTTGAACATTCTTTGGCATTGTCTTTCTTTGGGATTACAATGAAAACTGACCTTTTCCAGTCCTGTGGCCAGTGCTGAGCTTTCCAAATTTGCTGGCATATTGAGTGCAGCACTTTCACAGCATCATCTTTTAGGATTTGAAATAGTTCAGCTGGAATCCCATCGCCTTCACTGGCTTTGTTCATAGTAATGCTTCCTAAGGTTCACTTGAATTCACACTCCAGGGTGTCTGGCTCTAGCCGAGCGACCACAGCATTGTGGTTATCTGGGTCATTAAAAGCTTTTTGTACAGTTCTTCTGTGTATTCTTGTTACGTCTTCTTAATCCCTTGCTGTTTTTGTCCTTTATTGTGTCTGTCTTTGCATGAAATATTCCCTTGATATCTCCAATTTTTTAAAGAGATCTCTAGTCTTTCCCATTCTATTGTTTTCCTATATTTCTTTGCATTGTTCACTTAAGGCTTTCTTATCTCTCCTTGCTATATGTATCTAAAAATACATATTTCATGATGAGCAGTGCGCTCTGACATTTCCTGGTCAATTTTACTTTATTGAAAAATACTAGCCATTATTTACTTCATTCATTTAATCATGTACTAATGAGTCAACACCTATTGCTTGAAATCTTGAGGATACGGGAGGGCAAGACTGAAGGTCAGGCAATAGTTAAGGAGGAGGAATAAGAGGAATAAGTCCTAGAGTTCAAGGCAACACAGGATCTCTCAGATTAATCTAGTTTGCTCCACTCCATTGAGCAATAATTCTGCACTGGTATTCACTTCTAAACTCTTAGTATAGGAACAATGCTGTGAGGTGGCAGTCCCTTTGGTTTATACATTCCTGCCCTGGTGTTTAGTGGAGAAGAGGTTCGATCAACGAATGTCCAAGGGTGACTGGTTCAGTTTATACCTATATTAGCTCCTCACCCTAAAAGGCTGCTCTAAGAATAGCAACACCCAAGGTGCTTGGTGGTTACTGCTGATTTCTGATGCAAATGAGCAAGCAGTGATTATCCCAACACAATGAAGGGTGATACTAGAGCAGAAATGTCAAAATCTGCCTTGATCTGTACTTCATTGCTGCTCTCAGGCTGCCTGCATCCTAAGGGGATTCCCAGCTCCTCCCGGACCAATTCACAGTGGCCTTCACTCTCCCTGGGATTTCTGCTTTTATGTTATTTCCTCAGATCGATAGTTCTTTTCCTTCCACAGTTTCCCCAGAGTGGATTATATTTGGAAAAATCCAGCAGCCTTATGTTAGGTCTTTTCAGAAATCTATCAAGTTTAAGGCTCAAAAATTGTACTTTTTCATGATGAAGTCCTCACTGATTAATCTGAGGTGAGTGTATCTCAGAAAAAGAGTTAGGGTGATGAAAAGATACATCATTTTATTGTTGTCCAGGATGCTGTTGTATTTGATTCTCCTGGGCTGCCCAGGAAGCACTCATTCTTGCAGGTTCCAGGTTAGGTTTCAATGATGCATTTCAGCAGTGTCTATATAACCAAAGTCTAATGAGAGATTTCAGTCACTAATGCACTCAAGGCAGTCAATCAGAATAGCTCAGGGAAAACAGTCTTTGCATTTGTCTGAAGCTTGTGGCTCACTGAAGATAATTCAGGTCACTGCTTTTTCCAGGGATACATTATGGCTCATATGTGGGGATAAGCATACGCTAGGGTTATCCAGCAACTATGTGGGGTGGCTCTCTGACTACAGTGAATAATATGAAGAACTCCAAAAGTCACCTCTGCCTCCAAAAGGAACTCTATACCTGCTCTGACCTTTTCTTCAGGTTAGTCTTAAGTTCTCGGTGCTAGTTTAACATTTCTGTTACTTGTAATTTCTTTGAGTTAATTGACAAAGACCAAAGAATTATTTCCGAACCCCAGTGATAGACGCTCTTTCAGACAGTAGCACACATTATGGTATCAATGTTGATTAGTAATCACCCTTCATTCCAGTTAAACAGGTAACCTTTTGTACATCTGACTTCATCCCCTTTCTCCACAAAGATGCTTTCCCCTCCTATATTCCCCATAGTTTTTGCTACTACTATTGACACCTCTGCCTATAGTGATCCTCACTTCTTCCCCTGCTCTCATCATCCCACAACCAACTCCTATTAGTTTTAACTTCTAAGTCTCTCTAACTTCGGCATACTTTATGTCTGGCATCTCATCCCACCACCCTAGGCATATCTCACTAGATATCTTCTCCAGCCTTCTGACTGGTCTTCTGACTTTGATCTTGCCTTTAATTCTTTGCCAACATAGCAGCCAATGTTTTGACCACGTCACTACTATGTTGATACTCTTCAAAGTTGCCTAATTGCCCATAGAGTTTGCAAGTGTCTTCCCCACTAAAATTATACCCAAGAAATACAATGCAATTCTATTAGTGTCAGCAACTAAGGCACTTGATCTCATTGAATACAAAAGTGGATGGGGGAATATATATGAGACATATCCAAATTTCTGGAATGAGAAGTACATTCTTATAACATTGTAGGTATTCAGTAAACATTTCTTGAGTGAGTTGAAAATGGGGTCACAGAGAATCAGGCATGACCTAGCAACTAAACAACAATGAAACACAAGAAAGGTAAATTTGGTAGCAAGAAGCAGTTGAAGATAAGTTCAGAGCATGAAATTCAATGAGTAGAGTAAAAAAGAATGCTGGGAACATATGAAAACTTAGTTTTGTGTGTGTACTCATACACATGTACACATATGAGGGGAAAATGTGCTCTTTATTGCTAGTAGACCTTCTAGCAATAGTTCTCAAATTAGGAATATTTTAAGGATAAAATTGTAATACAATGTTACCTATGTCAACCTACATTCCTGCCTAGATTTTGGAACCCACTGTTAGTAAATGAAAAATTCAATCCAAATTCAAAGCATAATTCAATAATACATTTCCAATATGTCATATGTGCAATTCTTTAAAAAAAATACAGACCTCCGTGTTGCTGTTGCTCAGTCATGCAGTGTGTCCAACTTTTTGCGACCCCATGGACTGCAGCACACCAGGCTTCCCTGTCCTTCACTGTCTCCCAGAGTGTGCTCAAACTCATGTCCATTGAGTCAGTGATGCCATCCAGCCATCTCATCCTCTGCCACCCCCTTCTCTCCTGCTCTCAATCTTTCCAGGCATCAGGGTCTTTTCCAGTGAGTCAGCTCTTCGCATCAGGTGGCCAAAGTATTGGCACTGTACCACCAGACCTTCCAATGAATATTCAGGATTGATTTCCTTTAGGATTGACTGGTTTGATCTCTTTGCTGTCCAAGGGACTCTCAAGAGTCTTCTCTAAGCACCACAGTTTGAAAGCATCAATCCTTCAGCATTCAGCCTTCTTTTTACTCCAACTCACATATCCATACATAACTACTGGAAAACCATAGCTTTGAATATAGAGATCTTTGTCAGCAAAGTGACATCTCTGCTTTTTAATATGCCATTTAGTTTGCTCATGGCTTTCCTTCCAAGGATCAAGTCTCTTTGAATTTCATGGCTGCAGTCACTGCCCGCAGTGATTTTGGAGACCAAGAAAATAAAGTTTGTCACTGTTTCCACTTTTCTTCCATCTATTTGCCATGAAGTGATGGAACTGGATGCTATGATCATAGTTTCCTGAATCTCTCCTCTTTCACTTTCATCGAGAGGCTCTTAAGTTCTTCACTTTCTACCATAAGGGTGGTTTCATCTGCTTATCTGAGGTTCTTGATATTTCTCCCAGCCATCTTGTTTCCAGCTTGCGCTTCATCCAGCCAGGTGTTTCTCATGATGTACTCGGCATATAAGTTAAATAAGCAGGGTGACAATATACGGCCTTACGTACTCCTTTTCCTATTTGGAACCAGTCTGTTGTTCCGTGTCCAGGTCTACCTTTTGCTTCCTGACCTGCATACAGGTTTCTCAAGAGACAGGTCAGCCGGTCTGGTATTCCCATCTCTTTAAGAATTTTCCACAGTTTATTGTGATCCACACAGTCCAAGGCTTTGGCATAGTCAATAAAGCAAAAGTAGATGTTTTTTGGACCTTTCTTGCTTTTTCAATAATCCAGCGGATGTTGGCAATTTGATCTCTGGTCCCTCTTCCTTTCCTAAAACCAGCTTGAATATCTGGAAGTTCATGGTTCACGTATTGCTGAAGCCTGGCTTGGAGAATTTTGAGCATTACTTTACTAGTGTGTGAGATGAATGCAATTGTGTGTTTGTTTGAGCTTTCTCTGGCATTGCCTTTCTTTGGGATTGGAACAAACACTGACCTTTTCCAGTCCTGTGGCCACTGCTGAGTTTTCCAAATTTGCTGGCATATTGAATGCAAGACTTTCACGTCATCATCTTTTAGGATTTGAAATAGCTCAACTGGAATTCCATCAACTCCACTAGCTTTGTTCATAATGATGCTTCCTAAGGCCCACTTGACTTCACATTCCACAATGTCTGGCTTTAGGTGAGTGATCACATCATCGTGATTATCTGGGTCATTAAGATCTTTTTTGTATAGTTCTTCTGTGTAGTCTTGCCACCTCTTCTTAGTATCTTCTGCTTCTGTCGATATGTATTTTAATATCTGGTAGATGTTATCAAATGGAGCTGAGCTGGGACTAATAAAATAGATATTTCTTAGATTATCTAGATTGGTCCTCTGATAAAGCCAAATGTTGGGCAAACCAGTTAAGTCCCATCAGCACCCAGACTGGAATCCTGAAATATCATTTTCCACCTAAAGAAATCAGTTTTATGTAATGACTGAATTCTGGGTCTGGTTTAGGAAATATGCAATGAAAATTGGCACATATTATACCAGATAGGAAGGAACCTACCACACAGGCTCTACTCAAAAGGACTCAATCGTTAACCTGAATAGCTCTCATTGGACAAAGACTGGACAACCAATTGGAGTGGAAATGTTTAAAATATCAGATAATTAAAAATCAGGATAAATTTGTGATTTCTGGATGCTAGAGAATAGGTCACAATTTTCAAAACTAGTAAGCCAAGGGAAACAAAAATTTTACCCTGACTTTCCAGTATGAGCTGAACCTTACAGTAATTCAAGTAGTTGAAGTCAAGCTTCTCTTTGTTTTTCTGTTCCAGCTAATAAAGAAGAAATGATAGAACATCATCAATATTGAACTGGTCATGATATTCAATGGCTAGTAACATTAAAAAATGGAGTAATAGATATTATCTGTCTCCTGATAGAAATACACAAAACCCTGTATAAAATAATCACGTCATACACAAAAATTTAAATCTTAATCTTACTCTTCTATATCTCATCAAAGAGACAGAGTCAACAAAATTCAAATTGTGGAGGAATTCTGTATGACAAAAGAGCCTTTTTCTTTAACAATAAAAAAAAATGCAAAGATAAAAACCCAGGATATTGAAGGAGAATCCATGAAGAGACGAGACATGTAGGAAAGAATCACCATGTGTGCACCTATTTGGACTGCAAATCAAGTAGGGCAAAAGGGACAAGAAAATAATTTTTCTTTCAAAGAAAAATTTTTCTTTTAAAAGGGAAAAGAAAATAACTGCAGACTTGTGAAGAATAATGAGTATTTGAAGGTTTTGAGAATATGTTTTATATTTTAAGATGATGATGGTTTCATCTTTAAAGTAAAGACAAGAGCCCTCAGTTTAAAAAATTGGTAAAGCTGGATGTTGGGAATAGTTAGTTTGTCATATGATTTTTTCTACTTATGTTTATGTTTTTAATTTCCATAATAAAAAGTTAAAAAATGTTTCCATTAATTCAAATTTGTATAGTTTCTAAGAGCAACAGTGAGAACTCTTTTATCAAGAGAAGAATTTAGATGCTCAACTTTCCTTGATTAATATTTCAAGGAAGTTAATAAGATACCATTAAAGTTAGAAACTCAATTATCTGCTCGAGCTTAACATTGGCAAATTTTCTTTCCAATCAATTTCCTCTGCTTCATACAAGTTTTTTCAAGAAAGCTGAGGGGACTAGAAATTATAACTGAGAGATAAGAAATAACTTTGGAAATTTGTTTTATGGTTTAATTTCATATTTAATCTAGACTTTGGCAATTGCATACACATTGCCTAACGAAGTTTTAGAAAAACTAGCCTTATGTACCATATTTAGAGAGCTTTCTACTGTTCTTGGCTTTCTGTTAAGTATCTTCCCCTTTTTTTCAGTTATCTTTTACTTCATTGAATGGAACATTTTTCTATAATAAAGTTGGAAAATCAGGTAATTGAACAAATAATTATACCTTTGTTCTAGTTGGCTAACCATTAGAACATTGTATACCAAACTTCAGTCTATATGGATTAGATATTTAAATATAAAAAATGAAGACATAAAAGCAATATTAGAAGATACTGATGAATTTTTATAAACTATGATAAGGAATGACTTCCTCATGTGATATCAATTCAGAACCTACATAAAAACACTGATTGAATTGGAGACATAGAAAGTTATATCACAATATTGCAAAAGGCCTGCTCTATCCAAGTTTATGGCCAACTGGTAGATATCTAAAATACATGTTATTAAGAGTTAATGTTCTTAATAAACTGAGCATTTACAAATGGATAAAGTTTGGGAGAAAATGGACATGAATAAATGATGCACAAATAAAGCAATGGAAATACAAATTACCAACATACACATGAGAGAAAGGTTCATCCACACTTTCTAGTAATAAATACAAATTAATATAAAGAGGAGATGACATCTCCTCATCTGGGTTTTACTGGACAGATGTGTGGTGTTTGGTGCTGCAAACTGCTGGGGGGAGTTGAACTTGGCACAACCTCTCTCAAAGCAGTTTGATTGTATTAAGAGCCTTAGCATTTGCATAACCTTTAACATGGAAATTCTTTTCTTTATAAAAATAACAAAATAAGTGTGGAAACACTAACATAAACATTTATTGCAGCATTGTTTATAATAGCAAAAAAGCTGTAAGCAATCTGAAATCCCAGGGATGAGGAATGTATTCAACCCTTTGATAGATACATACAGATGCCAAAGAATGCCTTATTAACATATAAAGATGGTGATGGCTCTTGTTAAGTGGAAAAAGAAGGGTTCAGAGCAGTATTTGAAAAGTTTCTGGTAAGAACTTCTACTGTAAAATGTAACAATAGGAAAGATTGTAAGATGATTCAAGATAGAGTGCTTGTTCTTGTTGCGGTAGAAAGACCTGTGGGTAAACTACAGCTCCAGAGGCAGAGCCCAGAGTGATCACGTAGTCTGCATGATGTAAGTTCATCTGATTTTAATGCATCTCAAAGATAAGAAATGTAACACTTTTTTGTATTTGGGTGGAACATGGATAGGTTTTTGAATCTAGAACACACAAATACATGGACGTAAACAGGGAAAAACTGGCTGCCAAGAAAGCTTGGGAAAGCTGATGAGGAAAGACTAATGCTACTGGTTCATAATACCCAGTAACTAAGGGACTTTCAAACTCTGTGATACAAGTATCAAGTGATATACATTATGATAGCAAGTTGGAATAATCTACTGGGTTAAATTACTCATAGTATTAAAATTAATTTTACCCATTTAGTTTTACCTTTTTAAAAAGATGAGGATACCACAAAATGTAATATCAGATATGTGGCATGCTTTATCCTTCTGTTGGACAGTGCTGCTGTATTACTGTAGTAAAAATCTAATTATGTCATACCTCTGCTTGGAAGCTCTCAGTGTCTTCCTATTATTCTTAGGACAAGAACAAAAGTTTTTAATGTGGCCTGGAAGCCCATGAAGAACCTTAGCCCTGCCTTTCTCACCATTTCTAATATGTTCCAGTCTTCTTGATTTCTGAGGTCCAGCCAGTTTCTTTCTTTCAGGCTCTTAAACATAAATTTTTTCTAACTTCAGATTGAGACTTCAAGTGTCTCATGAAACAAATTTAGTGAATTGAGATGGGCATTTTAAAAAATGAAACAGAGCAAAACTGGATAGGAAATAAAGAACATCACAAGTAATAGGGTAAATACTATTTTATGTAATGTGTTTCATTTTACGTGTTTCTTTACTGGATTATGTTGTGAAATGTAATTCTTCGTGGAGTAAAACATGTTTGAGAAGGAGTACTCTAACTCAGGGTTTCTCAGCTTTGGCACTATTATTGACATTTTGGCTGGATAATCATTTATGGTGGAGAGTTGTCATGCTCTTTAAGATGTTTTCCAATGTCTGGCCTCTACCCACTAGATGCTAGTAGTACATTCTTTCTCTGTGATGACAACCCAGAATACCTCCAGACTTTGCCACACATCCGGTAGCTGAGAGCTATTGCTCCAATGCATCATGTCTGATCTCACAACAAAGCTTTTTCACCAACTATTGTCACTTACTAAACAATCTTCTCTCCTCTCCTGGTAACTCTTTGCCACCTTTCAAATCCCAGCTCAACTGCATCCTCCTTGGGGAAGTCTTTCCTGAGACCTCGAAGTAAGTCTTGTCCTTCTATTTTATAGTCTTAAAATCACATACTCTGTTTTAAGCACTTATCCATTTATCTTTGTGATTATTTGAGGAGTATCTACCTGTCTCACTAGGCTGCTAGTGCCATGAAGTCAGGGATCATGTCTGATTTTGGCCACAATACAACATTGTGCAAATATTTATTCAATGTCTACTATGTCCAGTTTGCAAACAAGATGCTAGATGTACCTTGGGTAGCTGAAAAAGCAAAATCCTTGCCCTGAGTGGCTGACAGTATTGTTCAGTTCAATTGCTCAGTCATGTCCAACTCTTTGTGATCCCATGGACTGCAGCACGCCAGGCTTCCCTGTCCATCACCAACTCCCGGAGCTCGCTCAAACTCATGCCCATTAAGTCTGTGATGCCATCCAACCATCTCATCCTCTGTTGTCCCCTTCTCCTCCTGCCTTCAATCTTGCCCAGCATCAGGGTCTTTTCCAGTGAGTAGGTTCTTCACATCAGGTGGCCAAAGTACTAGAGCTTCAGCATCAGTCCTTCCAATGAATATTCAGGACTGATCTCCTTTAGGATGGACTGGTTTGATCTCCTTGCTGTCCAAGGGACTCTCAAGAGTCTTCTCCAACACCACAGGTCAAAAGCATCAATTCTTTGGCACTCAGTTTCTTTATAGTCCAACTCTCACATCTTTACATGACTACTGGAAAAACCATAGCTTTGACTAGACGGACTAAAATACGGAAACAGACCGATGCTTAAGTACAAGTTAACAATGGGAATGGCACTAAAGTAAAGATGTGTTTTGTGTTAGAAAGACCAAATTCAAGTTTTCAGGAGAAGGTACATTGGGGATGTGAACATGAGGTAAAATTTGAAGTGTTAGGAGGATACAGTCATTTAAAAGCAGGGAAAGACCATTCCAAGAGCAAGTATCTTATTCAAAGCTCTTATGACAGGCTCCTACTAGATTTTTAAAGGATCACTCTGCTATGAAGAGAATGCAGAGAAAATGAAAAGAAGGGCAAGCCACTTAGAAAGTCATCCAGTCCAGGTAGGAGACCACAGAATGGACAGGGAAAGAAGTATATGAAATGGAAGTATTTATTAAGTACCTAGTATGTTAGTTGTCAGATAATAAATATTTTTTGATTTAATATCTATTTGATGACTTCATTCAGTATTTAAGCTTCAAGAAATTAAGACAACTTTGGACTAAGTTTTGAGTAAATTGCTTTTTATTTTTGTCACCATATCTGCCTGTTAAAGTTTTCCAATTCCAAATTTTCAAAGAAAAATTCCACTATATTCTCAGACAAATTAATTTGTTTCCACAGTTATAGCAAATCTATCCTAGTACCATTGTACCATTTATCATTGTCTACCTTAGATGAGATATTTGTGTTCATCTGCCCAATTAAAGTATGGGTACAGTGAAGGTTGGTTATTGTTTTTGAATTCTGACACAATGGGCTATACATAGGAGGCCTTAAATTATGTTGGTTGAATGAATGCTGGGAAAAATTGGTCTTTGTGCACCCATGGCTGATTCATGTCAATGTTTGGCAAAAACCACTACAATATTGTAAAGTAATTAGCCTCTAATTGAAATTAATTCATTAAAAAAAACTTTGCTCTGACTCAGTCAGAAATAATCTCCCAGTAGACATGAAATCCTTTATACTTATTTGAAGATAAAGACTATTTTGAAAAGGCAGTGTTTTAAAACATGTTTCAATCTCAGATATACTAAACGCAGGTTTAATTAGTGTATTTTTTGATGATGCATTTTATGGAGCTAAGGGAACATGTGTTTCATTTCTCTTTGATGCTTAGCTAGGCGTGGAATTGATGGACCATAGGGTAAGGTTATGTTTAACTTTCTCAGAAACTAAAACTTTCTCCAAAGATGTTTACTATTTTATGTTCTCGGCAGTTACATATGAAAATGCATTCTTCTCCACATTTTTATTAACTTTTGCTATGCCAGTTATTTAAAAATTTTCAGCCATTTTGAGGGTAGGAAGTGCTATCTCACCAAAGTTTCAGTCTGAAGTTTCCTGATGACTAATGATATGGAATATTTCATCATATCCTAATTAATCCTTCATTTATTTTCCTTTTTAAAGATTTACCAAATTAAATTTTTTCCAGCTATTTTGATATGTAATTGACATATAACTTTGTGTAAATTAAAAGAGTACAACATGGTGATTTGATACACATATATATGGCAAAATGATTACCACAATGAAGGTAACACATCTATCACCCTCACATCATGTAATTACCAATTTTTGTTGTTATGGTGGTGAGAACATTTAAAATCTACTTCCTGAGCAATCTTCAAGTATACAGAACAGTATTGTTAACTATAATGACTGTACTGTATATTATATAACATATAATGTAATATACACACTATATTGTATAAAGGATAATAAATTCATATTTTAACTCAAAATTTGTACCCTTTGACCAACATCTCTCCATTTCCCCCACCCACCAGCCCCTAGAAACAAAACATCTAGTCTATTTCTACGAGTTCAGTTCTTTTGATTCCATATTTAAGTGAGATTGTATAGTATTTGCCTTTCTCTGTCTGACATTTCATTTAGCATAACGCACTCAAGGTCCATCCATATTGTTGAAAATGACAGGATTTTGTTATTATTTTATGGCTGTATAAATACTCATATGTATTATATAGAGAGGGGCTTAGCAGGTGGTGCTCGGAGAAGGCACTGGCGACCCACTCCAGTCCTCTTGCCTGGAGAGCCCCAGGGACGGAGGAGCCTGGTGGGCTGCAGTCCATGGGGTCGCGAAGAGTCAGACACGACTGAGCGACTTCACTTTCACTTTTCACTTTCATGCACTGGAGAAGGAAATGGCAGCCCACTCCAGTGTTCTTGCCTGGAGAATCCCAGGGACGGGGGAGCCTGGTGGGCTGCCGTCTATGGGGTCGCACAGAGTCGGACACGGCTGAAGTGACTTAGCAGCAGCAGCAGCAGGTGGTACTAGCGGTAAAGAACCTGCCTGCCCATAGGAGATGCAAGAGACATGAATTTGATCCCTGAGTCAGAAGAACCCCTGCAAAAGGGCACAGCAACCCACTCCAGTATTCCTACCTAGAGAATCCTATGGAAAGGGCAGCCTGGCAGACTGCGGTCCATGGGGTCGCAGAGTCAGTAGGACATGATAGAAGCGACTTAGCACACATATTGTATTCAGGTAATAATATTCAGGTAAAAATATGATATATACATGTATTCTATTATTTGTACATATGTATATATGTATGTGTATATATATATATCAAGGAATGAATGGCTGAAGAAAATGTTATATATATAATAATTAGGATTATATTATATATTACATATTTATTTTTATAAATATAATTTATAAATTTATTATAGATTTTGATATTTGATTTTATAAATATATATCATATGTAATAATATATTATATATATATATATATATATATATATATAGCATTTCCTTCAGTCAGCCATTCATCCTTTGATAGACACTTCTATTATTCCACTTCTTGGCTACCTTGAATAACGCTGCAGTGAGTGAGCATGGGAGTGCAAAGATCTCGTTGAGGTAGTGGTACCTTGTCCCTTGGATATATATTAATACCAGGAACTAAGATCATATGGTAATTCTGTTTGTAATTTTTTTGAGGAAACTCCATACTGTTTTCCATAGTGGCTGTACCAGTTTACATTGCCACCAATAGTGCAAAAGAGTTCCTTTAATTCCACATTTTCCTCAGGACTTATCTTTTTGAGAATAGCCATTCTAAGCGATGTGATATCTTATTATAGGTTTGACTGCATCTCCCTGATAATTAGTGATGTTTATTACCTTTTCTTGCACTTGTTGGCCTTTTATGTTCTCCTTTTCTCTCTTTTTTTTCTTTACATTATCGTGTTGGTTTTGCCATGCATTGACAAGAATTCACCATGGGTACACGTGTTCCCCTTCCAGAACCCCCCTCCCACCTCCCTCCCGATTCCGTTCCACTGGGTCATCCCGGTGCATCAGCCCTGAGCACCCTGTATCATGCATCAAACCTGGGCTGGCGATTGATTTCACATATGATAATTTACATGTTTCAATGCTGTTCTCCCATATCATCCAATCCTTGCCCTCTCCCATAGAGCCCAAAAGACTGTTCTATACATCAGCATCTCTTTTGCTGTCTCACATACAGGGTTCTCGTTACCATCTTTCTAAATTCCATATATATGCGTTAGAATACTGTATTGTTGTTTTTCCTTCTGGCTTACTTCACTCTGTTAAATAGGCTCCAGTTTCATCCACCTCAGTAGAACTGATTCAAATGAATTTTTTTTAATGCTGAGTAATATTCCATTGTGTATATGTACCACTGCTTTCTTATCCATTCATCTGTTGATGGACATCTAGGTTGCTTCCATGTCCTGGCTATTGTAAACAATGCAGTGATGAACACTGGGGTACACATATCTCTTTCTTTCCTCGGTGTGGAAATTGCTGGGTCATATGGTAGTTCTATTTCCAGTTTTTTAAGGAATCTCCACACTGTTTTCCATAGTGGCTGTACTAGTTTGCATTCCCACCAACAGTGTAAGAGGGTTCCCTTTTCTCCACATCCTCTCTAGCATTTATTGCTTGTAGACTTTTGGATGGCAGCCATTCTGACTGGTGTAAAGTGGTACCTCATTGTGGTTTTGATTTGCATTTCTCTGATAATGAGTGATGTTGAGCATCTTTTCATGTGTTTGTTAGCCATTTTTATGTCTTCTTTGGAGAAATGTCTGTTGAGTTCTTTGGCCCACTTTTTGATTGGGTCGTTTATTTTTCTAGCATGGAGCTGCAGGAGTTGCTTGTATATTTTTGAGATTAATTGTTTGTCCATTGCTTCATCTGCTATTATTTTCTCCCATTCTGAAGGCTGCCTTTTCACCTTGCTTTTAGTTTCCTTTGTTGTGCAGAAGCTTTTAATTTTCATTAGGTCCCATTTGTTTATTTTTGCTTTTATTTCCAGTATTCTGGGAAGTGGGTCATAAGAGGATACTGCTTTGGTTTATGTCAGAGAATGTTTTGCCTATGTTTTCCTCTAGGAGTTTTACAGTTATGTTCTCTTTGAAAAACATCTATTCAGTTTCTTTGCCTGATGTTTTATGAGATTATTTTGGATTTTTACTATTGATTTGTATATGTTCTTTATATTTTTTGGATATTAACCTCTTATCAGACTTATGACTTGCAAATATTTATTCCTATCCTGCAGGTTGCCTTTTCATTTTGATATTTTTTTTGTTTGTTTTTTACTTTGATGGAATCCCACTTGATTTTTGCTTTTATTACTTGTGCTTTTGGTATCATAGCATAAGTTTCATTGCCAAGACAAATGTCAAGGAGTTTTCCTTTAGGTTTTCTTTAGTTTTATGGTTTTAGGCTTTACATTTAAGTACTTAATCCATTTCTAGTTAATTTTTGTGAGTGGTGTAAGATAGGGTTTAATTTCATTTTGGGGGGGCATGTGAGTATCCCTTCACTGATTTTTTTTTTAGGAAGAAAAACTTTATTTCAATCAGATTCAGTGGTATGAGTGCTATAGCAAAGGCTGGCTGTAGCAATCTCTTTTCAAACCTGCACTGATGTATAAATTAGACATTATTTGGGAATGATAAATTTCTGCTAAAATGTAGATTCACTCTAACATTACACCAATTTTTACATTTATTGTAGACCCTTTTAGTACTAGAGGTTAAATTTTCATCACCAAAAAATGAGACTAACCTTATAGCTACTACTAAGGTAATGAGCTGTGAAATGAATTCCCCACTATTGCTTTGAAAATATACCCCGAGGTTGTTAAGCGAAATTCTGGCCTCATCCAAATCTGTTATTTAATTCTTCAGTCATCATCTACTATTGGCTTGATTGTCACTCCTTTTCTTTTTGACCCCAGCCAGTTAAATGCCAGTGTTTCTCAACTCTTTAAATAAGGGCATTTCCTTCTCCTACTTCTGGGCCCCGACCAGGCCTGACTGCACCAAGTCGCCCTCCCGTGGACAGGGACCCCATGCTCACCACACGCTCTTCGTTCTCAGACAGCCTTTGCACCTTTGCTGCTTCCTTGTCTCCTCAGTGCCTGTGTGTAGAAGCGTCCAAACAGGCCTTTTCCAATTCTGTGAAAATCTCAGGTAAAGCTCCCGCTGCTCTGGGTACCTGCCCCACCGTTCTATCAGTCTGGCACAAAGTGGGGTCAACTTTAGTTCCAGCTTCAATAAGACCTCCTGGAGCACCACATAGAAGATCATTGTCCCTTTACTAAATTAAAAAAAAAAACTGTGTTGTATGTCTTTTTATTATTTAATTGTATGTGTTCTTTATATAAATGATATATGTATCATATATATCATTATACATAATAATATATGTGTAAACATCTTGATCTCCTTCTCCCAACCACTCCGTTCACTTCTGACAACCACCAATCTGTTCTCTTTGTATCTCTTTATATACACACACACATATATATATGGATATGCTAAATACTTCTATTACAGTTTTCTGATAGAAATGATATCTTGCATATTTTTTTACTATGTACATTTTACATTTCTTTTATTACTGAAGTATAGTTGAGAAAGAACATTAGTTTTCAGAGTACAACATAATAATTTCACATTTGTATAGACTGTGAATTGATCACCAAAATAAGTCTACTTACCCTCTGTCATCATAGAAAGTTTCAGAAACAATTTTTTCTTGTAATGCGAACTCTTAAGATTTGCTTTCTTAGCAGCTTTCAGTTCTGCCATAAGGTATTATTAACTATAATCACCATGCTGTACATTATATCTCTATGACAATTATTTTATAATTGGAAGTTTGTAACTCTTGATCCCCTTCACCCATTTCTCGCAACCACTCCCTGCCACTTCTGGCAACCACTGATCTGTTCTCTTTATCTATGAGTTTTGCTTGTTTCACATTTTAGAAGTGAAACATAAATGTCTTTAGAAGTCTACTTTTAGAAGTCCATATATAAATGAAATCATATAGTATCTGTCTTTCTCTGATTATTTCATGAAATATAATACTTTCTAGATCCATCCATGTTCTCTCAAATGGCAAGATTTCTTTCTTATGGCCGAATAGTATTCCACTGTGTGTATACACACAGCCCTCCACTTTTCCCTATCCATTCATCCATCAGTGGACACCTGGGTTGTTTCCTGTTTGTGACTGTTGTAAATACTGCTATAGTGAACTCAGGGATGCATATACCTTTTTGAGTTGGTTTTTTCATTTGCTTTGAACAGCCAGAATTTGAATTGCTGGGTCCATATGGTAAATCCATTTTGAATTTTTTGAGGAATCCCCATACCAGTTTCCATAGTGGCGGTACCCATTTAAATCCCCATCAGCGGTCCGCAGACATTGCTTTCCCAGGATGCATCTCTTGTTCTAACAGCAGCCGCCCTGACACATGTGGGGTGATAACTTCTAGTGATTGATTTGCATGTCCCTGATGACTAGTGCTGTTGAGCATCTTTCCATATGCCTACTGGCCACCTGTACATTTTCTGTGGAAAAATGTTTATTCAGATCCTCTGCCCATTTTTAGTCAGATGGTTAGCTTATTTCTGAGTTGTATGAGTTCTTTCTTTATTTTGGTTAGTAACTCTTTATCAGACACATCATTTGCAAATATCTTCTTCCAGTCAGCAGATTGCATTTTTACTTTGCTGATGATTTCCTTCACTGTATTGAAAGATTTTTGGTTTGATGTGGCCTATTTCTTTATTTTTGCTTACGTTTCCATTTCTTCTGGAGTCATATCCCAAATTTTATATACAGATCCAAATTTATATACACATATACATAAACGTGTGTGTGTGTGTATATATAACTTAACTATATATATATATATAGTTAAGACCAAGGTCAGTCAAGAGTGTATGTTTTCTTCTAGGAATTTTATGGTTTCTGGTCTTTCATTCATTTTGAGTTAATTTTTGGTATAGTGTAATATGGTAGCCCAGCTTTCCCAACATTATTTGTTGAAAAACTGTCTTTTACCCATGTATGTTGTTGCTTCCTTTGACATAAATTAGTTGAATATATGGTATAGATTCATTCCTGGGCTTTCTAGTCTATTCCGTTGATCTATATGTCTGTCCTTATGCCAGTGCCATACTATTTTGGTTTGTAGTATAATTAGAAATTGGGAAGTGTGATACCTAATGCTTTGCTCTTCTTTCTCACAATGGCTTTAGCTACCTGGGACCATTTTTGGTTCTATACAAATTTCAGAATTGACTTTCTATTTCTGGGGAAAATGCCATTGGACTTCTGATGGGGATTGTATTGAATTTGTAGATTGCTTTGGGTAGTTTGTACATTTTACCAATATTAATTCTTCCAGTTCATGAACAAAGACTATCTTCCCATTTATTCGCATCTTTTTAAATTCCTTTCATTAATGTACTTCTCAGTGTATAGGTCCTTCATCTCCTTGGTTAAGTTCATTTCCAGGTATTTTATTCTTCTTATGTGATCAAAGGTATTTTGTAAAGGAGATTGTTTTCTTAATTTCTTTCTCTGATAATCTGTTGTTAGTCTAGAAAAATACAACTTACTTTTATATTGCATTTGTACCCTGAAACTTTTACCAAATTTGTTTAAATGCATTTACTAGTTTTAGCAGGCTTTTTTGGTGGCCTTTAGGGTTTTCTATATATAAAATCATATTGTCCACAAATAGTGACAGTTTTACCTCTCCCTTTCCAATTTGGATGCCTTTTATTTTTCCTGTCTAATTGTTAGCAATTTCAGTACTGCTGCTGATGTTTAGTTGCTAAGTTGTGTTGGACTCTTTGCAACTTCATGAACTACAGCCTGCCAGGCTCCTCTTTCCATGGGTTTCCCCAGGCAAGAATACTGGAGTGGGTTGCCATTTCCTTCTCCAGTGGATTGTTCCAACCCAGGGATTGAACCCGTCTCCTATGCATCTCTTGCATTGGCAGGTAGAGTCTTTATACTGATCCACCAGGGAATGTTGAATAAGAATGTGTTAAGGTCCACTACTACTATTTATTGATGTCAGTTATTCCCTTTAGGTCTATTAGTATTTGCTTATGGGTTTAGGTACTCCTAGGCTGGATGAATAAATATTTACAAATATTACATCATCTTTTGAATGAACTCCTTTATCATTATGTAATGTATATCTATGTCTTTAATTACAGTCTTTGATTTAATGCCCATTTTCTCTAATTGAACTATAGCTCCTTCAGTTTTTTCTTGGTTTCCATTTTGTGAAATACCTTTTCCACTCCTTCACGCTCAGTCCATGTACCCTTTTATCTGAAGAGAGTGTCTTGTAAGCAGCATATATGTGGATCTCGTTTTTTAATCCATTCAGCCACTCTGTCTTTTGATTTGAGTATTTAGTTTATTTACATTTAAAGTCATTGTTGATAGGCATGTATGTATTGCAGTTAATTGTTTTCTGGTTAATTCTCTGTTCCTTTCTTCTTCTTGATTTCCTTCCTTGTGGTTTCATGGCTTTATAAAGTGTGATGCTGAGATTCCTTCCCCACTGTCTTTTGGCTATCTACTCTGTGTTTTTGTTTGGTGGCTATCATGAGACTCAGATATAACAGGGTATGTATGTAACAATCTATTGTAAGTTGATAGCAAGTTAAGTTTGAATGTATTCTAAACTAACCCTTCCTGTTGTATTTTTTATTTCATATATTTATTTATTGGCTGTGCTGTAGGGAACGAGTAATCTTAATTCTCTGAACAGGGATTAAACATGTGCTCTCTGTAGTGGAATTATGGAGTCCTAACCACTGGACCACCACGGAATTCCCAGTGTTGTATTTTAAAGCTTTTAAATTTGTGTATCCCTTATTTAATTATTGTAGTTATTTTTACCTCTTTTGTCTCTAACCTTCATACTGGTTTTATAAGTAATTGATCCATTATCTTTACTACATTATTTACCTTTACCAGTGAGATTTTTACTTATGTTTTCTTGCTACTAATTAGAACCCTTTTTAGCCTAAAAAGTTTCCTTCAACACATTATTGACTGGAGGATTTTTGCAGACTCTAACTCCGGTGGCCAGCAATTCGTTATGTAAGTGAATATTGAAACACCCACATTGAGTAAGTATCAGTAACTTTTTGTGCACTTAGTGTATTTATTTGAAGTTCTGCACATGTCTTACTAAGAGATTCTAATATTTAGAATGTGATGGGCAATACAGCAAGCACCTGTGTGGAGGGAATCAGAACACTTGTTACAAATATACAACGTTTCAGACTCTACATTTTCCGGCAGAACTTTTTTAAAGTTGGGTGGGTATTATTGCCTCTAGGACATGTTCTTTTGTTTTACCTGATAGTCAACAAGGTGGACCTTTGCGGGGGCTCTTCTTCAAACAGCACAAGAAAGAGCCGGTGCAGGACTACTGCTGCTTTCACGGGAACCGTCAGTTCCCCCATTCTCTCACTACTGCTAACAAAAATTGCTTGTAAGTCATTTTATTCTGTGCTTTAAGGCTACAAAACATTTTAAACACATTGAATAAACTGCAATACTTTCTGGAGGATATTGAAGTTTGCCAGATACTGGATTGGATCCATCAACTCCTTTCATATGTTTGTTATACTCTAATATACAAGTGGGCTTAGTTATCTGATAGCCAGTCCTCCTGTCTTCTTTCCCTGTAGATGCTATGGAGGTGTCATGAATAGTTGTCACTATAGAAGTTGTCTTACCATATAAAAAGAACCATTTCTCCCTTCTGTAAGAATGTCATTTCTCCCCTCTGTAGATTTTTAGATTCCTCCTTTAACTGGTTTGGTAGACCACAATTCTTTCTGATAGCCCACAAACTCTGGTTTTGTATTTCAGATGTGAACACAATATGGCAATAATTGTCTTGATAAATAAGGTTCCATGAACCAAGATAAGGTTGTAGGACTGACAATATTGTTTCCTGCAGTTTCTTTCCTTCACCTCTGTAAATCTCAAGGTTGCATGTATATCCCGTTTCCATATTTTCTAAGTTTTCCAGGATTATATGTTTTGAATCTGAGTAGTCCTCTCCAGTTTATCATTGCCTCATCAAATGACTGCTCTTGTTTAGGTAAATGAATCCATCAAAATTTTGGTAGAAAATAATTCAAAAGAGGTTTAACATTTTTTTTTAATTTTCTTTACTTTATTGTGTTGGTTTTGCCATACATTGACATGAATCCGCCAAGGGTTTACATATGCTCCCCCTCCAGAACCCCCCTCCCTCCTCCCTCCCGATTCCCTCCCCCTGGGTCATCCCAGTGCACCAGCCCCGAGCATCAGCCCTGGGCTGGCAATTGATTTCACATATGGTAATTAACATGTTTCAATGCCATTCTCCCATATCATCCCACCCTTGCCCTCTTCCACAGAGTCCACGAGACTGTTCTATACATCTGTGTTTCTTTTGCTGTCTCGCATGCAGGGTTCTCGTTACCATCTTTCTAAATTCCATATATATGCGTTAGTATACTGTATTTTTGTTTTTCCTTCTGGCTTACTTCACTCTGGACAATAGGCTCCAGTTCCATCCACCTGAGTAGAACTGATTCAAATGAATTTTTTTTTAATGCTGAGTAATATTCCATTGTGTATATGTACCACAGCTTTCTATCCATTTGTCACTTGATGGGCATCTAGGTTGCTTCCATGTCCTGGCTATTGTAAACAATGTGGCGATGAACACTGGGGTACACGTGTCTCTTTCAATTCTGGTTTCCTCAGTGTGTATGCCCAGCCAGTGGGATTGCTGGGTCATATGGCAGGACTATTTGCAGTTTTTTAAGGAATCTCCACACTATTCTCCATAGTGGCTGGACTACTTTGTATTCCCAACAGTGTAAGAGGGTTCCCTTTTCTCCACATCCTCTCCAGCATTTATTGCTTGTAGACTTTTGGATGGCAGCCATTCTGACTGGTGTGGTTTTGATTTGCATTTTTCTGATAATGAGTGATGTTGAGCATCTTTTCATGTGTTTGTTAGCCATTTGTATGTCTTCTTTGGAGAAATGTCTGTTAAGTTCTTTGGCCCACTTTTTGATTGGGTCGTTTATTTTTCTAGCATGGAGCTGCAGGAGTTGCTTGTATATTTTTGAGATTAATTGTTTGTCCGTTGCTTCATTGGCTATTATTTTCTCCCATTCTGAAGGCTGCCTTTTCACCTTGCTTTTAGTTTCCTTTGTTGTGCAGAAGCTTTTAATTTTAATTAGGTCCCATTTGTTTATTCGTGCTTTTATTTCCAATATTCTGGGAGGTGGGTCATAGAGGATCCTGCTTTGGTTTATGTCGGAGAGTGTTTTGCCTATGTTTTCCTCTAGGAGTTTTATAGTTTCTGGTCTTATGATTAGATTTTTGATCCATTTTGAGTTTATTTTTGTGTATGGTGTTAGAAAGCGTTCTAGTTTCATTGTTTTACAAGTGGCTGTCCAGTTTTCCCAGCACCACTTGTTAAAGAGATTGTCTTTTCTCCAAAGACAATATATTCTTGCCTCCTTTGTCAAAGATAAGGTGTCCATAGATGCGTGGGTTTATCTCTGGGCTTTCTATTTTGTTCCATTGATCTATATTTCTGTCTTTGTGCCAGTACCATATTGTCTTGATGACTGTATCATACTTTTAATATAATTTGTCATTCTGTTGGTGATACAAATTTGTTTGAGTAGTGACCAACTTGAAAAATTTGTTGCCAAAAATTGCTATTTCACTAACAGTTTGCAGGTTATTACATTCAATAATTATATAACTGTTCCTGAAACACCTGTAAAACCTTCCAATTTTCATGAAATGTTGTCTTCAATCCACTCATCTATAGAAGCAAAGGAGCATTCTCCAGTGCTGTGAATTCACTTTCCATATCAGAATCAATCACTGTTTTTTTGTCTTTTTGTTGGTCTTATATTCTCATTGTCTTAATCAGAACTATATTCTGATGAACTATCTTATTCTGAGACAATTAGATAATTGTCTATATGTCAGACAATTAGATAAAGCATCTGCATAAAATTCACTCAAATTCTTCACTCAAAATTTTGTGATGCATCATTTTTGAAAATTTGATGTTAATAAACATGTTTATAATATACACAAGCTTGGAACAAAAACCTAACAGCACAAAATGTGGATGACAGTGACAACCTTAAGTTATATAATGAACATTTGATCAATTTTTAGGTCTAACTAACTTTACATGGTGATGTTGTTTTATGCTCTAAAACATATTGATACATCTTCAGTCAATGATCAGGTAACAAAAGATGGATTAATATGTCTTTGGTCAATAATATGTTTAACATTTCCTGCAAGACTGTTTTAGTGGTAATGAACTCCTTTTTGACTAGAAAGCTCTTTATCACTTCTTCATATTTGAATGATAACCTTGCAGGCAGAGTGTTCTTGGTTCAAGGTTTGCCCTTTTATCCTTTAAATATATGGTTCCACTCCCTTCTGGACTACTGAAAAATCAGCTGATAGCCTTATAGGAATTCCTTTTTATGTTATTTGTTGCTTTTCCTTTGCTACTTTAAATATTCTCTCTTAACTTTTGCCATTTTGATTACAAATACATCTTAGTGTGGAAGTTCCTCATTGGGTTCATCCTAATGGGACTCTTTGTGCTTTCTGAATTTAGGTGACTGGCTCCTTTAACAGGTTAGGGAACTTTTCAGCTATTATGTTTTAAATACATTCTCAGCCCTTTTCTCTCTCCTCCCTCTGGGATCATTATCTGCTGATGGATGGGTCTGTGTCCCTACCTAGTTATTTGGCCTGAAGCATCCTAGCATTGGCACCTACAAGCTATTAGGTGGGGCCAGGTCTTGTCACTAATGAACTAGAGGGAGGATCCTACAATGGCATCTGCCAGCAGTGGCTTCCACAGGGTAGAATGAGCTCCAAATATGGCTGCTTCCATCTATCCATGTCCCCAGCGTGAGCTGCATCCACTCTCCACCTCTGCAAGAGACACTCCAAGACCAGCAGGTAGATCTGACTCAGGTGTCTATCAAATAACTTTGCACTGAGTCCTGGTGAGCATGAGATTGTGTGTGCTCTAAGAATGAAGTCTCCATTTTCTGAGGTCCTATGGGACTCCTGAAATTGAGCCCCACAGGTCTTCAAAACCAAATGCTTTGGGAGCTTGTCCTCCCACTGCCAGACCTCTGGGCTGGGAAGCCAGATGTGGGTTCAGAGCTTTCACTCCTCTTGGAAAAACTCTGCAACATAAATATTTTCCAGCTTGTGGGCTGTACACCCAGGGGTATGGGACTTGATTATATCATGAGTCCACCCTTTTATCCTATCTTTAGTTGTAAAAGATATTTTCTGGTAGGTTTTGGTCTTTTTCATAGACAGCTGTTCTGAAGATAACTGTGGATTTGGCATGCTTGTGAAAGGAGATAGGTTCAGAGTCTTTTTACTCCATTAACATAGCTGGTCTCCAGGTCTGCTTTAATTTTTTCTCCAACCATGTTGTGTAGCTTTCATTGTAGAAGTCTTGAACATATACTGTTAAATCTATGACTAGAAGTGAAAGAAGTGTTATCACTCAGTAGTGTCCAACTTGTTTGCAACGCCATGGACTGTAGTCTACCAGGCTCCCCTGTCCATGTGATTTCACAGGCAAGAATACAGGAGTGGGTTGCCATGCCCTCCTCCAGGTGAACTTCCCAACCCATGGATTGAACCTGGGTCTCCTGCATTGCAGGCAGACTCTTTACTCTCTGAGCCACTAGGTAAGCCCAAAACTTGTGACTAAGCACTTTTAATGCTATAGTTCATTTATCTATTTAAAAATTATCTCCAGGATCTGTATTGATGTCCCCTTTATTACTGATATTGCTACTTGTGTTCTTATTCTTTATCTCTTTCTTCATCATTCTAGGTATAGGTTAATCAAGAATATTAATCTGTTGGAGCATTAACTTTTGTGTTTGTTGTCTTTTATTTTTAGTTTCTCTTTGTAATATCTATATTCTTTTACCCACTTTCAGTTTAATTTTGAAATATCAATTTAAAATTCTCCTCCCATCCCTTTCCCATCAGATGAGAAATTGTTTGAAGACAAGGACAATATCTCATGTTTGACATGTTAAACCTCAACATATATTTTTAAAATCAGTTATGGAAACAGAGATGAAAAGGTTCTAGTTCTGCAGCATTTCATCTGCTTAATATTTGTATTAGTTATCTTGCTGAATAGTAAATTACCCTAAAGGTTCTTATCTGATGAAGAAGGGGAAGAAATACAAGAAAATTATTTAAAATAAAAATCTGCTTTAAATGGTGGAGTAGAATAATGTAGAAGACAGAGAGAGGGACCAGCCAGACTGTATCAAATTTAAGTCTCTGGATTTTGGACAATAACTTTCTCTGAGCTTCAGTTTCCTCATCAGGAAATATGGTAACACTACCACTGAAAGGGTTGTAGGATTAAATGAAAGAACACATAAAAGAACTGTAAATATATATGTGTGCCCAGCACATATTAGGAGCTCAGTAAATGCCATTCATGTCCATATTTGAAAAAAATGCTCTCAGAGTAGGGTTGTTGAATGTGTGAAAATAAATACTGTGCATAGCACAGGACACAGTTTATTTGAGTTCCACCCAGAGTATTGTTTAGTCACTCAGTTGTGCCTGACTCTTGTAACTCCATGGACTATAGCCCGCCTGGCTCCTCTCTCAAGTGGGTTGCTATTACCATCTCCAACCCAGAGTATTAACTGCTCTAACTATCAGTAGAATCAATAAATCATGTGGTTATAGAAGGCAGAAGAAATCTATATACTTATGGGGGTACTAATTTTTGCTTAAAACGTTAAAATCTACATCTTGCTTCTCCAACTGAAGATTAGTTTTATTTTTTGCAAAAAGCCTACTTGAGTTAGTGCAATCTTAAAGGGAGGTGGAAAAGAAAGTCAAGATGGGGCACATGAAACAACTTTGGACCTCTGTATTCAAGACAGTAGGGTGAAAGCCAGTACCTGGATCAGGAATTTCGAATTCTCTCTTTGTACAATATCTGAGTGACCACCAAATGGGAGAATCAGATAGTTTGTTCCTAAGGAATAAATATGTATGTATAATGTGTTTATCAGCTCAGTCGCTCAGTCGTGTCCGACACTGGGACCTTTATGACACTTTGTGACTGCAGCTCACCAGCCTCCCGTCTATCACCAACTCCCAGAGCCTACTCAGATTCATGTCCACGGAGTCGGTGATGCCATCCAACCATCTCAGCCTCTGTCGTCCCCTTCTCCTCCTGCCTTCAGTCTTTCCCAGCGTCAGGGTCTTTTCAGTTGAGTCAGTTCTTTGCATCAGGTGGCGAAAGTATTGGAGTTTCAGCTTCAGCATCAGTCCCTCCAGTGAACACTCAGGACTGATCTCCTTTAGGATGGCTGGTTGGATCTCCTTGCAGTCCAAGGGGCTCTCGAGAGTCTTCTCCAACACCACAGTTCAAAAGCATCAGTTCTTTGGCACTCAGCTTTCTTTATAGTCCAACACTTACATCCGTGCATGACTACTGGAAAAACCAGAGCTTTGACTAGATGGGCCTTTGTTGGCGAAGTAATGTCTCTGCTTTTTAATATGCTGTCTAGGTTGGTCATAACTTTTCTTCCAAGGAGTAAGCATCTTTTAATTTCATGGCTACAGTCACCATCTACAGTGATTTTGGAGCCCAAGAAAAGAAACTCTGTTAAGAATGGAAACCACTGTTTCCCCATTTACCATGAAGTGGTGGGACTGGATGCCATGCTCTTAATTTTCTGAATGTTGAGTTTTAAGCCAACTTTTTCACTCTCCTCTTTCACATTCATCAAAAGGCTCTTTAGTTCTTCTTTACTTTCTGCCATAAGGGTGGTGTCAGCTGCATATCTGATTCCCCTGATAACTCACTTGGTATGTGTATATATATGTGTGTGTGTGTGTATGTATACATATCTATATAATGGTTCCCTAACACAATATTTATTAAAAACTCATATTTCTATTTTGTGCTTGTGTCAATGATGATATTCCTAGAATTGGATAAATACTCATCACCATGAATATTACTAAAGACATGGAGAGATATATCCTCATAAGTCTTATTTCTGCTCACATTTTCTGAAAAACTTGTGTCTATGGAGAACTTCAAGTGAGAAGGGAAGTACAATCCTTCCATAAGCAACAGCAATATCTACCACAAATGAAAAAAATCTAGGTTGGCCAAAAGGTTCATTTGGGTTTTTCAGTACTATGTTATAGAAAAACCCAAACAAACTTCTTGGCCAACCCAATATTTTGGAATGAATAGAAAATGTATAGGCATTAATTACATGGTTAATGCTTTCTACTTACAGGTCATCAAGCTTCAGAATACAGGCTGAAAAACTCTCTGATATAAATTCATTCAAACCTATATTTTGGGTACACATCAATGTTTCTAAGTTTTTTATACATATTTGCTTATTTATCTCCCATAATAATCTGAAAAGGTCGGTATTTTCATCCCTATTTATAGATGAGGAAGTTAAGATAAAGATGTATCTTAACTGTTGTAACTAAACTATATATTAATCTGTTTGCCCAACAGCACACAATTGGGGTTTGTACCCAGTCAGCCTGACTCCAGAATCCCTACTCTTAACCAGTATACACAGACATAGACACATAGTATTGGGGCAGAGTTTCAGACAGAGTAGGCCCTTAAAAACTAGTGTGCCAGGCTTCCAGTGGGATTGTTCCATAAGTACTCATCAATCAGAAAATTTCAATATTGCACAATTGGAAATGAGAATCCCATTCCTTTTTTTTTTTTGCCATGTTTCCACATATGGTACTAACCTATAAGTAATTTCTATGCTCAGTGTTTGACCTTTGTCCAGCAAGTTCTAAGCAAAAAATCAAGAATGTATTATTTTCCTCTTTTAAAAAAATGTTAACTTTGCATGGTTACATGGTACAAAAAGAATGAAATATACAAATCAGTTATATATTTTTCATTGACTCCTTTGTCCTATATGATAGCCTTCTATGCTTTGATATTGTGCACCTTCATACTAATAGCAAGTAAGAATTAATTTATAAAGAAGATAAAACTGGAAATCGTAACTAATTTCTTATTTTCTGAAAAGAATTTAACTTCCTCGATTCGGCTTTATCAGGAACTAAATTCTGATGACATATCGTGTGCCACCTTCTTCCTAAATGATTTGATCATTTATAATAGGCATTGTCAAATGATAGCTTGCAAGTCTATTCTGGTCTGCTATCTATTTGTATATAAAAAAAGTTTCATTGAAACACAGTCACACCCCTTCATTTATATATTGTCTGTGGCTGCATTTGCACTGCAAAGGCAGAGTTCAGTAGTTGTGATAGACATTCTGGTCCACAAAGCCCAAATTATTTACTCTGTAGCCATTTTCAGAAAAAAGAATACAACCTTTAGTCTATAAAGATGATACCTGTCCTTGCACCATGGATGATAAGTAAGCTATTTAAAAGTTCTTTATCCTGTGGTCAATATTTTGTTTCATTCTGCAAATGACTACTCATGCTCGGAGAAGGATCAACTAAAAATACAGTGATTTGAAAATCCCAGCCCCAGTAGATCATGAAAGCCCATATCCATAATAAAGTTGACCTCACTCATCAATAATGACAATCAATATAAAACTGACTTTTAAGCTTCTCTGTTGTATGGTGTTCTGTGAAGCACAGCCTATTCCTGCTTTATTGTAGTTCACAATCTAAGACACATGATAACTAAAACAGCATGTTATAATGAACATGCTAAAATTAATAAGTAAGTTTCTAATAATGAAAGAGGAAATCAGAATTTCTTTTTGACCAGAAATTTTTTATATTTGCCATGAAAATTTGATGGAAAATTACAAATAGCAAAACTTACAATTGTACTGAAACTTGCTTACCAGGAAGTTGTGTCAGCAGAGAGGTCATCCTGTTTAATTTTGGGGGTGAAGGGAGATGAATACTGTAGACATTCTTTAACAGTTGTAAGCCCGGCTTAATTAAGGAGACAAAATATTGATTTTCAGAGTCAAACACAGTTGATGCTTAACGTTATTATTTTGCTCTGAGTTCAACATACCAGCTGGTTTGAACTGTGGGTGACCTACACAATTAAAACAACACAAATAAAAGACTTGAGGATTTACTTATCTGGCTTCCTATTCCTTTTTATGTTGTCCAAGTTATAACCCTACCATTATCACTGCAAAATAAATCATGCAAAAATTCCTGTTAATGTAATGAATATTTTATGTCTTTTAGATAAGACCATTGCTGTATCTTCTGCAAATATGAGTAAATTGATGAAGCAAGTCACTAAAAATGGTATGTCCTATTAACTAATTAGATGATCAGAAAGAGAAGAAAATTGAATATTTAAAGTTTATATACTATTATTTTAGCCATTTACCTGAACTAGTCAATTTTTATTCAAGGCAATAATATCAAAACTGGAATTTATTTTGTATTATGAAAAATTTCAAACATCCAAGAAATTGAACAAAAATGAATATCCACCATTAGGACAGAGCAGCTAGTACTCATAGGCATTTGCTTGCTTTATCTCTAGTACTTTTAAATCTAGCATAGTGTCCTAGCTTTTAATTTACTGATGTATTTAAGTTCATTGACTCTCAAAAAGACCAAGTCTGTTTTCTCATAGATTATACTAAATTTTGAAAGTATATAACTTTCTTTTGATGTTTTTACGTTTTCTATCTCTCTATCCTCTATTTCTAGAGAACTCAAAGCTTGGTCTATATTCATAGTAAACATTTTGGAAAACAGAATTTCATTGGTGATTCTGTGTGCCTTATTCTGCAGCACATCAAGAAGCACACAATGTCAGATTATCCCAGTATTGGTGATGCTAAATTTAATCACCCAGTTGATTTGATGACCACCAGACCTCTCCATTATATGGTTGTGCTTTTCTTTGGTAATAAGCATTTCTCTTCTATTCCAGCAACATTTTATCTAATGGTTTTAGCCTTTATAAAGGAACTCTGCCTGGATTACTGATTTTATAAGGTAAGAACTGATTTTTTCCTAATATATTTATTCTTTTTATGTTCATTAACTGATGCTCTTTTGCAAAAAAAAAAAAAAAAAGTGTTTTTCCTCTTAACAATTGCTCACCACCTTCCCTTTAATAACCAACTGTCAGAGTAAGGAACTGGTGTAATAGTAAGATATATTTCAGTTTATCCAGGACAGTCCTGATTATTTCACTTGTAGAAATACTGCTGTGCTCCCATTCATGGATTTCCCAGGTCAGCACTGGTAAGTAAAGAACTCACCTGCCAATACAGGAGATGTAAGAGTGGAGGGTTCAGTCCCTGGGTCAAGAAGATCCCCTGGAGAAGGAAATGACAACCCACTCCACTCTTCTTGCCTGGAGAATTCCACGGACAGAGGAGCTTCGTGGGCTATAGTCCATAGTCTCAAAAAGAGTCAGACACAACTGGAGTAACAACACAAACCCATGCTCCCATTCATATAATTTAACAGATTAAATGATAAATTATAAGAACATTCCATTTATTAGTCACCTTGAATTTCTCTCTCAAAATCTCAATCTCTCATTTTGACAATCCTAAATGTTAGTTTATTCAGTGTTTCACAATTTATTATATATACCTTTTGATATCTAAATCTTTTATATGAAAACACAATAATTATCCCTTTTGATATTCAAATCTCAATACTCAAGCATTCAAAATTGACTAGTATTTAAGTCTCTCAAAAATGCTTCTGTTCCTTTTGACATAACTCCAGTTTTTATTAAATATTTGCTTTATGACATAATAAGCTATTACAGTATTACCTTGTATTTTCTGTGCTCCAGATCCGAATTCAACAATTTCCTCAAAGATCTCTGATTTCTGTTACTAGGAATTGGTAGCAGAAACTGGTCAGGAGTATTCTTTTTTACTGAGGTGTTATTGCTCTCAGAATATTTCAGTGGATAAATCTAGGGCATATATATAAAGATATATAAACTTTATATTTTTATTATTTCCAATTCAAATTGAACATTAAAGTGCTTTTCCCAATTACTTTGATTTTTAAATTTATATTTTATTCTGAAATCCTTGGTTTCTAATTAATTAGCACATTTACTTTATTTTATGATATGCATAAAATGGTTACAAAATAAAATTTCAATATGTTTACCAACAAAATTCTGAAAATGGTTTGAAATTATTTGATTCTCTTTTCCTTTGTGGATATGAACTTAGGATGTATAGTTAGAGTACTGGGTCTAAAGTAATTTAAACATTTGTTTGGCAAAAAGTACACGTACAGAGAAATAATGAACATGGAAAACAATGCAGCTTCTGTCACAAGCAAATGGTTAATATCCCAGACCTACTAGATATATAGGCTTCCCTCATAGCTCAGTTGGTAAAGAATCTGCCTGCAGTGCAGTAGCCCTGGGTTCGACTCCTGAGTTGGGAAGATCCCTTGGAGAAAGAATTGGCAACCCACTCCAGTATTCTTGCCCAGAGAATCCCATGGACAGTGGAGCCTGGTGGGCCACAGTCCAGGAGGTCTCCAGAGTCAGAAAAGACTTGGTGTCTAAACCACTACTAGATATATTAAAAAACAATGAAAACATGGTAGAGATATTAACTTACCTAGTAAATGCAAATAAATCTTAATATATGAAAACAGGCTTAAGTTGATCATAATAAGTTAAATGGAATTTAAAACTATTTATGTATAAACTTTGAATTACCTACACTGATAAAAATCCAAAAATTTGGCAACATAATCTATTGACAAGGCTGTAGGTATAGACAATCACATATATTGCTGGTAACAATGTAAAATAGTATAATTCTTCATGGAGAAGATGATGTGGACGCCTTAGTGGGGGGGACACCATTTTCTATATACCACAGGAGGGCATAAAACAAGTAGATTAATAATAAATTTGAGGGAATTGAAGTCATATAGAATATATTCTGATATTAATAGAAATAAAAATTAAAAGATTATTGAAAATTCCTCAACTACTTAAATAATGAACATATTTCTAAACTATCTTTAGGTCAAAGAAGAAGTCACACATAAAATTAGAAAATATTTGGGACAACAGTCACGTTCCAAATTTGTGAGTTATAGCTTTAAAGCATAATTACAGAGAAATTGACATCTTCTAAGCTTCTATTAATAATTTGGAAGAGTACTCAATTAACAGTTTGTTTCTATCATAAGAAGCTAAGAAAAAAAACAGGCGAATAAAACTTACATTAAGTTAAAGCAAGTAAATAATAATGAAAACAAATCTAATTAAAAAAGGAAATAGGAACAATAGAGAGCAACAAAATTCAAAGCTGATTTTTTTAAAAGGTCAAATAGTATAGTTCTTTGATCAACTTCTAGCAGATGGATCAAGGAAAAGAGAACACACAAATTATCAATATCAAGAATAAAATAAGAAATGCCATTATTAATCTGACAGTCATTAAAAGAATAATAAGGGAATAATGAACATTTTGTTCCAATAAGATTGAGAACTTAAATGAATTGAATAAATTCCTTGAAGGGGATAAATTAGAATTCAGAGAAAAAGATGAATGTATACTTCTATACCTTATTAAAGTTGAATTTCTTAAAAACTCACCTAATAGAATACTAGACTCAGATGGGTTCAGAGGAGAATTCTATTGAATTTTTAAGGAATAATAATCCTACACAATTCTTTTACAAAATAGAGGAATATGCAACACTTTCCAAAGTACTCTGAGTCCAGCATTAGCCTGATACTATAATATATCCAGAGAAAAACATTGTAAGAAAACAAACCTAGGGAACAATATCCCAAAACTTGATTCAAACAATCCTCAACCAAATACTAAAAACCAAATCAAGTAATACAAAAAGCAAATTATACACAATGATCAAGTGGTATTCCTGGATTTCCAGGTTGCTTTAACATTCTGTACACAGTGTAATTCTCCATGTAATGGAGAAAAACATAAGAACATCACAATAATATTAAAACATTTTACAAAATGCATCACCCACTATACGCTCTCAGCTAAATGTAAATACTAGGGCAATAATATGAAATATTCAGCTGACATCATATTTGCTGAGAAAGGTTAGTTTCCTGTTCTAGGAGTGGGAATAAAGTAAGAAAGTTACGCACGCTTGAGATACCATCCATTGTGTTGCTCCCTGTACAATAAAGCAGAAGAGGCAAACATACACATATATACAGGAAAGAAAGACAACTTTTGTTTGGATAGCATCATGATATACATAGAAATTACTAAGTACACTACCGAAAAAACAGCCCATTACCTAACTAGTAAGTGAATATAACAGCATCCCATGACAAAAGAGCAGTATACCAAAATCAATTGTGCTTCTAGATACTGGCAATGAAGAATTACATCATTGAAAAGTACAAAGTGCTTGGAGATGATCTGAATAACATGTATAATATCTGTACAATGAAAACTATCAAAGATTGCTGAATGAAGTTAAAGAAGAAATAAATAATGGGGGAGCTACAAAATGTTAATGAATTTAAAGAATGAATGTTATTTTAAGGTATTGATTCTCCCTAAATTTATTTTCAGAGTTAATACAACACTCATTAAAATACAACAGACATTTAAAAAGATATGGTCAACTTATTCTGCAGTTTATATGAAATACATTCTTTTATTATAAGATTTCTCTATATTTTGTATCTAGAGGACTTATACTCCCTGATTCCAAAACTTACTTCATATCTACAGGGATCAAGGTATTGATAATATGAAATTGGCATAAAATACATATTTAGATCAATGTAACAGAATTAAATGGATATATAGTTATATGGTCAATTAATTTTTAACAAGTTACCAAGATGATTCAATGGAGTGAAATGGTCTTCTTAATAAATCATGCTTGGGTAACAGGAAATCTGTACAGAAAAGGGGGCTTTAGCATTTTCCTCACCCTACACACAAAATTTGATTTGAAATGGATTATAGAATTTTAAAAAGTTAAAACCCTAAAACTTATAGCAAAAAAAATATGAGAAATCCTTTACAACTTTGGGTAAGGCACATTTGCATTGATAGGGCACAAAATATAGGAATCACAAAAGAAATATATTTTATAACTGAAGTTTACCGAAACTTAAAACTTTTGCTTGTCAGAAATTATCATTAAGAAAATTAAATGACAAGTCAAAGATGGGGACAAAATATTTGAAAAAAATATGTTAATAATGATTTGGACTCATCATACAAATAAATCTTACAACTCAGTGGTAAAAACAACCAAGTAAAAAATGTTCAAATGCTTTGCAACTGAACAAGTCCAGGAAAAGTTGTTTGACATCATTGGTCACTAAGGGAATGCAAATGAAAACCATGATGATATACTACTACATACCCACTAGGAAAAATAAAGTTAAAAACAAGTGCTGCCAAAGACGTGGAACTACTGTAACACTCATAAAGCATATATATGTGTGTGCGTGTGTGTGTGCACACACACGTGCTAAGTTGCTTCAGTCAAGTCCACCTCTTTGTGACCCTATGGACCATAGCCCACCAGGCTCCTCTGTCCATGGGAATATCTGCCCTGTGACAATTTTGAGGGATGGGATGGGGAAGGTTTATTTAAGACGGAGGGGACATATGTATGCACATGGCTGATTCATGTTCACGTATGACAGAAACCATCACGATATTGTAAAGCAATTATCTTCCAATTAAAAATTAAATTAAAAAATAAAATAGTCAAAGATAGATCATGAAAAGTAATACTGGAGTGGATTTCCATGCCCTCCTCCAGGGGATCTTCCTGATCCAGGGCTCAAACATGCGCCTCTGACATCTCCTCCATTGGTAGGTGGGTTCTTTACCACTAGCACCACCTGGGAAGCAATGTCACAGGGGAGCGCCAGTGAGTCAGAAAGGGGCTGCTCTATCAGCCTAGTGTCTGGAGGGACCACGTGGAACAAAGCCACAAGCTATCTAGAGTTGTCCAGTAAGGAAAATGAAAAGTGAAACTTGGCTGCCACTATCCAAGACTTTGTTACACGAAAGAACCTTACAAAAGCTGGTGAATATAATTACAGATTGACTTGTATTTGCTGTCTGTTTCTTGTCAATGTGCACTCTCTTTTTTTAGATTTTTTTTCCCATATAGTTCATTACAGAGTATTAGGTATTGAGCCTTTCCAATTATGATTCAGTAAATTCAACAACAAAATCTTTGCATACAACAAAGAGGGAGAAACAGAATCCAAATACAAGTCAGAATATGTATATGTGTAACTGACTCACTTTGCTGTACATCTGAAACTAACACAACATTGTAAATCAACTATACTCCAATAAAAATTTTAAAACATTAAATTTAAAAAATAATTACATTGGATATATTTAGAACAGTATACTGCATATTATATACTATATAGTATACTGTATACTATAAAACAGTATATAGTAATAGAAATGATAGGCAAACTTGCCTTATTCCTGTCTAAGAATTCACTTAGTTTCTCTTGTTAAGGATAAGTCTTATTAAGGACAAATTCATTTAATCTCATTTCAGAAAGTGTTTTTAAAATTAGAAATTGATGTTGAATTTTCAACTGTCTCTTAAACATCTATGGAGATGTATGATATTGTTTCCTTACTGAATGACCCTAGTGCTTTTTTCAAATGTTGAACCATTCCTGTATTACTATAATAAAGCCAACTTGGTCAGGATTATGATTTTTTAATGTGCTGTTTTACCTTGGGTTTTTACATTGATATTTAGGAATAAATTATCTTTAACTGTTTGAGTTTCTAGGTTTAATTTTCAATATCATACTCATTTCATAAAAATAACTTGAATATCTTCCTTCTTTCAGTGTCCTCTGTGATCTTACTTTTATTTGTAATTTGCTTTTCTCCTTAATTTGTATGTTTTGTGGGAGAATATGCATGGAGAAACAAGAACTTGCTAATGGCCACTGTATAATGGAAACTAGGCATTTTTGTCTTATTATAAAACCAGTTCATGCTATTGAAGAAATCTTACAAAATACAAATGGGCACAAAGAAAATACAATAAGATAATAATGTTAATAAAACAACAGCTTGTTACCACTTTGAATAATCTTTTATCAAATTATTCAAAAATTTAATAGTTGGGGGGAGCAATGAAGATGGAAGAGTAGAAAGATCTTGAGTTCACTTTCTCTCATGAGCACATCAAAATTACAACTATCTGCGAACAACCATCATCTGAAAAAAAACAAAACTGGAACTTACCAGTGTGGAACCTTTCCTGGTCCATTCCAAAGATCTCCCACAACTAAAGACATAAAGAAGGAACCACAATGAGATGGGTACAAGGGGTGGCCTTGGGACATAATCAAACCCCAAACCACTGGGATGGGCAAATCACAAAACTGCAGAATCCTTATATTGCAGAGGTCCACCCATAGGAGTGAGGGTCCTGAGCTCCACATCAGGCTCAAGCCCAGGGCTCTGGCACTGGGAAGATGAGCTCTCAGAGCATTTGTTTTTGAAGGCCAGTGGCGCAGGACTGGAGGAAATAGAGTCTTTACTCTTAAATGGTGCACACAAAATCCCACATATAGCGGGACCCAGGGCAAGTGCTGTCATCTGACAGGAGGTTGGGCCAGACCTACCTGCTGGTCTTGCAGAGTCTCCCAGAGAAGTGCGATGAGGCTGCGGCTTATTTGGAGGAGGAAAAACACTGGGCCAGACATGCTGAGGAACATCCACCTGTATGAACACTCCTGGCAACTGCCATATTGGCTACTTAGTGCCAAGACCTGGCCCCGCCCAACCCCTGTAGGCTCCGGGGCGTCCCACTCCACGGCAGCACCGCAGGCGTGCGAGGTGTAACTTTCCCCCTCGGTGGTTGGCTGGGGCAAGGAGGGTTTTGCCCAGAAGATTTCTAAGGTCAGGTCACATGTCTTCCGGTCCCTTGGCTTGGGGTGAGAAAGTTCTTCCAGAAGCTCTTTTTCTCTGTGCCCGTTGCAGGCTCTGCACGGCCCAGTCTGGGATATATAAGCAGCAATAAGGAGACACAGGGAATGCACCACCGTGTTCCTCCTCAAATCTCAAGGTCCCTCTGCAGCAAGACTTCTTTACACCTTTCAGAGAAGAAAGATTGAAAATTTAAAAAAATCACAACCTACCTTTATTTTCTTTTATTTCACAAATTGCATTTGAGCTTGGACAGGGATTCATTTGGATCCCCGAACCTCCTTGTCAAATTAGACCCCAGAAGATCAAGGGGATACCAGGTTTAAGCCATCATTAATCTGTTGCAAGAAAGTGAAGGAAGAAACCTTTTTCCCTGAGTAACTAAGGCAGAATTTTTAAGTGTGTCTTTAGATGATAAATGATAAGTGAGAATATTTGATCTGGAGGCAAGTGTAATATTTCCTCTAGATTTATATCCACCATTTAGCACAACCAAGTTCATTTCATGAACACATAATGATAAATATCCCTTTTAGGTTAATTTTTCTATATCTAAAATAGTGGCCCAGTGGGAAGTGAGGACCAATCCATTCCCCAGTGGCGTCAGGTAGGAAAATTACTGAATTCATCATCAATCTCACTCTTTAGTCCTCCAGGGAAGATTATCTTTGTAGAACACTGTAAAGGTAAATAAATTTAAAAGATTATCAAAGAGAGATTATAAATCTAGGCGGAAGTTCTCAATTCTGGGCACCCATTAGAATCACTTGGGGAATTAGAAAAAAAAATAATACTAATGGGTTTGTACTGCCCCAGGTCAATTAAATAAGAATGTTTGAGTGGGACCTGGATATCAGTATTTTTTAAAGCTGTCCAGGTGATTCAAATGTGCAGTCAAGATGGAAAATAACTCACATAGGGAGGTGGTGTTTTGCTTGACAAGGGAATTTATATGTTATTACAAATTGCACTTACCATACCAGATAAGACACACTGAATAGATGTTCCGGTTACATGAGACAGGCAGCTCAAAAGGAGGTCCCTTTAAGTTTGTTCCTCCCAACTTTGCTAGTGGCTTACTCTGTCACCAGAAAGCACTTTTAAACCAGGAATAAGAATGGACGATGCTCTAGAAATATCATTCCCCAACAGGTAAAGATACAGCATGATTCTAGAGAGATGGTTGCTCTAAAGTGTAAATCTCTTGTACAGAACTTGTGTTAATAACCATCAGGTTTAATTCACCGGATTCCTTAATTCTGGGACCCAAAATATGCTGACTTACCTAACAGAAACTTTATGTTTCAAGAAGTACCTGGAAGTGAGCCTACCAGACATAAAGCATTGAAAAAGTTGGATGTGCTATAAGTGGGCATTCCCTGACCCCCTGCTCCTGGTGGAAAGCTTATCTTGGACCTGGCAAACCAGTCTCATTTTGTCTATGGGGCATATTTCTAAGCAAGAGTTTTAATTTTTGAAACTTCAGGGCTTTGAAGCTAGGTATGGTCCAATCATGTGACAGGGCTTTCATAGGAAAAAGCAAGCCTCTGCACTGGAATCCTACAAGGAGACATGACAGGAAGTTTCTGGATGAGACTGATATTACTACTAGGGTAGAGGTATTAAGGGCTTCCTTAAGGTTGTAAAATGGCAACCCACTCCAGTGTTCCTGCCTGGAGAATCCCAGGGACGGGGGAGCCTTGTGGGCTGCCATCTATGGGGTCGCACTGAGTCGGACATGACTGAAGCAACTTAGCAGCAGTAAGGTTGTTTCAGCTGGTAAAGAATTTGCCTGCAGTGCAGGAGACTCTGGTTCGATTCTGGGTTGGGAAGATCCCCTGGAGAAGAGATAGGCTACTCACTCCGGTATTCTTGGGCTTCCCTAGTGCCTCAGCTGGTAAAGAATCTGCCCGCAATGCAGGAGATCTAGGTTTGATCCCTGGGTTGGGAAGATCACCTGGGGGAGGTCATGCAACCCACTCCAGTATTCTTGCCTGGAATATCCCCATGGACAGGGGAGCCTGGCGGGCTACATTCCACTGAAGGGTTCACAAAGAGTCGGACATGACTGAGCAACTAAGCACAGCACACCAGCATAGAGGTATTAAAGGCTGTTTAAAATCATCTTTCAGGGCCTTCCCTGGTGGTCCAGTGGTTAAGCATCTGCCTTCCAATACAGGGGATGCAGGTTAGATCCCTGGTCAGGGAACTAAGATCCCACATGCCACAGGGCTTCTGAGCCTGCGTGCCACAACTAGAGAAGGCTGCACACTGCAACTACTGAGCCCATGCCCTCTGAGGCCTGTGCATGGCAGGTAGAGAAAGCCCGAGTGCTGCAACGAGAGAAGCCCGCGTGACAACTAAAGAGCAGCCCCGGCGCTGCAAAGAGAGAAAGTCTGCGTGCTGCAGTGAGGACCAGCACAGCCGAAAACTTAATCAATTAATTAAAATAAAGCCACTGTTCAGAGAAGGCAACTTCCATGGACCAGTAACTTACTCTCCCTTAGGGGCACAGAAAAAGGATCGGCAAACACCAGCCAAAGCTATCTCCTGTTTCTGAGAGAGGCAAGCCTGTTGACTTGGCAAAATGGATCTCTTTCTCCTTAAGTTTTGATCATGTGTGTTTTCTTGAGTGGTCTGTCATGGACAACTTAAGAGGGCCTCCACAACTGCTTTCATTTACAAAATTCTACTAAGATTTCAATCTTTTCAAATTCTCCTTAATAACTACTGGTACAACTGAGGCACCTGTAACTAATGGCCCTGGTGTCAAGATATTTTTGAGACTATCATGTTTCTTTCAATTTGGGGCTTAAGATTTGGGATTTTCTATTTACAAAGGTCATTTTTCTTGGCTTGAAAAATAGTGGGAAGGTGTGAGAAGGCACAAGATTAGCCAACCTAGCTTCTAGAAAGTGCGGGTCATTTGGAAACCAGCATACATGTAAATAAGCCAAATGGTTAAGCCTAGTTACACATGTAGGTACAAGCACAAGATTGCTTGGAAGTTGGGTCACCCTTAGATTTCAGGGAAGGACGACCAACTGACTTAAGATTCTAGAGAGAGCACTGGTTCAGTTAACAAAAATGTATTAAATGCCTCTGCCTGCTAATATATATATATAGAAATGGATAAAAGATGGTTTTCATCCTTCAGAAATTATGGCTAGTCATTATCTTCCTATTTTCAGCCAAACTTGGCTGTGAAGAATGCTTCCAGTTTCAGAAAGTGCTAGAAGAAAGCTTAACTTCTGCTTCATAGTTATAACTCACTAAGCTCCTTCATTCTAGACTTGAATATAATTACCACTGATTGACTTATCTCTCATTTTACATATTTACTATTAAAGCCTTTCTATATAAAGAACCTTACACTCAAATTATAAGAAGATGGCTCACCTCACCAAGTGCATAATCACAGTTGGTGGTTCCTCAAGTCTGAGCAAGCAGCCACCCACGTTTCCAACAATTATCAGCCACCTCTGACATTCCTGTATCTAAAAAAATAACCGACTCATTGTTTAAATCTATGATGAGCTACATCACACAAGCAGCATACAAAGCTTGTTGTTGCATGATTGATGTGGTCTCCAAAAATATCAAGTGAGAGTAAAATAAAAACAAAGGTTCTCAATGGATATATATATATATAATGCTTGAAAATAGTTAGTTCATTTTCACTTAATGATAGTTACACTTCTCTACAACGAAGATATGTATTAGATGTAAAAGCAGAAACTGAAGAGACATTCCATTTGGACTTCATAAGTGAATGACTGGTAATTGGCTAGCTAAATTATGTGTTCATTAGTTTATTGGGTTAATAAATGAGAAGCTAAAAACTGTGCATGCTCTTAACAAGTGAAATATTTTCACAGAGCCAAAGGAAGCCTGACTAATTTGAGTTAGATTTAAATCCTGTCTTTTGTAATGATTAATACCATGAGACAATGAGAGAGTAATCAGCTTCTAATTCTGACTTGGCTAGTGACTCACCAAGAGAACTTGTGAAATTCTCTGAACCCACTGAACCTGCATCTCCTCATCTCTCAAAAGGTAAGATGAAGCTGATTCTTGGGGCTTTACCTAGTTCCATGATTCTGTACCATCAGATAAAGACTCTAAGGGGTTTATATTTATAACTGAATCTTAAACATAATAAAATTGCTTGGGTGCCATTAAGCATAGTCTTGCTAGGATCAAGGTCATTTAAGGACTGAAGTACATTCTAGGCTGAGAAACACTCCAGGGCCAAGACCCATGATATAGCTGCAGTAATTAAATTGCTGAGCTCTCCAAGGAGAATAGGGCTGATGATATACTATCGTGAGATATAATAATGTAAATGAAAATGCTTTGCAAACTATTTGGGACTATATAAATGTCAAGTGTTAGGCAGTATTATCTTCTCCATTTATTGAGGGCCAACTCACAGAACTGACTTCAACAAGGCCACATAATAAGTCAGGGACGATTTGGAAGAAAATACATTTTTTTATTCTGGTGTTCCTTCCTTGCTTTCATCTTACCAATATTTATGGAGCTGCTTCTATGTCTAAAGTACCAGTAGGGGAATTAAAGAGATGTCTAGGACACCAGTACTATTTTCATTGCAATCCAGTAAATATGTATGAAACAAAAGCATCTGTTTTTCTTTAATGATTTTATGTATAGAAGATTTTTTCCTCACCAAGTTTTAAGTTATTTGGATACCCCCAAAAGACTTTTATTTCCTTTGATCTTCACTATGTTCAACGGCTTATGGGGCATATTGATCCTAAAAATATTACTTAATGAAAAAAAACAACTCTGACAGGATTTAAACCCTCTAAAATGCTAAAGAAATGTAAGTTCTTACCATCTTTTATGTATGCTGATACTTTCTCTAGTACATCTCAAGAACAGATACACGGGGTCCCTCGAGAAGATATCTAGATACACAGGATACAATAATTTTAGACTGATACTGTAACAATAACAACCCAAAATAATAATACAAAGAATAACAACCAACATATGCTAATAATTATTAGGACTAAAAATGTGCTAGGCACTGTGTTATGCATTTATATTTATCTTATTTATTCTCCACAACAATCCTATTAAGTTGGAACTTTTTTTAATCCACATTTTACAGAGGAACAGACCAAGGATTAGAAATGATAGCCAAAGTCACATGGATATTGAGTGGCAGAACTAGACACTCAATCTTGGCAGTATAGTTGCCAACATGGAAAGTGAGACACCATTCCTGGGGGCTCAAGCTAACTGATTTACCACATTCAAAAATATCTAGAATTTAAATCAGTCTGGAACAGTGGTTCTCAATGAATAGTAGCCTTTGCCTTCTCCAGATCTTCCCGACCCAAGGATCAAACCCAGGTCTGCTGCACTGCAGGCAGATGCCTTACTGTCTGAGCCACCAGGGAGGTCCAACTAACACTACCGCACAAAAAATATCTAGAATTTAAATCAGTCTGGAACAGTGGTTCTCAATGAATAGTAGCCTTTGCCTTCTCCAGATCTTCCCGACCCAAGGATCAAACCCAGGTCTGCTGCATTGCAGGCAGATTCCTTACTGTCTGAGCCACCAGGGAGGTCCAACTAACACTACCGCACAAAAAATATCTAGAATTTTAAATCAGTTTGAACTAGTGGTTCTCAATGGAGGGCCATTTTGCCACACAGGGAATATCTGGACACATCTGTGGATATCACAACTTCACTGGTACTACAGAAACCACAGATGCTGCTGAATGTCCCTCAAATAGAGGTCACCCCCACCCCCACAACAAAGAATGATCTGGTCCAAAATGTCAGTAGAGAAACCCCGATCTAGACCTGCCTTTCCATGCCAGAGCGGTGCTGTGGTGAATTAGGGGCCCTGTTCTAATGGCCCAGGTGGCCATGGCCAACCATGACCTGAAAGGGCCAGCACAAGAGCTCAGGTAAGAGGAGAGGTGGTACGTGACCCCAGAGCTTCTACGAAAGGCAGTACAGTCAGGGATGTTTTTTCCCAGAAGGTAAGAACAGCATTCTCCTTTGTTACCTATTACTTTTTGGTGAAACTGGAATTTGTAAAGGTTTGGTTTATAGTTCATCTCCCAACTATTCTCCACAGCTTTTGTTAATTTAGAACAATGTCCTATTGTTTTTTTTTAATACAAAATATACCTGGAGATTATGTTCACTTGCAACTAACACAGTAGTGTAAATAAGTTATACCTCAGTTTTAAAAATTAAAAAATACACAGCTGAAGTCTTGCCTCTATTTGAGACCCTTTGCATCTAACAGTTAGATGGCTTTATCTGTGAGTAGCTAAGTAGCTATGGTAGTTTCATGGTACTCACAGTCACATTTCCTGATAATCTCTGGATTTTCAGGGACCATGAGAGATCCCTGTGTGAATCTTGGAGTAATGACAAGTACATCCTAGCAAATATTTTAGGTATTCTGCTATTGCTGCATTGATTTAGAAGCACATTTCTAGATCAATTTTTTCCCCTGCAATTTTAACTTGTAATAAAATGAGTCTTAACAAAAGTGCCCTTCGCAATCTAAATGCTTAGGTGGAGAACAGCAGGCCAAATTGAGAATTAATTAACATTTTGAAACCATAGTGCTATATTGCTTAATCCTAAATTGTACTCAAATAGGGATTGATTTCCACACCAGAGCAAAAAATGCATGCTTTCTTCTTTAATAAAAAATATGGATGGTATATCTTTAGAGAATAAGATTAAGTAATGCAACCATTAAATGTTTTTGATGAGGCCATGATATTATCTAATTACAGAATCCATATTCTATGAGTCATCTTTAAAACTTTAAGAAAACAATTATTACTGAATAAGGAAGACAGAAAATCAACCAATACTGAACACATTAGTATAATTTATGTATTCATAAAACTGATAATAGACATCTATTTCTAAAAATCCTTAAAGCACAGGTAATAATGGAGCCAGTCAGCAATGTGCCACTTGCAATTAATCACTCTCTTAATATTCACAACATTCAATTTTTCTTGCTATTTGAGAGAGTAATGATTAATTGATAAAAGTTTAACAAGTGCACTAATAGCAGATGCTCCTAATTTCAAAGTCTTCAGAATGATCCTCCCCAAACCTACTTTATGCTAATTTGTACAGCATTAGTCACAACACTTTATGATTTTACTTTTAAAATGACTTTTCTTTTAGTTACCCTAATTTAATTAAGAATTTTAACTAGTTGCTTGTATCAAGAACACCAATGAATTTTAAATCTGTGAGTTTGATTACCATAAGAGATTAACAAGAAGACTCATAAAAATGCATGGCTGCCAATTAGAAGCACCAACACTGTGTAAATTAGAATTTGTTAATTGGTTTAGCAAAATGTAAGTTCAATTTTTTGGAATTTTATGAACTGAAAAATTGATTATATTTTTTGTGAGCCTCAAGAAAGATCTTATTAGTAATGATATTTGTTTCAGCAGTTCCTGAGATTATACTTGTATTTTAGCCACAAAGATTTCTATTTCATTTATTTCAAAAATATCTGATTATAGAATTCATTTTTCATCCACACGTTTGCCCCTCACCATCTACACACACTATTAAATGAATATTTAACTACACATTTTTCTTTCATCTGTCTTTCCTCTCAGCAAGACAGATGAAATATGCAGACTAGGTAAGGTTTGTTATTTTGTACTTTAATATTAAAGTGCATGCAATTAATTTAGTTTCCTTAAACGCTATGTGTTTATGACAAAATCTACAGATGCTTTTACAAAGATGAATATTGAAACAGCATTTCAGGTATGCAGATTAATATTGTTTGCCTCTAGGAAGGAGACCCAGCAATCTTGCATTTTATAAAAGGAGCAGAAAATGTACTTCAGTATGCACTGTGGAATGGCAGGGTCTCTTAGCAATGGAAGATTAGAATCCATTCTCAGTGAGGCATAGACATAGCACTAACCAACTGCCCTGCTGAACTGCAGTCAAGAGACAGGGCAGACCTGAGGACAGGCCTAAAATACTCTTAGGGCTGAGTCTGCATACTGTAAGTGAGGAGCTGGGGAAACATTGCACTGGACTGTTCTGTGAATTCAGCACTCCCATTTTCCAGATAAGGTGACTCATTTGGTAGTAATCACAAACACCCTCACCCGGCCCCCTAACTACTCCTATCCCTCCAAGAACTGTTTTCTGAAAATCACAATGCTTGGTAATCTCTCCTGAAGGCTCCAAATTCAGCAGATAATTATTTGGCTGTTCAAAACCTCTTGCATTAATGCATCATCCTAAATTAGTGTAATTGGATTATTCTATCCATGATTAACTCCCCAAAGGGATAAAACACAGGATGAGACCAGAGGGAAAAGGAATCACAAACTTAGTGCCTTCCCTTTGATCAATGTGGGTGGGAAAGGAACATGCCTCATGCCTGTAGTTCCTCATCATCTTTAAGAAGCAACTGGGACCCAGACAACCAGATAAGGGAACCAAGTAGCAGAAGGAAGGCCTTGGATCTGGGAGGGCTCCTGCAGGAACTCAGGGTTAAAAGAGTTACAGTCAACACACAGAAATCTCTGGCATTCCTATACACTAACAATGAGAAAACAGAAAGAGAAATTAAGGAAACAATTCCATTCACCATCGAAACAAAAAGAATAAAATACTTGGGAGTATTTCTACCTAAAGAAACAAAAGACTTGTATATAGAAAACTATAAAACACTGATGAAAGAAATCAAAGAAGACACAAATAGATGGAGAAATATACCGTGTTCATGGATTGGAAGAATCAATGTAGTGAAAATGAGTAACTACCCAGAGCAATCTATAGATTCAATGCAATTCCTATCAAGCTACCAGAGGTCTTTTTCAGAGAATTAGAACAAATAATTTCACAATTTGTATGGAAATACAAAAAACCTCATATAGCCAAAGCAATCTTGAGAAAGAAGAATGGAACTGGAGGAATCAACCTACCTGACTTTAGACTGTACTACAAAGCCACAGTCATCAAGACAGTATGGTACTGGCACAAAGACAGAAATATAGATCAATGGAACAAAATAGAAAGCCCAGAGATAAATCCACGCATCTATGGACACCTTATCTTTGACAAAGGAGGCAAGAATATACAATGGAGAAAAGACAATCTCTTTAACAAGTGGTGCTGGGAAAACTGGACAGCCACTTGTAAAACAATGAAACTAGAACGCTTTCTAATACCATACACAAATATAAACTCAAAATGGATCAAAGATCTAATCATAAGACCAGAAACTATAAAATTCCTAGAGGATAACATAGGCAAAACACTCTCTGACATAAAACAAAGCAGGATCCTCTATGACCCACCTCCCAGAATATCGGAAATAAAAGCACGGATAAACAAATGGGACCTAATTAAAATTAAAAGCTTCTGCACAACAAAGGAAACTATAAGCAAGGTGAAAAGGCAGCCTTCAGAATGGGAGAAAATAATAGCCAATGAAGCAATGGACAAACAATTAATCTCAAAAATATACAAGCAACTCCTGCAGCTCCATGCTAGAAAAATAAACGACCCAATCAAAAAGTGGGCCAAAGAACTTAACAGACATTTCTCCAAAGAAGACATAAAAAAGGCTAACAAACACATGAAAAGATGCTCAACATCACTCATTATCAGAGAAATGCAAATCAAAACCACAATGAGGTACCACTTTATACCAGTCAGAATGGCTGCCATCCAAAAGTCTACAAGCAATAAATGCTGGAGAGGATGTGGAGAAAAGGGAACCCTCTTACACTGTTGGTGGGAATGCAAACTAGTACAGCCACTATGGAGAACAGTGTGGAGATTCCTTAAAAAACTAGAAATAGAACTGCCATATGACCTAGCAATCCCACTGCTGGGCATACACACCGAGGAAACTAGAATTGAAAGAGACACGTGTACCCCAATGTTCATCGCCGCATTGTTTACAATAGCCAGGACATGGAAGCAACCTAGATGCCCATCAAGTGACGAATGGATAAGAAAGCAGTGGTACATATACACAATGGAATATTACTCAGCATTAAAAAAAAATTCATTTGAATCAGTTCTACCCACGTGGACGGAACTGGAGCCTATTATCCAGAGTGAAGTTTTCCAGAAGGAAAAACAAAAATACAGTATACTAACACATATATATGGAATTTAGAAAGATGGTAACGAGAACCCTGCATGCGAGACAGCAAAAGAAATGCAGATGTATAGAACAGTCTCATGGACTCTGTGGAAGAGGGCAAGGGTGGGATGATATGGGAGAATGGCATTGAAACATGTTAATTATCATATGTGAAATCAATTGCCATCCCAGGGTTGATGCTCTAGGCTGGTGCACTGGGATGACCCAGGGGGAGGGAATCGGGAGGGAGGGGGGTTCTGGAGGGGGAGCATGTGTATACCCATGGGGGATTCATGTCAATGTATGGCAAAACCAACACAATGAAGTAAAGAAAATTTAAAAAAAAAAAGAGTTACAGTCACTAGAAATCAGCTGGGTCATAGGGATGAGGACAGGCTCCGAACGCCAAGAAACAGGGTGGCTTTTCTTTTTCACCCTGATCCCTTCTTCCTTGTTACACTCACCTTTCCCCAATATGATCTTCATGTTATACCAGTTTAAAAGAAAAAAAAAAGGCAGAAAATAATCTCAATTTCCAAAAGCCAATGATTGTTTAATAAATTTAGATAGGGGAATATTATGCCACTATGAATAGTGAAGATATATATATGTGTGTGTATCTTACAAGGAAGATACACACACACACACACACACACACACACACACACACATATGAAAATATGTTCACCACTTCTTAATCATTGGTTTACCAAATATTGTTGCATGCTTGTTATATGTCAGGCTCTGATCTGTTTCAGTAGTATATAAAACAGGGAGAGATTCAGAAAATTAAAAATGAAAACCAAATATATAATGTAATTTTAGAAACGATAATTGCTATGAAGAAACAGAAAGCAGGGTAACGAATCACAGGAGTATGTGGGAATGGCATTTGAATAGATGAAGGGAGAAGACCATTCCTAGAAGAAGGAAAACTCAGTGTGAAAGCTCAGAACTGGGCCAGACACAGGGAAGGAAAGAAAGCTCAAGGCTGGAAAGGCAACACATGCACAGTGGGGCACAGAGTAGAGAAAGGGTTGCCACAATGGCAGCGATTGGAGATGCTCCAGCATCCTCACCTAGTATCATTTCCCAGGACGGTGCCAAGAAAGCAACTGTCACCTCGTCTGAGCCGGTGGTGGTTCTGGGTGTAAGAAGGCATCTTCCATCCAGTGTGCCCTACACGTGTTGATTACCAGGGGTGTCAAATGCCTACCCTTCCTACCCAGTGGAAAGAGTGCAAGCACACCTGCACCCTAACTGTGTTCAATTGAAGATAAAACTACGGGGATTTCCCTGGCCGTCCAGTGGTTACGAACTTCCCCTTCCCCACAGTGGCTAAGACTCCACTCACCAGTGCAGGGGACATGGGTTTGATCCTTGACCTGGGAAGATTCTACACGGTGCAGGGCAACGGACCGCGGGTGCCACAGCTACTGATGCCACGGGCTGCACTGCTGAAGCCCACGTGCCTAGAGCCTGTGCTCTGCAACACGAGTAGCAGTTGCGATGAGAAGCTCACATACTGCAACGAACAGTAGCCCCCACTCTCTGTAACTAGAGAAAGCCCACGCGTGAAGACTCGGTGCCACCATAAATAAAGACCTCTGGAGGGCCATGATAAAGCAAAATGATTTCGCCTTTCCATGCACCGCGTGCAGTTTCCATCCCTGGTTGTGGAGCTAATCCCACATGCTTTACAGCCATAAAACCAAAAACATAAAACAGAAGCAATATTTTAAACAAAGTCAGTAAAGACTTTGGAATGGTTGGGAAGATCCTCTGGAGAAGGAAATGGCAGCCCAGTCTAGTATTCTTGCCTGGAGAATCCCATGAACAGAGGAGCCTGGCAGGCTTTCGTCCATGGGATTGCAAGAGCTGGACATGACTTAGCGACTAAACCACCACCACCACATCGAAAAAAGTTTTCTTTTTAATTAAAAAAAAATAATCAACCATTATGTAGGCCAGACAGATACACCTGTGGGCTTTATAAGACCTTTGGGCTGGAAGTATTTTTAACCCCCTTTTAAGCCTGGAGTAGACATTCCAGGACTGACTGTGCTAGAGAAACTGGGAAAATGTGCACTGCAGTCAGAAAACTCTCTGAGCAGAAGACTCTCCCTGGGAGCGTCCCAAAAATTTCTCTTCCATTGCCCTTTTCCCTCTTTTCTAGATGTACCCCAGGACACTTCTCTAGTAACAAAAGCCCTCTGTAAGTTTCACCCCTTTGAAGCTCCCCTGGTAATGTGATACTGATCACCTTTATTCTGCTTCTAGTCAATGCAGGGACTATAACTCTTGACACTCCAGTTTAGTTATTTTATGGGAGTCCTGGGCAAAACCATACCATTAGAAGCCACAATTTCTTAGGCTACTAATAAGGAGAATAGTATTTATCTTTCCTGCATTGTGGTGTGACCGTTGATTAATAAATGCTCAAATGGTGTTTTGAAGGTGACAAGTGTCAGCTATTATAGTGACTATTATTAGCTGATCCTACAATCCAGAATTAGAATGCTGCCAGCTTGCAGCTGATTCCTACATGTTCTGGACATACATTCTATCCACTGGAGGAATTAAATTTAAGCCCAGCACCATTAATTAATTAATTAATTAATAAAGCATGTTGTCTCAACTGCTCTAAGTGCCAAGTGCAGTTGTAACAAACACCAAAGCTTTGGTTTGAACCTTGCAGTAATATTGCATTCTGGCTGGCTTCATTTACATCACAGATCAAGTATTCAGGGGCTCATTTCTCTATTCTGTGCAGTGCCCAGCGGCCTGCTGGCATATCATAACTATCCAATAAAAGCAGTAATAAAGTTGTAATCTCCTTTCCTTTTCTCTTGATTTGCCTTCACATATTTTTTTAAAAAGTAGATTAGACAGCAAGAAAGATGTTTTCTTATTTGGAGCAAACGATGACTCAAAATCTTTGCTAGTGGGAATGTGGAATCTTTTTTCTCCTGTCTACCTATCAGAAAAATGAAAATTATTTACTCTGGGATGTCTGGTTGTATCACTCTTAAATCATTTATAGTCCACTAAGTGCTTTGAATAATGGAGGACCTAGGAGGGCCCCTGATTTAATTTCGTCTCCTGTGTTTCTTTAGTATCTTTGTGCTTTCTTACATTTAGGGGAATAGCACAGAAGAGAGAGTTAAGAATGATTTTTTTTTTTTTTTTTACAGAAGGCTATTAAAAGCTTTTACAAGGGACTTGAGCTTTAATAAAACCTCTCTGTATGCAGAAAGGCCAAATCTCCAGGGATTTGGAAAAAGGCAACCTCAAAGTTAAACATTTGAAGAGCAAACTAAATTCGTGACTTTAACATCACTTCCTTTCTTCTGTCGCCCTTATCTTCCTTGTAAGATACAGCATTAGGTCATCATATTTTTTAATCCAAAATCTCTAAGAGATTGCAGTATCAGTTTATAAGAGCACATACTTGTTTGACATTTTAGTTTATAAAATTCTATATTACATACGTATTAGATTTCTACTGTTGTCATAACAAATGATCATAAATTCAGTGGCTTAAAACAACTACTTATTATTTCACAGTTCTCTAGGTCAAAAATATAGGCACAGGTTGGAGACTTCCCTGGTGTTTCCAGGGAGCTAAGACTCTGTACTCCTAATGCAGGAGTCCTGGGTTCAATCCCTGGCCAGAGATCCAACATGCTGCAACAAAGAGTTGGCATGCTGCAACAAAAAGATCTTGCATGCCACAATGAAGATCAAAGATCCCATGTGCTACAACTAAGATGATGCAGCCAAATAAATAAATATTAAATATATACAGGCAAAGGTTGGAGTAGCTGGTTCTCTGCATCAAGTTTCACAAGACTGAAATTAAGGTACCTGTGGTCCTCTCTTGAGGCTCTGGCGATGTATTCACTTCCAAGCTCATTCATGTTGCTGACAGAATTCAGTTCCATGTGGTTGTAGGACTGTGGTACCTGTTTCCCTGAAGCTGTTGGTTGGGGACTGTTCTCTAGTTTCACTGGCACCCACATTCCTTCACTGATGGCTTCCTTTGTCCATCTGCAAAACCAGAAATGGTGGATCAAAGTCTTTTCAAGCTTTAAATGTTTCTGATTTCCCCTTCTGCCTCATCACTCATCTGCTTCCAACCTTAGAAAAGTCTCCTATTTTAAGGGCTCATGTGATTAGACTGGGCATGGCTGGATAATCAGAATCTCACCATATCAAGGTCTGTAATCATATCTCAAAAATCTTTTTGGACATGTAACATAACATGTTCACAGGGCTTCCCTGATGGTTCAGTGACTAAGATTCTGTCCTCCCAGTGCAGGGGGCCCAGGTTCAATCCCTGGTCAGGGAACTAGATCCCGCATGCTGCAACTGAGTTTGCATGCTTCAATTATGACTGGTGCAGCCAAATCAATAGATAAATATTTGAGAAAAACATATTTGCAGACTCCAGGGATCAAGGCACGGACATCTTTGGTTATAGAACATTTTTCTGCCTATTATTTCATAGCATTATCATACTATGCAAGGAGAACACTACTATCCCAGTTTTACAGATGAAGGAATGCAGGATCTCAGTTGTGTGAGTGGTTTAACCCAGGTCACAGAGCAAGTAAACAACAGAATCCAAGAGTAATGACTAAAAGACCTTCTGTTATTTCTAGTTATTCTTTGCTTTTAAGAAACATTTAAAGGGGGCTTATTAAGCATCAGGTTTTGTACTAAGCCTGGAAAGTAAGGGATAAAACTTGAAAATTCTGCATTCAAGAGGTTCACAATCTTGCAGGCTAAACTGACAAATATATGAGCAATTTTAATACAGCTTGTAAAGGCTTGATAAAGAACACAGAGAAAGCACAGTCTCCGAGAGAGAAATTAGTGGGCATTAGGAAAGATTTCCTGAATAGCTGATCCTTGAAAAGGACTTTCAAGAACAAGTAAGAGATCACCAACTAGATATCCAGGCTTTAGTAGGAAAAGCAGGTCCAAAGTCTTTCTGGCAACAAAAACTAGGGCTCCTTCAAGAACCTGGAAATGGGATGAAGGGCTTGAGTGGAGAAGAATGAACAGAGAAGCTGTAAAGGTGGATAGTACTGCATTGTGAGAAACTTTAAAAAGATACTTCTCCCCATGTAAACCCATGGCAGTTTCATGTCATTGTATGGCAAAACCAACACAATAAAGTAAAGAAAATTAAAAAAAAATAAAAAATTTTAAAAAAAGATACTTCTCACCATGGTAAGGAACAATTGAAGCAGTTGATCCAGGTGTGACCTAATCTAATGTACATTTTATAAAAGTATAAAATGAGAAGATTCACTTAAATGGAAGCTAAGATAGTAAAACAACAATGACCATCATGTTCAAGGTACTTGTTAATATTTTGAGGTTGCAAAAATATAAATTATACATTTGTTCTTACATTTTTTCACTTTTTGTCAGAACTCTTTTGGTTGCAGAGAGTAGAAAACAAATTCAAACTCATTTTGGCCAAAGGAGAATCTATTGATAATGAGAATGTATGGTTTCAGGCTAAACTGGATGCAGGAGCTCAAGTGCTATCATTAATGGTCTATCTCCCTCTCTTTTGACCTTCTCTTTTTGAAATCATTTCACAGAGTTTTCCTTCATATTGCACCAATGATGGCCAGCAGCAACTCTACAAGAGATGGACTTTACTAGTATAATCCCAAATAAAAGAGCATGTCTTGTTTCCTAGCATCCTTATGATCCTGAAAACAGATCTGGCTTACCCATGCCTATCCGTGGACCACTCCGTTCACAAGGATAGGGTCCTTAACAGCTGAGTTATACATCTGTCTCTGTGGTAGGAAAAGTGGAGCCATCCTCATGAGTTGGAGTTGGAGTATTTTTTCAAATGGGAAAATGATAGATTTTCTGAAATAAAGAATGATAACGTAAATTTACCAGATCTCCACTGCACCAGTGCTTGCCAATCAACTGAGGATCTTGTTAAAATGTAGACCCTGATTCAGTCATGTGGGTAAGTTCTGAAATTCTGCAATTTGACCTGAGACATATTAGTATGTTTTTTGTTACCCAAACATTTTCGACTAGAGATGGTCACTTACATAACAAACTACTGGCCATGGGTGTTAGTGTCTGCAAAATTCCCCTAGTCATTAACATATTAATAAACTCCTGGTGCTGCTGCTTCGTGGACCTCTTTGAGTAGCAAAGCACTATACTACCTGTTAAGGGAGTCAAGGTAAGCATGTGGAAAGTTAACCATAATAATAAAAGTACACATGGTAATTAAGGTGATGACAAAAGACATGGGAAAAGGGAAAGTCACATAAATTATCAAGGCCATAGGTATCGTAGAATTTCAAAGAAGAGAGAATTTCCTTAAGGAAGTATCTGTTCAGTTCAGTTCAGACGCTCAGTCATGTTCAACTCTTTGTCAACCCCATGGACTGCAGCACACCAGGCTTCCCTGTCCATCAGCAACTGCCAGGGCCTACTCAAACTCATGTCCATCGTGTTGGTGATGCCATCCAACCAACTCATCCTCAGTCGTCCCCTTCTCCTCCTGCCTTCAATCTTTCCCAGCATCAGGATCTTTTCCAATGTGTCAGCTTTTCGCATCAGGTGGCCAAAGTATTGGAGTTTCAGCTTCAACGTCAGTCCTTCCAATGAACACCCAGGACTGACCTCCTTTAGGATGGACTGGTTGGATTTCCTTGCAGTCCAAGGGACTCTCAAGAGTCTTCTCCAACACCACAGTTCAAAAGCATCAATTCTTCGGCACTCGGCCTTTTTCACTGTCCAACTCTCACATCCATACATGACTACTGGAAAAACCATAGCTTTGACTAGATGGACCTTTGTTGGCAAAGTAATGTCTCTGCTTTTTATTATGTTGTCTAGGCTGGTCATAGCTTTTCTTCAAGGAGCAAGTGTCTTTTAATTTCATGGCTGTAGTCACCATCTGCAGTGATTTTGGAGCCCCCCAAAATAAAGTCCCCCATTGTTTCCATTGTTTCCCTATCTTTTTGCCATGAAGTGATGGGACTGGTTGCCATGTTATTAGTTTTCTGAATGTTGAGTTAAGCCAACTTTTTCACTCTCCTCTTTCACTTTCACCATGAGTCTCTTTAGTACTCCACTTTCTGCCGTAAGGGTGGTGTCATCTGCATATCTGAGGTTATTGATATTTCTCCCAGCAATCTTGATTCCGGCTTGTGCTTCATCGAGCCTGGCTTTTCTCATGATGTACTCTGCATATAAGTTAAATAAGCAGGGTGACAATATATAGCTTTGACGTATTCCTTTCCTGATTTGGAACCAGTCTGTTGTTCCATGTCCAGTTCTAACTGTTGCTTCTTGACCTGCATACAGATTTCTCAGGAGGCAGTTCAGGTGATCTGGTATTCCCATCTCTTAAAGAATTTTCTACAGTTTGTTGTGATCCACACAAAGACTTTGGTGTAGTCAATAAAGGAAAATTAGATATTTTTTCTGGAACTCCCTTGCTTTTTTTATGATCCAATGGATGTTGGCAATTTGATCTCTGGTTCCTCTGGCCTTTTCAAATCCAGCTTGAACATCTGGGAGTTCATGGTTCTATTGAATCCTGGCTTGGAGAATTTTGAGCATTAGTTTACTAGCGTGTGAGATGAGTGCAATTGTGTGGAAGTTTAGCAATTTTCAGACTATGGTCTACAGTTTGACCTGGGACCTTTTTAAGAAGTCCATGAGGCTGTTTTAATGATAATCCTATGATGTTACTTGACTTTTTCTTGTTAGTACATGTAGTAATGGTACAAGAGTAATGATGAATCAAACAGATGGCACCTTGGCATGACTCAAGGGAGGGGCATCAAATTTTACAGTAGTCACCATATTTATCATGACTGTGTCCTCATGAGAAAAAAGAAAATGCCACTTTCACTTAAGAATGACTTTGGTGAAGCAGTAAAAGCTATTAGTTTTATGAAGGCCCTGGATTGTATTCAGTCTTTTTTAATATTTTTGTGACAAAATGGAAATTACACATAAAATAACTCTTCTGCATCCCAAATACAACGGTGTCAGGAGGAAAAGCACTTGTATGATTGTTTGAGTTACAAGCGGAGGTAACCACATTTTTTTCATCGAAAACATTACTTACTTGAAAGAGTAACCAGCAGACAAGCTAAAGTTATTCTACGTGGGTATTTGTACATCTTGAAAGCAAACAAGTGAGCCTACTGCTTCAAGAAAACAAATGATAGCATTCATTTTTTTAATGATAAAATTTGAGCTCTCAAGCAAAAATTAGAACTTTTGGAAATGTTCCTTGGTCACTATGAGCTTCATAGCATCTCAATTTTTAAAGGCTTTCCTGGTAAGATAGAAGGTATATTAATAAATGGAATTTTCTACATCGCTGTGTCATCATTTGGATGGTTTACATAATTCAGCAAGGCAAATTTTCCAGATGGCCAATGCATACTGTTACACAACTACGCATGGGGAAAAAAACCAGTGAAAGTGTAAGACAGACTTATAGATTTAATCATAACATGTATAAATATATCACTGATACAGTTTCAGATTCTATACTGCAATAAACCTGTAATAAACTACCACTTGTTAGGTTTGAGTGTAGTAAGCATCAAAGAAGAATATGCAGAAATGTAAAAAAAAGCTATTAAAATAGTCTTCCCATTTCAAAATATATAGTATATCTGTGAAGGCCAGATTGTTTTCTTGTACTTTAACCAAACATATATTGTAGCAGATTGAATGTAGTAGGTGACATGAAAACTCAGCTATATTCTCTGAAGTCAGACATTAGAGGGATTTGTAAAAATGTGAAATAAAGTCACTCTTGTCACTAATGATTTTATTTATGGCTTTGGAAAATATTTTTTTCATAAAAGCACGTCATGTATTTTAGCATGGATTTGATTTAATGTTATTTTAATGGCATTAAAATAGAACTTAAAAAATCTTCCATTTCAAATGTTACAATTCTATAAATGTTTATTGGTATAATCCATATAAACACAAGTTCTTAATAGTTTTTAAGAGTGCAAATTGGTTCTGACTAGGCAAGGTTTATTAGAAAAACTTGAGATTGCTAGGTTTTTACTGCCATTTAATTATGAGTATATTATAACAGAGAAAAAATAAGCCCTTATTTTAGAATAAGGTTCTGAATCATCTAGTTGGACAGAAGCCTAGATATGGTGTTTGGAATAGAATCTGTTTCTAGAGTCTTTCAGATAAAAAATAAAACAACTTCCCCCAAACACCCTCAAGTAGCAGTACATATAGTTGGTCTTATTTGAATGCCACTGAATAGAACGCTGCATTAATGTTTGTGCCTTTGTTTAATATGTGATTCTTTGAAATAAAATTTAGAGATCAAGTCTCTCACTTTTCTGAAATAAATGCTATTTGGCAGGGCTTCCATTTGTCCTAGTTTTTCTATTGCTTTTTGGGATGTCAAAATACCTTAAATAGCTCTGGAGTTAGAAGTTTCTCCCTCTCTCTCTGGCCCTTTGCCTTCCTTTCTAATGTTACTAAAGGTTGGATCACTAGAAAGTTGACTGATATATATATATTCTACCCATGGCTATTCACCTCAAGATTAGGTTATGAAACTCCTTATATAAATAGGCATATTCCTCCTCTGAAAATAAAGCTTTAGAAACATAAAACTTCAGGGCTCTGCACAACAAGGTTTGTCCACTTATTATATCCAGGTATTTCTCTTGATGTTTCACAAATGTTGATCCCTTTAAATCTTGTAATGATCTAAATGAAATGATGGGCCAATGAAATTGAAGAACATAGAGGTTAAGCTACTTGTTCAAGGTCACACAGCTCTTGCAGGGTAGACAGTCAAGACAATCTGATTCCAGAGATGTGTCATTAACCAGGGCAGTATGCTGAAATATTGCTGAGGAGATAATTTTAAAAATAATATTTCAACTGAAGAGTTACTTGATTTTGGTGGACAATCTTTTTAGAATTTACTTGTGCTTTGAACAAATGTCCTTATGCTTATGAAACTTCTGAGAAGAGATTCAGGAGAGACTAAGGCATAGGGGATAGAAACTGCAGTGATCTGGAGCTGGCAGAAATCTAGTTGTTCAGTCACTCAGCAGTGTCTGACTCTTAGTAACCCCATGGACTGCAGCACGCCAGGCCTCCCTGTCCTTCACCATCCCCCAGAGTTGGCTCAGACTCATGTCCACTGAGTCAGTGATGCGAGCCAACCATCTCATCCTCTGTCGTCCCCTTCTCCTCCCTCCTTCAGTCTTTCCCAGCATCAGGGTCTTTTCTAATGAGTCAGCTCTTCACATCTGGTGGCCAAAGTATTGGAGCTTCAGCTTCAGTCCTTCCAATAAATATTCAGGGTTGATTTCCTTTAGGATTGTCTGGTTTTATCTCTTTGCAGTCCAAGGAATTTTCAAGAGTCTTCTCCAGCACCACAGTTTGAAAGCATTTATTCTTCAGCACTCAGCCTCCTATATGGTTCAACTGTCACATCCATACATGACTACTGGAAAAATCATAGCTTTGATTATACAGACCTTTGTCAGCAAAGTGATGTCTCTGCTTTTTAATACTCTGTCTAGATTTGTCAAAGCTTTACTTCCAAGAAATCTGGTAATACCCCTCAAACTCTGCCAACAAAATTCCCACCAATAGCAGGAGTATGAGAACCCTTGGTTCCTGGTACTAGTGACAAATGTCTGAAATTCCATGCTTTATCGTGTAAAGGTTCTTGAATTCTACAAACTACAAACTATATTTTAATGCAGAAATTGTATTTCAAATTACTCCTCATTGAAAAAAACAATGATGCTCCAAGAAGACCCAGTCACTGAAGTTCTTTGTGTCTTGAAGTGGTTCCTACCACACTGTCCCAATCCTAGAGAAGCCTGGCTCCAGAGAATACTTTTGGAAGACTCTGGAGGATTATCTCCTTTTTGTACCTCTTCTTCATGCACTTTTGCTTGGGACCCTACACAGGTACAATCAGGGTTGTATAGCTCTAAAATAATATGACAGTAAGAGGGCGGGGGTGGGGAAAAACTCTGTAAGGATGATAGATTTGGCCAAGCAATTGAACAGTCTCTCTTTCATTGATGCTTTTAATTTAAACCTATAGTTACAGATTCAAATGTCTAAAGAGACAAAGTAGGCAGCAAGTAAGAGTGAACTAGGCCAGGTCGGAAATTCTTGAAGTGCAGGCCCATGTACTATTGAATATGGGTTGCACTACCCACCTCCAGGCCAGTAAGAATGGGTCCAGATTTTCCAGGTATTCTGACTTTTTTTTTTAATTAGAGGATTTAAATAAGGATTCCTATTATTATCTAAAATAAACAATTTTTGAAAATTTGTATTGGAGCATAGTTCTTTACAATGTTAGGTTAGTTTCTACTGTACAGCAAAGTGAATTAGCTGTATGTACACATATATCTTTTCTTTTTTTGGATTTCGTTCCCCTTTAGGTCACCACAGAGCACTGAGTAGAGATCCCTGTGCTCTACAGTAGGTTCTCATTAGTTATCTGTTTCATACAGAGGATCAATAGTGGATATATGTCAGTCCCAATCTCCCAATTTGATTGCAGTAATTTTATTTATAATATGTGTGGCCAACCAAAAGAATTTCAGACCTTTGGCCTATGCTGTACATTTTTCCTGGAAACCCCATGAATGGGCAACATCTACGCTGCTTATGGATGTGTTGATGTCTTGAGTTGGTAGATGGATACTCCCTGGCTATGTGTGTCTCAGGCAAAGTCTGCCAAGAGAAACTTTTGTCCTCTGACCATCTTCAAGTTGTTGTTTTTGCCTACTTACAAGTCCTAAGAGGGAGAATTAAGTTGACTCTTCTTAAACAGCATTAAAAAAATGACCTCTTTAGCACTTTTATGCTATTATCCTCGGGGGATCACACATTTCCTTTGCTCCTTCTTCAGTGTACAAGGGGAACAGCTGTTTCCCATTGTCAGAAAGACACCTTTTTGTATTTTGAAATAGTTACTAAGACTCACCTTGCTCACATCTTCACTCTCTTCAGACCAAATAACCCCTTATCCTTCAGTATTTCCTCAAGGATTTCTTTTCTTCTTAAATTTTAATTATTTTCATTAGCGACCTCTTGGACCCTCTCCAAGTTTTCCACATCTTGCTTAGAATGTGCTCACAGTGGAATGACTTTGCCCTCATGAAAGCTCAGCCAAAAATAAATACATCCAGAAGATTATTTGAAGTTACTGCATATTATGTCTCTGTGTGACTGTCAAATGGCCCTGCATTTCTGACTGATATGTTAACCTGCAATCTGCTCCAAGCCCTGTGTCATTTCCAATGTTTTTCTGTGTAGCCAGTTTTCTCCTTATTCTCATGACATATCTTGGATTTTTACTGCCTTGTAGTTAGTAGTAGTCGTATGGCACGCATGCATGCATGCTCAGTCACTAAGTTAACCCCATGGACTGTAGCCCACCAGGCTCCTCTGTCCATGGGATTTCCCAGGAAAGAACACTGGAGTGGGCTGCCATTTTCTTCTCCAGGGGATCTTCCCAACCCAGGGATCAAACCTGTGTCTCCTGCATTGTAGGTGGATTCTTTACCACTGAGCCACCAGCGAAACCCCTTAGGGTTGACCTTATGTAATTTTCCTTCTGTTTACTTTTTCTCTGTACCAGAGTGCTGGAACTTTAACCCAATACCTACGCAGTGTCCAGTACAAAACAGGTGGTTAAGATCTGTTTACTGAATGAAATAACTCAAATATGATTTAGGCCCTATGTCCCATCAAAAATATTTTATTGAATCTAGTAGAAGCTTCTGGCACTTTTTTCCACACTTGACTAAAGATTTGGATTCTCTTTAGAGAAAGATCCGTGACTAAGTCTTGGCTCTTGTTTCTTGATAGCGATTTGATTTGCCTAAGTTCTTTAAATTCTTTAAGCCTTTGTGTCTAACCTATAAAATATGCATAACAGTATCTATCTTTAAAGTTATTGTGACATTTATAAGAGACATCGAATGTAAAATATTTGGAAGTGTTCTTGGTGTATCCCCTCTCAAAACATTAGATTAAAAAAATATATACTATCCAAACCAGGCATGTATGTGTGCTCAGTCATGTCTGACTCTATGACCCCATGGACTGTAGCTTGTCAGGCTCCTCTGACCATAGAATTTCCCAGGCAAGAATACTTGAGTGGGTTGTCATTTCCTTCTCCGGGGGATCTTCCTGATCCAAGGATTGAACTCACGTCTTCTGCATTGGCAGGTAGATTCTTTACCATTGGTGTTAACTATCCAAGACAGAGCTTTATATCTGAATTAATTAAAGAGGAAGATATTATTGCATCTCAAATTTTCCCTTCTAAAAGGCATTTATGCTGGAAGTTGTCTCCAGACTTTAAGAATTCTTGTTTATGGCATTCTCTCTTGATACTTCACTTTATCATCTTTCTGCTCAAATTAAACACACAGGGTAAATGTTTAGTCTTGGCAAAATACTCGGTATACAATATTAGCATCTCAAAATCATCAGTAAGTCTTTTTTTTTTATTAAACATTTTTTTTATTAGTTTTGCCAAACAATGACATGATATCACCATGGGTTCACATATGCTCCCCCTCCATAACCCATCAGTAAGTCTTAATTTCACCTTTTCCTGTATCTTGATGAGCTAAAAATATAATTGGAAAGTATAGTTCATTGATGCAAAACGAACTGTATAGCTGCTATTGAAATAATTTGAAGAAAAAGAAAATATTTGAGTATTCAAAGAAGAGGTCTAGACCCCAGTACAAGGAAAGAAGGTGCTGGGTAAGTGTCTCTTGACTGATGGTGGTGCTGGAGGTGGTGATGATGATGGAGTCACGGACAAGTTCCCATGTCACAGAAAACAGGATGTAGCCACTAGAGAAAAAACAGTGTTAAGTATCCCACTGAGTATTAAACTATGGCAAATCTTTAGGAATGACAGGAAAAGTAAGAGGAAATGACAGTTCAGAAGTGATTCACAGCAAGATGAACATAACAAACTGGCAGACTTCATGGATGCTAAAATTCACAATTCTAAAATGGTCATCAACGTAACTCTGGAAGTGTGTGTCTCAGCAGAAACTGTAAAGTGAAGATTTACAGTTTCTTTAGCAGGAGGTGACTTGCTTAGGAACAAAACTTCAGTAAGGTTTATTAGTTGTCACTAAATAATATTGTTTAGGGATGACATTTGTTAGCACAAAAGACTATAAGTTGATAACGCACATAAAGTTTATATTAAGCTTAGGATTCCTTAGATTAATTTCTGAAATCCAGATGACCTTGCAAGTAATTTTCATTTTTAGCCACTATAGTATATCATTTCATTTCCTACTCAGAACTACTTCAGAATTATAATGTGTCCCAAGGACACATTGAACTTTATTTTTATACCTGCCTAGTTTTACTTTCTCTGTGAAAAAGGTCATTGACAATGAGATAAATACAATCAGAAGATCCTGTGAGTCATCGCTGCTATTATTAGGCTCAATGATTAGCATAAATTGATTAAATAATGAACAATTATTAGATTATATTTTTCATACTGAGAAATACAACACTTGAAATCATAATATGCCACTGGCCTAAATATTTGTGCCAATTTGTTGTCTATATTGATTTGGGATGGTTGAATATAAAATGCCTGGAAAAACAGTGAAACTAATAAAGGTCTGGGAATCAAATGACAGAATTTTATATTAATTCTATCATTTGTTAGCTGTATACCATTTGTTAGGTAAAAATATTGAGCCTCATTTTTCCCTTTAGTTAAATGGGAATGATTTCACACTGCTGTTGCATTGAACAAAGATGATAATGAAGGTCATTTAGAACTCACAAGGTCTGTAACGCACATATGTAAGGCTCAACTACTACTATTTCTACTACTATTACTGCTGCTATAATTTCTACCTCCACCACGAACAGCATTATTCTTCTCTTGGACTTGCTTCAGGCAGTTATTTCTCATCCTGGGTTTGCATATGGGTTCTCATCCCGGGTTAACAGGTAGATAAACTAGGTACATATATACCTCTTGTGCCTGCGTGCTCAGTCATGTCCGACTCGTTGTGACCCCCTGGACTGTAGCTTGCCAGGATTTTCCTGGCAAAAACACTGGAGCCGGTTGCCATTTCCTATTCCAGTGGATATTTCCGACCCAGGGATGAAACCCGAGTCTCTCGAGTCTTCTGCACTGGCAGCAGGATCTTTACCACTGAGCCACTGGTGTCCTCTGATATGCCACATAATAAAAGATCATGGAGGATGTAGTAATATGCTTTTATGTATTTACTTTTAATGAAATTAATGCATATCAATTACAAAAAATGCCAAAAAATGATGCAGAGTTTTAATGTAAAAAGTGAAGTATTTGAAGAAGTGGAAGAGCGATTGTCTTGTATTATTCTTCCCCAATCCCTTTTCACATTTCAGCCTGTTTTTTTCAGTCTGCTGCTCACAAGGCTATGTGTTTTAGGAGTAGAGTATACCCATTTTGAATGTAAATTTTTCCATACTAGCTAAGTTTCTCCACAAGTAAGTTAGCAGGTAAGGGCCTTCAAATGCTCTGTTTTTGAAGACAAAACTAACTTCAACGTTGTCATTGACAGGCAGATTTTGAGTGCCTGTTAGATCCAGGACAGAGTATTATATATACTGACAAGTGCAAATTTTCAGCTCTATTTTTGCTAAGCTTCTTGCAGACTGTTTTTCTCTATCTTCACTGACCATTATAGCATCTCTCTTTTTATTTTTCATAGATTTTAAGATTATCTTACAGTTCCAACTTTATAATTTATTTCCTCTGGAATGTGTTCCTTATTACATATATAAAGTCAATTTGACTACAGCATTCACATGTACCTCCATTTTAATGCAGGTTTCCTTAAAGCAATGATTTCCACCCATCCTAAATTGAGTGCCTGGAGATCTGAGAAACAAGATAAGTAGACAGGGATGTAAATGAGCCTGCCAAAGATTATTCAAGGTTGAAGTGGAAATGCTACATTGAGGTCACATCTGATTGCTGATACTGGCAGGACTAAGGTTACAAGGCAAGGGTCAGAGACATGTAAGGTATCAAGCATACATAAAACATGCTTTCTTTTAAAATTATAGCCTGAGCATTTCTCCATATAAATTCAAATGACTATATGATAATCATGGATATACCATTTACTACTGCTGTATGTTATCGTGTTTCTATGCTGTATTATGAATAATGGCTATGGAATGCATAAAATCTCTACATATTTGTGCTCATTTCGTTAGAGTCCCTGAGGTAAAAGTTCAAGTTGAAGAATAAGAAAACTGTAATAGCTACATACAATACTGCCTAACTGCCCGACTCATAACAATTTAACTTACAGCACGGATGCTTTGAAATGACCCATCTCACTGATTTCTCCACCTCCCTGCTGACTCCTCACTCTTGATTTGGTTAATACCCAAAATACACACAGAACTCATACAAATCAACAGCAAAACAAAAAGCAAACAACTCTCCTCCCAAAAAACAATATGAATAAAAAAGGGCAGACAGGGAACTGAATAGAAGACATACAAATATCAGATTCATGAAAATGTGGTCAGTATCACTAACCATCAGGGTCCATGGTAAATGAAATGGTTCATGAAAACAGGTACACAAAGATATTCAACAGCACTAATAATCTGAGAAATTCAAATTAAAACCACAATGGGATATCTCTTCACAGTTGTAATAGAGTGGAAATAACACCCATGGCCTAGGATGTGGGAAAAAGAAAACCCTTTTATATCATTGGTATGCACATCCGTGCAGCCACTAGAAAAACAATATGGAAGTTCCTCAAAATTTTTAAAAAGAACTACCATATGATTCAGAAATCCAAATTCTGAGTATTAGAACAGTATATCAAAAATATTATCTGTACCCCCGTGTTCATTGCACACTTGGCTATTATTCACAATAGCCAAGATACAAAAATGACCTAAGTGTCTATCAGCCTAGATTGATAGACAAATTGATAAAGAAGTCGTACATATATATATATATATTATTGTTGTTGTTGTTTAGTCGCTAAGTTGTGTCCAATTCTTGTGTGATTCCATGGACTATAGTTCACCAGGCTCCTCTGTCCATGGGATTTCCCAGGCAAGAATCCTGGAATGGGTTACCATTTCCTCCTCCAGGGGATCTTCCCAACTCAGGGATCAAACCCATGTCAAATATATACATATAAACACACACACCACACACACATATATATACACAAAGGAATATTATTCAACCATGAGAAAGAACATGCTAACATTGGCCACAACATTAACAGACCATGAGGGCATCATGCTAAGTGGAAAAATTCAAAGAAAAAGACTGTATGATATCAGATATCTGTGGATTTTTTTAAAAAAACCAAAGCTCATAGAAATAGAGACTAAAAAGGTAGTTACCAGGGGCTAGAGGGTGGAGGAAAGGGGAAGAAGTTGGTGAAAGGGTACAAATGTCCAATTATAAGATAAATGAGTTCTGAGGATCTAATGTACAGCATAGTCACTATAGTTAATAATACTGTCTAATATACTTGGCTAAGAGAATATATCTTAAATCTCATCACACACAAAAAATGGTATTTATGTGACATGCTGCAGGTATTACCTAATCTTATGGTAATAATCATTTTCAATACATAAATGTATCAAATCAACAGATTATATGTCAATTACATCACAATAAAACCAGAAAAAATATTTCTAATTTTTCTTTCGTGAATTGCTGGTCAGTATGGAAACCCTCATACAAACCTGAATAATTTATTTGATGTTTTATGTAAAAATTATCTCAACCCACTTTCATACTTATACCATTGCTTCCAGGGTATTTTCACATTTTAATGTGGATTATGTTTTCTTTCATTTATAGAATAAAAGTTATTTTATGAAGTCAAGTTAATGGCTATTTCTTTATAGTTTCTTTTATTTCCATTAAACAATGTAATGAATCACAGGTAATAATGCAAGGTTATTTAAATAACTCTAAAATAATACTACTACTATCATCACTAGTACCAGCACCACCACTACCATCTCAGTTTGGAGTATACCAAGTGACAAGTGCAAATCTCCAAAAGCACACAGGAGCAGAACAAGATTAGAATCTGAGCAGCCCCCACAGCAGGTCCAGAGATAATTACGGTGTTGGAGAGCATCCTAGGGAAGTAAGGCGGACTGTGATTCCCAGTGCAGGAAACGACTGATAGCTGTGACTCAAGAAAAATATTTACTATTCTTATTTTTTGACTTGTTTTATAGGCTCTTTTGGATTTTTTTTCTTTTCATTTTCCTTCCCCAGCTCCCTGTTATCGTTGTCCATTTTATTGGCACTAACAAATTCAACTAAGATTTTGAGCTTTTTTTTTTTTCTTTTTCCTCAGTCACATTTTTTATTGTTGTCATAAACCTCTGCCTCTACACTGGGCATTTCCACCTCTATGGAGTTTTCCTTTTTTTTTTTTAAATTTTCTCTTTATTTTAATTTTTTAAACCTATTATTATTTCTTCTGCATTTATTCCTGTGTTTGTTTTTTCTACTGTTCTTTCCCCCTTGCAATTAATTTTTAACATATATAAATATCTTTTATCTACCTCTATTTAACTTTGCATATCTATTCTTTCATTCTTTTCTTTCTCTCCTTTCCTCTCAACATATTTGTTAGTTTTACTTTTATTACTTTATTCCCCAATTGGCACCTTGCTTTAGTTTTGTTTTCCAGTTTGTGCTTTAATTAGTTTTGTCCTGGTAAATATAGATTTCGGTTTCCTTTGTTTACCAGGTCAATCTACTGTACTTAATTTTGTTGGACTGTTTTGATTTTGCTTATGGGTGTATATGTATATGTATATGTGTATATTCAGTCACACTTTCTATTGTTGTTATAAAACTTTGCCTCTACTTTGGGCTTTTGCAGTACTGTGGAGTTTTCCTTCTTTTTCCCTTTTTTGTTTCTTCTTCCATTTTTTCTTTTTCTCTTTCTCTTTTTTATAATTTTAATTTTTTTAAACCTATTTTTTTATATTTATTCCTTTGTTTGTCTTTTCTACTGTTCTTTTCCCCTTGCAGTTAATCTTTAATGTATATAAATCTTCTTCATCTACCTCTATTTAACTTTGCATATCTATTCTTTCTTTTATTTCTTTCCTTTCCTCTCAACATATTTGTTGACTCATTTGAAAAGACCCTGATGCTGGGAAAGATTGAAGGCAGGAGGACAAAGGGATGACAGAGGATGAGATGGTTTGATGGTATCACCAACTCGATGGACATGAGTTTGAGCAAGCTCCAGGAGTTGGTGATGGACAGGGAAGTCGGGTGTGCTGCAGTTCATGGGGTCGCAAAGAGGTGGACACACTAAGTGACTGAACTGATTGTCCATTATTTTAATTATTATTTGCCTGATTTTGTAACTGCCATTTGTCTGGAGTTCATCTTTGTTTTCTCATTTTTGGATATGTGTTTTACTCTCTCTTAATACCATAACAGTCCACTTTTGGAATCTTCTTTCCTGACCAGAGTTCAAACCCTGAGCCTTTGGAGTGGGAGCACTGACTCCAAGACCTTAGATGACCAGAGAACTAACAATAGGGAGTATCAAATAGTGAGAACTCACAAAAAACAAACCACTTGAATATAAGACCTGGTATCAGCCAACCACCAGTAGCACCCTGTGCAGGATACCTCATCTAAACAACAAACAAACAAAAATCCAAACCCAATCATCAGAAGACAGGATTACCACCTCACTCAGCCTTGCCCATCAGAGGAAAAACAAACAAACAAACAAACAAAAACTCAGCACAAATCTCACCATATATGAAAGAAAGAAAGAAAGTGGAGTCACTCAGTGGTGTCTGACTCTTTTCGACCCCATGGATGGTAGCCTACCAGGCTCCTCTGTCCATGGATTTTCCAGGCAATAGTACTGGAGTGGGCTGCCATTTCCTTCTCCAGGGGATCTTCCTGACCCAGCGATCGAACCCGGGTCTCCCACATTGTAGGCAGACATTTACCATCTGAGTACTCTATATGAAGCTCACACAAACCATTGGACCAACCTTAGCAGGGTGGAAATCAAAAGGAAGATAGAATGTGACCTTCTTCAAGGAAAGAATTCAACTTTTTTTGAAGCCTGGGAAAAGGAGACCTCAAACACAGTAACTTAAAAAAATGAAAATACTGCATGAAGAAAGGAACAAAGTAGAAACAAAGAACTCCAAATAAATGAAGAGGAAATAGGCAAACCACCTGAAAAAGAATTCAAAATAATGATAGCAAAGATAATCAAAATCCTTGAAAACAAAATAGAGAAAATGCAAGAATCAAATAACAAAGACCTAGAAGAATTACAGAAAAAGCATACAGGGACAAACAACACTATTATTGAAATTAAAAATACTCTAGAAGGAAATAATAGCAGACTATCTGAAGCAGAAGAACGAATCAGTGAGTGGAAGACAAAATGGTGGAAATAACATCTGAAGAGAAGAATAAAGTAAAAAGAATGAAAATAGCTGAGGACAGTCTCAAAGACCTCTGGGACCATATCAAAAGTACCAACATTCAAATTATAGGGGCCCCGGAAGAAGAAGAGAAAAACAAAGGGTATGAGAAAATTTTTGAAGAGATTATAGTGGAAAATTTCCCCAACATGGAAAAGGAAATAGCCAATCAAGTCCAAGAGTCACAAAGAGTCCCATAATAGGATAAACCCAAGGAGAAACACACCCAATCACAAACTAATCAAACTAACAAAGACTAAACACAAAGAAATATATTAAAGGCAGCAAGGGAGAAGCAACAAGTAGCATACAAGGGAAACCCCATATGCTTAACAGCTGATCTTTCAGCAGAAACGCTGCAGACCAGAAAGAAATGGCAGGACATATTTAAAGTACTGAAAGGGAACAATCCACAACCAAGATTACTGTACCTGGCAAAGATATTATTCAAAATTAATAAAGAAATAAAAAGCTTTTCAGAAGCAAAAGTTAACAGAATTCAGTACAACCAAACCAGCTTTACAACAAATGTTAAATGGACTTATATAGTCAAGAAATACAAGAGAAGAAAAAAGATCTACAAAATCAACCCCAATTAGAAAATGACACCAGGAACATATATATTAATAATTACTTTAAATGTAAATGGATTAAATGCTCTAGCCAAAAGACACAGTCTGGCTGAAGGGATACAAAAACAAGACCCATACATATATATGTGTGTGTGTGTGTATATATACTATCTACAAGAAACCCACTTCAGACCTCAAGACACATATAGACTGAAAGTGAGAGGATGCAAAAATATATTTCATGAAAATGGGAAACAAAAGAAAGCTGGAATAACAATCCTTAGAAAAAATAGACCTTAAAATAAAAAAGTTTACAAGACATAACTACACAATGATCAAGGGATCAAACCAAGAGGAACACATAACAACTGTAAATATCTATGCACCCAACGTACTGGAAACACCATAGCCTTGACTAGACGGACCTTTGTTGGCAAAGTAATTTCTCTGCTTTTAAATATGCTATCTAGGTTGGCCATAACTTTCCTTCCAAGGAGTAAGTGTCTTTTAATTTTATGACTGCAATCACCATTTTCAGTGATTTTGGAGCCCCTAAAAATAAAGTCTGACACTGTTTCCACTGTTTCCCCATCTATTTGCCATGAAGTGATGGGGCCAGATGCCATGATCTTAGTTTTCTGAATGTTGAGTTTTAAGCCAAGTTTTTGACTTCCTCTTTTGCTTTCATCAAGAGGCTTTTTAGTTCCTCTTCAAACACTAACATACATAAAAAGAGAAAAAACAGTAACACAGTAATAGTAGTAAACTTTAACACTCCACTCACACCATTGAAGAGATCATCAAAACAGAAAATTAATAGGAAACACAAGTCTTAAATGATACATTAGATGAGATGGATCTCATTGACATCTTCAGGACATTCCATCCAAATGCTTAAGAATACACCTTCTTCTCAAGTGTACATGGAACATTCTCCAGGACAGACCCCCATCTTGGGTCACAAATCAAACCTCAGTAAATTTAAGAAAATTGAAATTGTATCAAGCATCTTCTCTGACCACAATGCTATGAGACTAGATATCAATTATAAGAAAAAAACTGGAAGAAACACAAACACATGAAGATTAAACAACATGTTTCTAAATAACCAACATGTACCTGAAGAAATCAAAAGATTTCTAGAAACAAATGATAATGAAAACAGGACAGCTCAAAATCTATTGGATGCAGCAACAGCAGTTGTAAAAGGGAAGTTTATAGCAATACAATCCTACCACAAGAAACAAGAAAAACATTGAATAGACAAACTAACTTTACACCTAAAACAACTGGAAAAAGAAGAAGGAAAAAAACCCAAAATTAGTAGAAGGAAAGAAATCATAAACATCCGATCAGAAATAAGTGAAAAAGAAATGAAAGAAACAATAGTAAAGATTAATAAAACTAAAACCTGGTTCTTTGAAAAGATAAGCAAAATTGACAAACCTTTAGCCAGACTCATCAAGAAAAAGAGAGAGAAGAACCAAATCAATAAAATTAGAAATGAAAAAGGAAATGTTACAACAGATAATGCAGAAATGCAAAGGATTATAAGAGACTATTGTGAACAACTTATATGGCAATGAAATGGATAACCTGTAAGAAATGGACAGATTCTTAGAAAAGTTCCATCTTCTGAGACTGAATCAGGAAGAAATAGAAATTATGAACAATCCAACTGCAAGCACTGAAATGGAAGCTTTGATTAAAGAAATCTCCCAAAAAACAAAAGCCTAGGATCAGATGACTTCACAGGAGAACTCTATCAAACATTTAGAGAAGAGATAATGCCTATCCTTCTAAAATTCTTTCAAAAATTTGCAGAGGAAGGAACACCTCCAAACACATTCTACAAGGCCACTATCACCCTGATAAAACCAGACAAAGACAACACACACAAAAAGAAACTACAGGCCAATATTACTGATGAACACAGATGCAAAAATCCTCAACAAAAGTTTAGCAAACAGAAATCAGCAACACTTCAGAAAACTCATACACCATGATCAAGTTGGGTTTATTCCAGGGATGCAAGGATTCTTCAATATACAGAAATCAATCAATGTGATACAGTATATTAACAAACTGAAAGATAAAAATGATATGATCATCTAAATAGATGAAGAAAAAGCTTTGACAAAAGGCAGCACCTGTTTATGATTAACACTTAAAAAATTGGCATAGAAGTAACCTACCTCAACATAGTAAAGACTATATATGATAAGCCTGCAGCAAACTTTATTCTCAATGGTGAAAAACTGAAAGCATTCTCCCTAGGATCAGGAACAAGTCAACGGTGTCCACTTTCACCACTATTACTCAACATAGTTGTGGAAGTCCTAGCTACAACAGAGAAGAAAAAGAAATAAAAGGAATCCAGATTGGAAAAGAAGTAAAGCTCTCACTGTTTGTAAATGACATGATACTGTACATAGAAAACCCTAAAGATACTATCAGAAAAGTACTAGAGCTAATCAGTGAATTCAGCAGTTTCAGGATACAAAATCAATACATAGAAATCACTTGTATTTCTATATGCTAACAATGAAAAATTAGAAATAGCAATTAAAGAATCAATCCCATTCACCATTGCAACAAAAAGAAAATATCTATGAATAAACTTATCTAAGGAGACAAAAGAACTGTACACAGAAAATTATAAGACACTAATGAAAGAAGTCAAAGATGACATAAACATATGGAGAGATACTCTATGTTCTTGGGTAGGAAGAATCAATATTGTGAAAATTACTATACTACCAAATGTAATCTACAGATTTAATGCAATCCCTATCAAATTACCAATGACATTTTTTACAGAATTAGAATAAAAAATTTCACAATTCATATGGAAACACAAAAGGTCCTGAATAGCCAAAGCAGTCTTGAGAAAGAAGAATGGAGCTGGAGGAAATCAACCTACCTGACTTCAGATTATACTGCAAAGCTACAGTCATCAAGACAGTATGGTCCTAGCACAAAAACAGACATATAGACCAATGGAACAAGGCTGAAAGCCCAGAAACAAACCCATGCACCTATAGTTTCCTTATATTTGATAACAGATGCAAGAATATACAATGGGGCAAAGACAGCCTCTTCAATAAATTGTGCTGGAAAAACTGGATAGCTACATGTAGAAGAATAAAATTAGAACACTTCCTAACACCATACCCAAAGATAAACTCAGAATGGATTAAAGACCTAAATGTAAGACCAGAAACTATAAAACTTTTAGAGGAAAACACAGGCAGAACACTCGATGACATAAATCAAAGCAAGATCCTCTATGATCCACCTCTGAGAGTAATGGAAATAAAAACAAAAGTAAACAGGTGGGACCTGATTAAACTTAAAAGCTTTTGCACAGCAAAGAAAATTATAAGCAACATGAAAAGACAACCCTCAGAATGAGAGAAAATAACAGCAACTGAAACAACTGACAAAGGATTAATTTCCAAAATATACAAGAAGTTCATACAACTCAATCTCAGAAAAACAATCCAATCAAAAAGTGGGAAAAAGCACAAAACAGACATTTCTCCAAAGAAGACATACATACAGATGGCTAACAAACAAATGAAAAGATGCTCAACATCCTTCATTATTAGAGAAATGCAAATCAAAACTACAATGAGATATCACCTCATACCGGTCAGAATGGCTCTCATCAAAAAGTCTACAAACAGTAAATGCTGGAAAGGATGTGGATAAAAGGGAACACTCTTGCACTGTTATTGGGGTTGGAAATTGATACAGCCACTATGGAAGACGGTATGAGATTCCTTAAAAAACTAGGAATAAAACCACCATATGACCCAGAAATCCCACTTCTAGGCATATACCCTGAGGAAACCAAAATTGAAAGAGACATATGTATGCCATTGTTTGTTGCAACACAATTTACAATAGCTAGAACATGGAAGCAACCTAGATGTCCATCAACAGATAAATGGATAAAGAAGTGTGGTAAATATATACACAATGGAATATTACTCAGCCATAAAAAGGAATACATTTGAGTTCATTCTAATGAGATGGATGAACCTAGAACCTATTATACAGAGTGAAGTGAGTCAGAAAGAGAAAGATAAATACCATTTTCTAACACATATATATGGAATCTAGAAAAAGGGTACTGAAGAATTTATTTACAAGGCAGCAATGGAGAAACAGACATAGAAAATAGGCTTATGGACATGGGGAGGGGAGAGGAGAGGGTGAAATTTATAGAAAGAGTAACATGAAAACTTACATTACCATATGTAAAATAGATAGCCAACAGGAATTTGCTGTATGGCTCAGGAAACTCAAACAGGGGCCCTGTATCAACCTAGAGGGGTGGGATGGGGAAGAAAACAGGAGGGAGTTTCACAAGGGAGGGGATATATGTATCCCTATGGCTGATTTATGTTGAGGTTTGACACCAAAATTCTGTAAAGCAATTATCCTTCAATAAAAAAAATAATTTTTCAAAAAGTGAAAATCTTTCTCCCTCCTCATCCAAACCCAAAGCAGAGATAACTGCCAGCAGTCTGACATTTAATCCTTCAAAGCTTTTCTTTTCCATAAATTTACAATATCCTTTGCCCTCATCTTTCTCATCCTATCAGCTGCTGAGTTCAGTAGATGCAACTTTCCAAATACATTTTGAATTCTCCATTTCTTTTCATTTTACTTTCTGGTCCAAGTCACCATCCTCTCTTGTAATAGCCTTATAAGTCATCTCCCAACTTCCACTCTATCTTCCCAACAATCCATTAACATCAGAGTGGCCCACAGTGATCATTTAAAAATGTACTTTCCTTTAAAGCCATCTATTGGTTTTCTATTACAGTAAGGTTAAAATATACATCTTTAACCAGCTTAAAATCCCCTGCTGAGATTGGCTCCTGCCTGTTTCTCCAGTCTCCAAAATTGCCTCTTTTCTGCTTAGCAACACTGTTTTTATTTTTCAAGTCCATGAGGCTCTTTTTCAACTCAAGCCACTTACTGTTCTCCCTCCTTGGGATGCTCTTCCCTTCCTACTCTCTTTGCTTGGCTAACTCCTACTCATTCTTCATGTTAAATATCACTTCTTTTGATTTGTCTTCCATCAATTTCTGCAATCTAAATAGTATTTCTCTTTTCACCCTTTTGTTTTTTTCATATAATATTGACACCAAGTATTAATACTAATTTGTGTACATTTTTACTTAATATTCACCTCTGCCAGTAAGCCATAAGCTCCAGAAGAGAACATGCTCTGTCCTAGTCATTTATTGGAAGCGAAATAATTATTCAGGAAAGAATACCAGGTAAACTTCTGAAGTGATGAAAACATCTTATATCTTGATTTGGGTGGTGGCTACATGATTGCATATATTTATTTTTACATGTGGAAAAATATATAAATTTATACAAACTTTAAGATCTCAAGTTTATCATATACACATATGCTACTCTTAATATTGTATACTATTCTTCAATTAAAAAGTTTAGTAAATTAAATCAAAGATACATAATTAAAAATTTCACAGTAAAACATAAGACTGTCATTCAGAAGCTGTATCAATTTAAATTTCCTCCAGTATTATGAAGGTACTCTTTTATCCCCATGCCCTCATCAATAAACTCCCTACCAATATGCCAAGCAAAAGATAGTATCTCATTATATTTAAATTTGCTTCCTTGATTATTAGTAAAGTTGAACATTTTAAATCCATCTTGGATTTAGTTTAATGCATGATAAAAGAATTCATTTAGTTTTCTGATGCTGTTGTCCCAGCACCATTTATTGAGTAACTTTTCCCTTCCTCTTAAATTTGTTATGTCATTAATTTTCATTATAGCTTTGTGATGTCACTGGCCTTTATAACAGTAAATTCTTGTATGAAGTAGAATCTGTTTGAGATATTTATTCTCCTCTATTAATTTCCCTCTTTATTGTTATACCAGTGCTATGCTGATTAAATTAATAACTTAAAAACAGTCATCCTCATTAATCTTCTTTTTCAAATGTATAAAGGATCCTGATATTCTAAATGATGTCTAAAATGGTTCTGTCAAGTCAAAAAATACCAACTAAGATTTTGATTTGAAATTCATCTTAGGTAGGGTTCCTTGGAGATACAGACATTACGATTGAGATTTGTTTGTAGGTAGTTAGAATGCCTGTAAGAATAAACCTATGAGAGAGTGAAGGCTGCAGAAGAGAAGTCCGACTATGATGGAGTTGCAACAGAGGCATCAATTGATCCCATCAGAGGCTACAGAACTAGGATGATTCTTCTATTGACCAGAATTGAAAGAAACGGGTTACCTCAACCAGTCAACAGACACAGCTGAGGGAGGTCTAAGGGCAAGGCCAAGGCCATTCTTAGGGAAGGACTCAGCTATGAATTGTGAGTAAAAAACACTCCACCTCTGGAAATAAGTGCTGATCCTGAATGTGGACAAGGGTGATGTACCACAGTATCCACTATATAATTTTTACAATATTGCTTCATTTCTCAGGAAAATGACTAGCTTTCCATTTAATTAAATAATTTTATGCCTTAAATAACTTTTTGAGGCTAAATATAAAAAGAAGACAATTGGAAAAACTGAGCAATGTTTCTATCCAATCACTGCTAGTGAAAACATAAACTCAGTAGACTGGAATAATGTGCCAGAATCAATAAGTGAACTTAATAGGAATAAATGACCATTGTTTACCCAATTTTAGCTTAAAGTACTTAAGGTGGTCATTAAAAAAACCTAATCATTTCCTTTGATTTCCTTAGTTTTTCCAAAGTCTTTGCATCCTTTTTGGGCTACAAAGAGCCTCCTGTCTTGCTTTTTCCTGCTCAAAGTCCGCTAATTTTGACATAGCTGATGACAAATATCCAGAATTTGCCTGTGTGAGCATCTGCTGAACTTCTCTTTCATCCCAATATATTATCTTTCTCCCTCAAATCTGGTTCTCCCTTATAAAACATAGGGGCCATTTTTATTCTCTCTCATGACCTACTTTGAGTTTGTGGTGGGGACTTACCATGTCTACCTGAGCAATATGTTTGAACCTGCCTCTTGTTCTTACTCTCAGTGATATGGACAAAGTAGACTTTAATATCATTTGTTACATGAAATAATGTTATAAATTTCTATGTAATTTCTATGTCTCTAATTGGTTTAGTTGCTCAGTTGTGTCCAAATCTGTGACCCCATAGACTGCAGTACACCAGGCTTTCCTGTCCATCACCAACTCCCAGAGTTTACTCAAACTCATGTCCATTGAGTTGGTGATGCCATCCAGCCATCTCATCCTCTGTTGTCCCTTTCTTCTCTGGCCTTCAATCTTTCCCAGCATCAGGGTCTTTTCAAGTGAGTCAGTTCTTCGCATCAGGTGGCCAAAGTTTCAGCTTCAGCATCAGTCCTTCCAATGAACACCCAGGACTGATCTCCTTTAGGATGGACTGGTTGGATCTCCTTGCTGTTCAAGGCACTCTCAAGAGTCTTCAACACCACAGTTCAAAAGCATCAATTCCTTGGCACTCAGCTTTCTTTATAGTCCAACTCTCACATCCATACATGACTACTGGAAAAACCAGAGCTTTGACTAGATGGGTCTTTGTTTGCGAAGTAATGTCTCTGCTTTTTAATATGCTGTCTAGGTTGGCCATAACTTTTCTTCCAAGGAGCAAGTGTCTTTTAATTTCATGGCTGCAGTCACCATCTGCAGTGATTTTGGAGCCCAAAAAATAAAGTCTGTTACTGTTTCCATTGTTTCCCCATCTATTTGCCATGAAGCGTAATCTGTAACCAACAACACTATCCTTGTTATCCAAGCTCAGACACTTTGATGATTCTGTCATTTGTAGAGCAATAAAATCTAAATGTGTTAATATGAGATTCAAAGCTCTGTGTACTCTCAACCTCACTGTATTTATGTTCAAGATTCAGCTCAAGTGCTACCTCAGTGACATATTATTGGATTTCCACAGCAGATATTAATTGTGAATCCCTTTATTTTCCAATGCACTTTGTTTATACCTCTCTTATAACATGTATCCTGCTTTATTTATGCATATTTATACATATAGTTGTATTTTACGTGCATTTTCCTGCCTAGATTGAGTTGTAGAAGGCAGACTCTGTTTATTCATCTTTGTGTTCTTCACAAAGTCTAGTCTAATATAAATCTTTATTGTGCAAAATATATAGATGTGGAATACAATTCTGATGTTTAAAACAATAGGGAGGGACTTCCCTGATGGTCTAATAGTCTGTGCTCCCAATGCTGGGGGCCCAGGTTCAATCCCTAGTTAGGGAACTAGATCCCACATGGTGCTGCAACTAAAGATCCTGCATGCATCAATAAAGATCGAAGATTCCAAGTGCCACAACTAAGACCCAGCACAGCCAAGTGAATAAATATTAAAACAAAATAAAACAGAACAACAGAGATGCAATTCTTTCACTCACATGGCCCTCTCTGAATTGCATCTACAGCACAAGCAACATATGGCTATTTAAATGAAATAAGATGCAACATTAAATTCTTTGGGTGCATCAGCCACGTGTGCCTAGTAGATATTGGACTGCCCAGCTATGGAATATTTGCACCATCACAGAGAGTTCTGTTGGAGGGCACTGCTCTAGCATATTTGCACCAGAAAGCTTTCAGCTGCAAGTAACAGAATACCCAACTCCTCTTCATTTGGATTCCTTGAAAACATACTCTCGAAAAGGTCTTAGGCACATGTGACTTCATTAGAAGGTGATCCCAAAGTCAGGGAAAGAAAATTTGTGGGGTAGGAAAAGTGAGACCAGAAAGGGAAACAAGTCAGCAAAAGGTGAGTTAATAAGTGGGTTTCTGCTGCGGGCAACGTGCACCCTGTTGGAACCCTCTGAGACACTGTGTGGAATGCATTTCAGAAATGACCCACCAGAGTGCAAAGAGACTTAACCCCCTAGCTCCACTGAATCCTGTTCCCTATTGACAGAAGCTTAGGGGGAAGGATATATATTCCTCCTCTGCTACCTCACCTGGCATTGGATCTTTGGGAAGAGAGGAGGTTCAAGAAACCTGAAGTGGAAAACCATCAGTTGGCTGGAAACCAGCAGATCATCTCAGGTGAACAAAAGGGATGATCAGGGGCTTTAAAAGATGGTGCTAAATAAGGCTTAGTGTCTGATTCCTTGTGACCCTATGGACTGTGGCAATCCAGGCTCCTCTGTCCTTCACTATCTCCCTGAGCTTGCTCAAACTCATGTCATTGAGTCAGTGATGTCATCCAACCATCTTATCCTCTGTCGCCCCCTTCTCCTCCTGCCTTCAATCTCGCCCAGCATCAGATTATTTTCCAATGAGTCAGCTCCTCACATCAGGTGTCCAAAATATTGGAGCTTCAGCATCAGTCCTTCCCAGGGTTGATTTCCTTTAAGATTGACTGGTTTGATCTCCTTGCTTTCCAAGGGATTCTCAAGAGTCTTCTCCAGCACCACAGTTCAGAAGCATCAATTCTTCAGTGCTCAGCCTTCTATACGGTCCAACTCTCATATCCATGATCCAGTGTATGCTGGCAATTTGATATCTAGTTCCTCTGCCTTTTCTAAATCTAGCTTGTACATCTGGAAGTTCTCAGTTCATTTACTGCTGCAGCCATGGAATTAAAAGATGCTTGGTCCTTAGAAGAATAGCTATGACAAACCTAGACAGTGTATTAAAAAGCAAAGATATCACTTTGCCAAGAAAGGTCCATATAGTCACAGGTATGGTTTTTCCAGTAGCCATGTATGGATATGAGAGTTGCACCATAAAGAAGGCTGAGTGCTAAAGAACTGATGACTTCAAACTGTGGTGTTGGGAAAGACTCTTGAGAGTCCCTTGGACAGCAAGGAGATCAAACCAGTCAATGCTAAAGGAAATCAATCCTGAATATTCTTTGGAAGGACTGGTGCTGAAGCTGAAGTTCCGATATTTTGACCACCAGATGCAAAGAGCCAACTCATTGGAAAAGACCCCAATGCTGGGAAAGACTGAGGGCAGGAGGAGAAGTGAACAACAGAATATGGGATGATTGGATGGCACCACTGACTCAATGGACTTGAGTTTGACCAAGCTCAGGGAGACAGGGAAGAGCAGGGAAGTCTGGCATGCTGCAGTTCACAGGACTGCAAAGAATCAGACTCAACTTAGCAACTTAACAACAACAAAAACGCACATCCGTCCGTGACTACTGGGAAAACCATAGCTTTGACTATATGGACATTTGTTGGCAAGGTAATGTCTCTTCTTCTTAATAAACTGCCTAGGTTTGTCATAGCTTTTAAGCAAACTCTGGGAGATAGTAAAGGACAGGGAAGACTGGCATGCTGCAATCCATGGGGTTGCAAAGAGTTGAACACCACTGAACAGGAACAAGTAACTAAAATTGATGATTGCCTTGCATGAAAAATCTGGAAAAGGAAAAAAATTAACATATTAATTCAGTGGCTTCATGATAAAGGAGCCCTCAGTTGGTGATTCTATAGTCATCTTGGCTTTCCTCTGAGCATCATCTCAAATTGTTTACAGCTTGTCTAAACAATACCCCAATAGGCAGGAGGTGTGAAGTCTGGTCTCAGATCTTTTCTAAAGAGTGAGGAGAACTTTGCTAAAAGATGTCCTGAAGACTTTCTTATGTATTGCAATGGTCAAGATTGTATCACATGAAGGGGGCCCCTGCAATACAAAAGGAAGTCTTCAGGAGAGGTTTCAGAAAAGTTCTCTTTAGAAAAGAAATGAGACCAGGCTTCACCCCTTTCCACCTGTGGGGCTACCTTTCCTGAGCACATTACCCTCCAATATCTGAACAAAATAGGCCTCTGCTGGCAATGAGAAGGTACAATTGGAATAGGGATGTGTACTGGCTAAGGGAACAGGAGTCTGTCTGTATAGGCACCAAGTTTAGAGAAGGATATTTACCAACTCAAAGGAATCTGGAAGAAAAGGACCAGGATTTCCAAAGTTGGAAACTATCATATTTTGAGTAAAAAATGGAATTAGATATAGTACATATCTTGATCTCATTCAGTTCAGTTCAGTCATTCAGTCGTGTCCAACTCTTTGTGACCCCGTGAACTGCATGCAGCATGCCAGGCCTCCCTGTCCATTACCAACTCCCAGAGTCTACCCAAACTCGTGTCCATTAAGTCAGTGATGCCATCCAACCATCTCATCCTCTGTGGTCCCCTTCTCCTCCTGCTCTCAATCTTTCCCAGCATCAGGGTCTTTTCAAATGAGTTTCTTCACATCAGGTGGCCAAAGTATTGAACTTTCAGCTTCAACATCAGTCCTTCCAATGAACACCCAGGACTGATTTCCTTTAGGATGAACTGGCTGGATCTCCTTGCAGTCCAAGGGACTCTTGAGAGTCTTCTCCAACACCACAGTTCAAAAGCATCAATTCTTCAGCACTCAGCTTTCTTTATAGTCCAACTCTCAAATCCATACATGACTACTGGAAAAATCATAGCCTTGACTAGATGGACTTTTGTTGGTAAAGTAATGTTTCTATTTTTTAATATGCTGTCTAGGTTGGTCATAACTTTCCTTCCAAGGAGTAAGCGTCTCTTAATTTCATGGCTTCAATCACCATCTGCAGTGATTTTGGAGCCCCCCAAAATAAAGTCTGCCTCTGTTTCCATTGTTTCCTCATCTATGAAGTGATAGAACTAGATGCCATGATTTAGTTTTCTGAATGTTGAACTTTAAGCCAACTTTTTCACTCTCCTCTTTCACTTTCATCAAGAGGCTCTTTACTTTCTCTTCACTTTCTGCCATAAAGGTGGTGTCATCTGGATATCTGAGGTTATTGATATTTCTCCTGGAAATCTTGATTCTAGCTTGTGCTTCTTCCAGCCCAGTGTTTCTCATGATGTACTCTGCATATAAGCTAAATAAGCAGGGTGACAATATACAGCCTTGATGTACTCCTTTTCCTATTTGGAACCTCTTTGTTGTGCCATGTCCAGTTCTAACTGTTGCTTCCTGACCTGCATACAGATTTCTCAAAAGGCAGGTCAGGTGCTTCTCATCTCTTTCAGAATTTTCCACAGTTTATTGTGATCCACACAGTCAAAGGCTTTCCCATAGTCAATAAAGCAGAAATAGATGTTTTTCTGGAACTCTCTTGCTTTTTCGATGATCCAGCAGATGGCAATTTGATCTCTGGTTCCTCTGCCTTTTCTAAAACCAGCTTGAACATCTGGAAGTTCACAGTTCATGTATTGCTAAAGCCTGGGTTGGAAAATTTTGAGCATTACTTTACTAGCATGTGAGATGAATGCAATTGTGCAGCAGTTTGAGCATTCTTTGGGATTGGAATGAAAACTGACCTTTTCTAGTCTTGTGGCCACTCTTGAGTTTTCCAAATGCGCTGGCATATTGAGTGCAGTAGTTTCACAGCATCATCTTTTAGGATTTGAAATAGCTCAACTGGGATTCCATCACCTGCACTAGCTTTGTTCTTAGTAAAGCTTCCTAAGGCCCACTTGACTTCACATTCCAGGATGTCTGGCTCTAAGTGAGTGATCACACCATCGTGGTTAACTGGGTTGTGAAGATCTTTTTTGTACAGTTCTTCTGTGTATTCTTGCCACCTCTTCTTAATATCTATGCTTCTGTCAGATCCTTTACCATTAAACAACTGAATTTACTAACCCTTGAACTTTTCTCTGTAATATACAAAATAGAAAACTAAGAGAGTGTTGTGATAGCTATCATTATTGAAGAAATACCACTGGATAGATTAAATTTAATTCTGATGGACCAGGAGATAAAGCTAGAATGAGTGTGGGATTTATATATATATATATATATATATATATATTCATATATTGGACAGTCATTTCCCTTTAACAATTAGAACTCGTCATAATAATATGATAAAACAGTAATATCCTCATCAATAAAAAATCAGTCAAAAGCTGAATGATATTAACAATTTATATTCTGATAGTTTATGTTTCAAAGTATAATTTTATTTGACTACTCTTTAAACTCTTTTCAGTGGCACTATGTAGATACTATTACATCTGTTTTCCTTATGGAAAGAATGAGGCTCAACAAGCTTAATGAGTGCTCACATCATGGAGTTTAATAAATGGTATAGATGTAACTCACTCTCAGATTTCCTGAGTCAAAAAGTGGCAATTTCTAAAACTTTATAAATGTGTCATGTGTTCAGTCATGTCCAACTCTTTGCAACCCCATGGTCTGTATCCCACCAGGCTCCTCTTTCCATGGGATTCTCCAGGGAAGAATTCTGGAGTGGTTTGCCATTTCCTCCTTCAGGGGAATCTTCCCAACCCAGGGAATGAACTCGTGTCTCCTGCATTGCATGCGGATTCTTTACCTACTGAGCCATTGGGGAAGCCCCAAAACTCTGTAAGTGTGACGCTATTTAAAAACTCTTATGTAATTAAATATAATTTTGTAATAGACCTGGATTTGACTGTGGTTCCATTTCTTATTACCAGGAATCTTGTTCCTAGGAATGCCCATCATTAGCCACCCTCTTTATCTCTTCCCTTGATAACTTAAAACTACATTTCTTATAGCCTCAGTTGCTCTGTTTTGATGTCTGACACATTCTGTCTGTCTTCTCCTACAGCTGAAGATGCTTTACTTGGTATTAGTCACTACCGAGATTATTACCCTTGCACAATATTCTATGGGGTCCACCTCTCAAATAAACAAAAACACAGCTAGAGAAAGTTTCTCTTTTGTGAATTTTCTTTCACATTGTTTCTCTCTTTGATCAATGTAATTTTCTTTCTTTCACTGAATGATCTGGTTTACTTCATGACTGAGCTGACAACTGTCTGGGGAGCCTCCAGTTTCCACCTGGTTAGTTGGAACATAATGAACTCTCACCTTTCTTTCCTTTGCATCAGATATGAAGGATTAGAACTGCTGTTCCATGTACCCTCCTGTTCTTAACTTCCTTCCTGGGTGGAGGTAAGTACATCTGTACAGCTAGTACTCTGTGAATTCTCTTCAGTCAATTAGGTAAGGCTAATCTGAGTTGTGGGATCCTTTGATCTAATTCTGTCATGCTTTATGTTTTTTATTTTAGTGCAAACATACTATTTCTCTAGTTCTTAAGCTGGAATTTTTAAGTCACCAGAGCTTCAAACTTTGCAGGATTTGAAGTAGTTCACTATCTTGGGGTAGGAAAAAAAAAAAAGACTTCCCACCTCAAATATGCTTGATGCAGAGGTTCCTTCACCTCCTTACAGGAGTTACTTTTGAGTGAAGAAGAGTGATTATTAGACTCTACTGGTGATTTTGATATGTGTTATTTGAAGGTAACTCTAAAGAATATCCAAAATTTTTTAACTCCAGAAATGAAGGTACTGGCACAAAGACAGAAACATAGATCAATGGAACAAAATAGAAAGCCCAGAGATAAACCCACGCATCTATGGCCACCTTATCTTTGACAAAGGAGGCAAGAATATACAATGGAGAAAAGACAATCTCTTTAACAAGTGGTGCTGGGAAAACTGGGCAGCCACTTGTAAAACAATGAAACTAGAACACTTTCTAACACCATACACAAAGATAAACTCAAAATGGATCAAAGATCTAATCGTAAGACCAGAAACTATAAAACTCCTAGAGGATAACATAGGCAAAACACTCTCTGACATAAACCAAAGCGGGATCCTCTATGATCCACCTCCCAGAATATCAGAAATAAAAGCATGAATAAACAAATGGGACCTAATTAAAATTAAAAGCTTCTGCACAACAAAGGAAACTATAAGCAAGGTGAAAAGGCAGCCTTCAGAATGGGAGAAAATAATAGCCAATGAAGTAACGGACAAACAATTAATCTCAAAAATATACAAGCAACTGCTGCAGCTCCATGCTAGAAAAATAAACGACCCAATCAAAAAGTGGGCCAAAGAACTTAACAGACATTTCTCCAAAGAAGACATACAAATGGCTAACAAACACATGAAAAGATGCTCAACATCACTCATTATCAGACAAATGCAAATCAAAACCACAATGAGGTACCACTTTACACCAGTCAGAATGGCTGCCATCCAAAAGTCTACAAGCAATAAATGCTGGAGAGGATGTGGATAAAAGGGAACCCTCTTACACTGTTGGTAGGAATGCAAACTAGTACAGCCACTATGGAGAACAGTGTGGAGGTTCCTTAAAAAACTGAAAATAGAACTGCCATATGACCCAGCAATCCCACTGCTGGGCATATACACCGAGGAAACCAGAATTGAAAGAGACACGTGTACCCCAATGTTCATCGCCGCATTGTTTACAATAGCCATGGAAGCAACCTAGATGCCCATCAACTGACGAATGGATAAGAAAGCAGTGGTACATATACACAGTGGAATATTACTCAGCATTAAAAAAAAAATTCATTTGAATCAGTTCTACTCAGGTGGACGGAACTGGAGCCTATTATCCAGAGTGAAGTTTTCCAGAAGGAAAAACAACAATACAGTATACTAACGCATATATATGGAATTTAGAAAGATGGTAACGAGAACCCTGCATGCGAGACAGCAAAAGAAACGCAGATGTATAGAACAGATTCGTGGACTCTGTGGAAGAGGGCAAGGGTGGGATGATATGGGAGAATGGCACTGAAACATGTTAATTATCATATGTGAAATCAATCGCCAGCCCAGGGTTGATGCTCGGGGCTGGTGCACCAAGATGATCCAGGGGGAGGGAATCGGGAGGGAGGAGGGAGGGAGCTTCTGGAGGGGGAACATATGTATACCATGGCGGATTCATGTCAATGTATGGCAAAACCAACACAATAAAGTAAAGAAAATTTAAAAAAAATAAATGAAGCAAAAAAAAAAAAGATACAGATTAAGTAAATGACTTTACAATTACTGCAGTGAGGCTTGTTTGTTTCTTGATGTTCACTCTGATCTGCTGTTTTCTATTAACTGGTAATTTATTTTACAGTAAGCAATAACAAAAATAATAGTAAACCACTCTAATAGTTAATGAGAGTTTACTGTAAACAAGGCATAATTCTAAGCATTTCACATGTATTAACACAAAAACTGTCAACAGAGAACTACTGGTGTCCTCATTTATATATTTGAAAACTGAAGCATAGAAAGATTAAGTGATTGTCCAGAGCCACAAAGCTCTAAATGGTGAAGCCAAGATTGCCCCTCTGCCAGTCTAGCTCTAGAAAATCACATGCTTAATCATTATGCTTTCATATATTTTAACTATTACTATTAAAGGTATTCACAAAGTTGGAAGTTTAAGAGGTCTGGCAGGAAAGCACAAAATAAACTTGTTTCTTAGAATATATTAATGAATTTTTCATTCCCTTCCAACAAACTCCTGTTATTTCAGCTTGCATGTTTATGAATTAGCCTACTTCAAATATTTCATTTTTATTAATTTCTACACTTTGCTTCCTACCTAAAGGGTGTGTGTGTGTGTGTGTGTGTGTGTGTGTGTGTGTGTGTGTGTGTGTCTCAGCTGATAAAGAATCCTCCTATAATATGGGAGACCTGGGTTTGATCCCTGGGTTCAGAAGATCCCCAGAAAAAGCTACCCACTCCAGTATTCTGGCCTAGAGAATTTCATGGAATGTATAATCTATGAGGCTGTAAAGAGTTGGAAATGACTGAGTGACTTTCACTTTCACTTAAACTAGATATTCTTGCATAAGTCCTCTGTTTAGACCTCTAAAATCTTTGAATCTAGAGACTGTACCTTGTGCATTTTCAGAAAGGGTGATCTGACCTGTCTTTGAAGGAAGCACAAACCAGAAAGTAAAAGCAAGAGAGAGGAACAAAACTAACCAGAGTAGTGATGGGCAGGGGTCTCAGTAGTTATAAGGATATTGAAAACATGTGAATACAAGAGATAAGAGGTCACACAAGGACTAAGGAAAAAAATAGTTTATTTAATACAAATATTCTTATCTAGGGAAAAAATATGGAGAAGGAAATGGCAACCCACTTCAGTATTCTTGCCTGGAGAATTCCATGGACAGAGGAGCCTGGCGGGCTACAGTCCATAGGGTTGCGGAGTTGGACATGACTGAGCAAATAATACACAGGGAGAAAATAATGGGAATGTTAGGAAATAAAAACTAGCCTCGGGATTAGAAATTTAGGACTCATTTTTGTAAATTTGAGAAAAAAGAAAAGTTAAATTCTGATAAGGAGCTACAGGTATATGCAGCAAAGAAATTGGAATCATTAGTACAGAGCTTCAGAAAAAGTGAAGGAAAACAGGAAGAAAAAGTCAAGGAGATGGATGAGGGAAAATGCAGCAAAGCAGGAAAGAAAAATACTTAGGGTTCAGTATTTCCAAAGACACCCTGTGATTTTTAATGACTAAAAGTCACAGATACATAAAATGTAAGAGAAAGGCAGAGCTGACTCATTCCCACAGCTGGCTTCTGAAGGAAAGGCTGTTATGTTTCTTTATTATGACAATTGATTGGCCAGATAAATTATGATTCAGTAAGTTACAGGTGTGGGAAATGGAGTGGAAAAGTACAAGGACTGAGCAAACTGTAAAACTGCATTGGCCTGATCAGTGGACTCATGTTGAGTCCATCTACTTGATGAACATCCTTATCAGCCAGCAAATATAAATGACTTATGGGAATAATATTTCAAGGCATAATGACATGGCTATATCTAGTATTCTTCCAAGATCTGGGTTATTAAATATTAAATATCAAAGCTGTAAATTATAGTAGCAGCTTTATATAACTAAATTAAATTCAAACAAAACCTAATTTCCTTAATCATTGGCTGTAATCCTCTAGGAACATATGCTATTAACTCAACTACAAATGGCACAGAAATTGTATGACTTTAGTTAAGTTATTTGATATCAAATTCTAATCCAGGGCAGACTTCCTCTGTAAATCTCCTATAGGGATTTTAATACTTCTACAATCATATTGGCTTTTTTACAGAGTAACTAATCCTTTCATAGTCTTATTTCTCACTCCTTTATCCAATTTCTTTTTACCTTTTATCTCAGAGCATATTATAGGTCAATTTTGCAAAACTAACTTCTGTGGAATTAAAAAAATTATTCCAAATTATCACCACAGTTAACATAACCTAAGATGCTGCACCAAGAACTAATTAAACTTAACTGGGAGTATTTATAGATCCAATTAACTGTCTATGGCCGTGTATGTCAGTGCAAACCCAAAATAGTGAAAAAAAAAAATCTGTATAATTTGGCTCATTGTCTCTATGGCCAAATGTTTTTCTTGGAGTTTGCTCAGTGATGAAATGCATTGTGTCTACTATGATTATGAACAAATAGCTTAAGTGAATTTATTTTGTGCACTTCTTAGACAAATGTTAAGACATTTTTTGAATAGTCCATTATGTCATAGACTAAATCATATATGATTAAGAATCTAAAATTGCTTAAAGGAAGATATTTTTGAGAGGGACAGAATAATTAGTCCCTATTACTGGGAGGTACAAAGCAGTAAAGAGATGAGAATTCTGGTAAAAGTAGATGCCTGGGAAGTTTAGGCTTCTGTTCATAAGCTGTGATGGGAGGCATGGAGAGCCTGGTCTTGACAGACACTTAGAAAAAGGAGAGAATAAGCTCAGATTTTAACCCTGGATGTCAGGCTTTCTCATTGTGAGGGGCAGTCTGGGACTGCCTTGAATCCAACAAGATGGTAATTTAAGATTGTGGGCAGGTTAGCAAGAGGAGATGCTTGCTTTCCTGGAGAGCAAAAGGTCATAACTATTCCCTTCTGCATCTAAAGGCTGAAGACTAAATGCTGTTTTCTCCAGCCCAGAGTTTTCCAGCCTTAAGGTGTTTCCAGACTCACTTTTAGTAGCCTATCTCTAGCTTCACTTGGATGCCTAATAGGAAGATCAACATGAACTCAGTTCCTGTCACATCCAGGTTTTATTATGGGTTATCTAGCATTCTCAAAAATTAACTTTTGTTTAAGAAGACGTGTTTAATGAGAAATAGTTTACAGAGGTGTGAGTAGAATTAGTGGAGCCAATAGGATGCTGAGACAGCCAGGGATTGGTAACCTTGGAAAGCTGCCCTACAGGTAGGGACAAGGGTAGAGAGATCAGAGAAAGTTTTGAGCAATGGAACAGGGTCCATCTGATTGAAGCAGTAATTCCAAGGCAGTAACTGGCAGAAAAAGACTGGACAGAAAGGGATCAGAAGAAGGACATTCTATTTTTCTTTTCTCCTATCTTCTGCTGTTACTTCAGATATATACAACTGTGAAATATACATAGCTATCTATTTGGAGATACAGATCTTTTATCCATATAAATATATAGAGAAATTCCTCATTCATATATATTTATATAAGTATGGGTTTCCCTGGTGGCTCAGATGATAAAGAATCTGCCTGCAATGCAGGAGACTCGGGTTCCATCCCTGGGTCAGGAAGATCTCCTGGAGAATGGAATGGCTACCCACTCGAGTATTCTTGCCCGGAGAAGTCCATGGATAGAGGAACCTGGCAGGCTACAGTCCATGGAGTCACAAAGAGTCAGACATGACTGAGTGGCTAACATTACACTATATGTATGTATAAGTCAACTTTGTTCTATATTTAAAGGGATCATAAGACTCAGTGTCTGTACTAGCTACTACAGATATCTGGGCTGGTTGATCTTTACATGGGGCAACTGACTTTGAACTCTTTGCTTCTCCTAGGGTCCCTCCAATGCTTAACAGCAAGACTCCCCAAAGACTGAGTCCTTAACCCTAAACTCCTTCTCCTTATGTTCTACTCTCAGAATTCAACTATTGCCTTTATGCTATTCTGGGTTCAGACCTCAAGGCAAGTTATAATTCATAAGAACAGTATTTGATTAGGAGTACAGAATTTAAAATGAAGACTCTCTTTTGCTATGAAAAGATACATAATTCAAAATTAAATAGGCTTGGACTTCCCTGGTGGCTCACTGATAAAGAATCTGCTTGCCAATGCAGGGGACACAGGTTCAATCTCTGATCTGGGAAGATCTCACATGCTGCGGAGCAGCGAAGCCCATGTGCCGCAACTCCTGAGCCTGTGGTCTAGAGCCCAGGAGCTACAGTCACTGAAGCCTGTGTGAGCCGTGCAACAAGAGAAGCCACCTCAATGAGATTCCCAGGCAACACACCTAGAGAGTATCCCCCACTTATCGCAACTAGAGAAAAACCTGTATAACAGTGAAGATCCAGCGCAGCCTAAAATACATAAATAAAAAAATTAAAGAAAAACAAAACAGTAGAGGATGAGATGGGTGGATAGCATCACCAACTCAATGGACATGAGTTTGGGTAAACTCCAGGAATTGGTGATGGACAGGGAGGCCTGGCGTGCTGCAGTCCATGGGGTCACAAAGAGTCGGACATGACTGAACTGAACTGAAGTGAGAGCGAGCAAAGACATTAAAATAATTAATAATAAAAATTAAATAGACTCACTTTTGCCCTTTCTTGATTGAAAAGGAAGCAACCCAAACAAAACAAACACAGAAAAGATAAAGGGAGCAGGTGGTCCATCAAGTGAGCAGTGAACATCTAAAGTACATGCTTAACACTAGCTTGGTTTGCTCTGCAATCATGAATAAGTCTCGACCAAATGCGGTTTAAGTCTCTTGTAACTCAAACGTTCCCAGGTCTGTCCAGCTTACGACAAAGTCACCAAAAGAGTCTTTTCTCAAGTCTGTGAGGGTGGATGGTTGGCATGCACGACTAATACTACCTCCGTCCTGTTTGAAGGTCAGTGCTCTTGAGGCAGAGGATCATCTCCAGAGGTGCCAGGGCTGCACGTGGAGCTTCGGTGTTACTTGCCTTGGACTCTTGGTTCTCTTCTTTAAGGCAGTAGGAAAACACCTTTCCTTTCTCCCCTCAGTGCTCACAGGAGACGTGCATGGTGGAGTGGCCTGGTTCCCCAGTGATAGTTGGTTCTAACTCTCACCCAAAGCATACAGGTGACTCAGGCTGGAGGAGTTATAGAGCAGCCTCACTCAGCACACAGGACCTTCCCTTCCTCCCCCATCGGGCTGCTCACCTCAGGCTGACTCACAGAGCCAGAATCCTTCATCCAGCTTGGTAAGCGATTTCTCTCAGAGGCCCTCCTACCTTTGTCTCCCATTTCACATCCACCACTCCCACCCTGCATCAGGCCAGTTCCCTGCTCCAGATGAAATTCAAGTTCTCGGAGACTTATAGGTCCCACAGACGCCTGGGGCATGGCTGGGTCTACAAGTCTGAAATGTTCACAGCTGGGAGTGATGGTGGAAAGGGAAGAATAAACAGCTTCTTTCTCTCTCAAGTTAGGAGAGCAAATTTCAGTAGTTCCATATGGAGTGGGGCCGGGGTGTGAGGAGGAGAGGCAGTGGGGCAAAGAGGCAGTTTGAGGTCATCTATCTTCCATGCTACCAAGTCTAAGGCTCAATATTCCTCTGCCCTCGGTATTCCTTGATAGATTTCTGTGGTCAGCCACACCAGGGTTTCATTCCTTGTAATCAACTGTTAGCTTATTTGATTAAGAATATTTTCTTTGTGACTAAATTTTCAACTCTTAATAGTTTCAGAAAATGGCAAAAATTGTCTTGAATGCCCTTGACTCAAAATTGGATTGGACTGATTCACAAAGAGGCTATTTTTGAAGTTTCTTGAGTTTCTTGTAAAAAGCGCCACTGTCTATTAACCTACTCCCTACTGTTTCCTTTCATCATTCATCATGCATCATACCATCACAGCTTAGGGAATTTGTTGCTGTTGTTAGAAACATACGTTTGATAGAAATTAGTGACTTAGCAGAAGCTGTGCTGAGAAGTAATTTTTCTTAAGGTTCTAAGAGAAACAAAGACAATATTGATATAATCTTTGAATCATGGGCTTGTTAAAAAATTCTGTTTGTTTTTTTTTACATCAGTGTGAATGCAATTAGTGCCATTGACCTGTGCAGTTAAACATGGTTAAAATAGTATGTTTTATATTATGGGGCTTTTATCACAATAAAAAAAATTTTAAATTCCATTTTTTCCTACATTGGGGACTTAAAAAATTACAACAGCAAGAATTGCAATTACATGCTCAAAACAAAACCTTATGAACCAAAAAGCTCTGGAGGCTTCAAAAAAATGTACATATGGCCCATTTTAAAGGCATAAAGCTTACCTATTCCATTAGGTAATTTGGAGAGTCCATATAGCTTCAGCCATTGCTGTGAAGTCCTTACAACTTTCTGAAGACAGTTACTTTTCAAACCACAACTGCTGTTCAATAAAAAGAAAAGATGCTGTAGTCATGGTATTCATGCAATATTTCTGCATTATCAACTTTTGACTCAGAGAGGTAAAAATAAATAAATGAAACCCTTTAGTTTCCCCCAAGGAAAGTCTGTATCAATCTATTAAGTGAATCTATCATTGTGCCTATTGGAGAATTTAGGAATAGTTTTTGGAGAGAAAAATTGTACTGCTTTTATTTACAGCTTCGTAGGTCATCTCCAAAATCTGTGAATGCAGTACAGTGATAAGCTGAAACAGTGTGTGCTCCTGGAGACCACACTCTACTTGGCTTTTCTTTAGAATTTACAGCATAAATGTGTTATATCAACACTGAAATTGTCTTTTCAAGAGCTCTCTTCAACTTTGTCAAAAAATAGTTTTGCCCAAAGAATGAAAACCAACTCCTTAGGGATCTTCATAAAAAGGAACATATCTGAGTCAGTTCTAATGAGGTGGATGAACCTAGAGCCCATTATACAGAGTGAAGTAAGTCAGAAAGAGAAAAACAAATATTGTACACTAACACATATAGATGGAATCTAGAAAGATGGTACTGATGGACTTCTTTGCAGAGCAGCAATGGAGACACAGACATAGAGAACAAACCTAGGGACACGCAGCAGGGGGAGGAAGGAGAGGTTAGGATGTATGGAGACAGTAACATGGAAACATACATCACCATATGTAAAATAGCCAGTGGAAATTTGCTGTAGGACTCAGGAAACTCAAACCAGGGCTCTGTAATAATCTAGACAGTTGGGATGGGAGAGAGGTGGGAGGAAGTTTTAAGAGAGAGGGGACATAGGTATACCTATGGCTGATTCATGTTGATGTTTGGCAGAAACTAACAGAATACTATAAAGCATGTATCCTTTATTTAAAAGTAAATAAATTTAACTTAAAAAAATAGGGGCCTTGCAACAAATTAGGACCCCAGACGTTACGTGATTAAGCACATGCGCACTGTGCACACAGCACATACTATGATTAAGTTTAGTTTATCATCCTGGAATGTGTTGATTGCAAACTCCTTAGACCTAAATCAAGTCTTCTATAATCCAGAGGTAGCACAATGTTAAGACATCAGTATAACCAGATCACAACATCAGCAGCCTAGCCAACAGCCAAAGACAATAAGAGAAGAAGTGTACACTCTCTCCAGGCATGGAAGAGTAACTTCCAGGTAAGCCTATATGAATAGGTGTGTTTCTGCTACAACCTCCAAACAAACTTTTTAAAATCAATTTTTGGGGTCATTTTTTGGTCAAATATTCAGAGGGAAAAATACTCTGCCCCCACCCTAGAACCTAGGTCACTGTCCAGAATGCCGCCTGCATCTTTTCCCCACTGTGTCACAAAGGCTCAGCATATGGTAAGCTTTCCATAAAACTGATTGATGACTCCTCTCTTTCCCAGTCATCCTCCTACTCTTGGCGACTTTGCCATGCTGCCTTTGAAACAACATGGGAAGATTCAGCAGTTTATAATTTATAATCCAGCCCTTAAAATACCAGGAATGGTATTTTGGGTCTATGCCCAGCCTAGTAGTTTAACAGAATGAATTAGCACATGTAGACAATTATTGGACTTAAATACCTTATTTTTTTCTTAAACTTTTTCTTTACATTGGAGTACAGCCAATGAACAATGTCATGATAGTTGGCCAGAAGAAGCTCAACCATACACACACTTGTATCCATTTTCCCCCAACTCCCCTCCCATCCAGGCTGCCAAATAACACTGAGTAGAGTTCCCTGTGCTATGCAGCAGGTCCTTGTTGGTTATACATTTTAAATATAGAAATGTGTACATGTCAATCCCAAACTCCCTAACTATCCCTCCCTCTCGCCCCTCCCCCCTGGCAACCATAAATTTGTTCTCTTAAGCCTGTGGATCTGTTTATATTTTGTTAACAAGTTCATCTGTATCATTTAGGCTAATACACCTAAAGTCCCTCTTCTGTGATAGCAATAAACGTTCTCAGGTAAGGCTGTGTCATTAGTCAGCTCAGGACAAGACATCGCATACTGGGTGGCTTAAACAACAGCCACTTGTTTTCTCATAGTTTTAAAGGCTGAAAGTCTAAGATCAAGGTGTCTGCAGGAGTGGTTTCTTGTGACACCTCTCCTTCTGGTTTGTGGATGGACACCTTCTTGCTATGTCCTCACGTGGGCTTTCCTCTGTGCATGCATACAGAGAGAGCCCTCTGCTGTCTCTTCCTCTTCTTGTAAGGACACCTGTTCTATACAATTAGGGCCCTACCCTTATAACCTTGTTTCACCCTAATTACCTCCTTAAAACCCTTATTTGCAAACATAGTTCCATTTGACTTTAGGGCTTCAATATCCGAATTTTAAGGCAACACAGTTCAGTCTATAACATTCTACCCTAATAGTAGTTAAGTTATGACATATAAATGAGAAGAGTAAATATTGCTCGAGGGTTTTTCATCCTCTTCTGAAAGAAAGCTTAGAGTGTTTTGGTTGTATCAAAGATGGTTGTATCATGTTAGGTATAATGATAGCCTGTCATTTTCTTTATCTGGAGACTAAATATGGCTTAAGGAGAAGTATATGAATGACAAGTTGACAAGGGGTGAACTTGTAATGATTAATTTTATGTGTCAACTGGACTGGGCCATGAGGTATTTAGATATCTGGTCAAACATTAATCTGGCTTTTTCTGTGAGGGTGTTTGGGAATTGGGTTAACCTTTAAATTGGCAGACTGGGTACAGCAGATTGCCCTCCACAGTGTGGATGAGCCTCATCTCATCAGTTGAAGGCCTGCACAGAACAAAACTCTGAGATGTATACAAAGAAGTGAGAAGTCTCTCGCCTGCCTTCAAAAGAGGACATCTGTTCTTTCTGGTTCTATGAGAAGCTGTCATTCTTCAGACTCCAACTGGGACATGGGCTCTGCAGATTTTGGACTTGCCAACCTCCCTAAGCACATGACTCAGTCTTTATAATAAACAATTACATGCACAAATGCATTCTTTTTTCCTGGACAACTCAGACTAATAGTCATGCATTTCAAAGGCCAGCTGTCTCCCACTAGTTGTCACTTAATCATGTGTATACACATTTACTGTAAACATTTCATGTTTAGTTCTTGTTGCTGTAAAATTTAGGAAACAGAAAAATCCTAGTCAGAATTCTCATAGTTCTATGACTTGTAATTTGAGTCAGAAATTTGAGTGATGACAAAATAATCAAATGACTACAAAGTATTTCCTAAATTCTCTAACTTACTGGTAGCATGACCTAGGATGAGTTATCTGCTCTGAAATCTAGTTCCTTATTCAGAAAGGGGGATAAAAACACATCTGCTTTCTGTTTTATAAGATCACTTTAGAATCTCATGAGATGACTTTACAAAGCTCTTCTAAAGATACAGAGTGTCATCAAATGATCTGATGTATTACTATTACTGCATGACATGCATGTAAATTTGTTACTGTGGGTTTAATTTGAATTAAAAATTCCGAAACCTTAGGAAACAGATCTTATCATGACAAACACCATAGGTTAAAGCAAAGATGGTTACTAAGTGGCTCATGGGCTGCTACCCTTCCTGCCCACTGCCCTGGCCAACATTCAAAGTCTACCAGGAATGCACTTTTCCACTGAGCTTGGGAAGAGCTTTAGCATTCTTCTAACGCTTTGTATTCCTGGCAGCTGCTACCAGAGGACCTGAGCAGGCATGCAAGTTGATACCTTGTCGTCTCTGAATCAGTTATTAATCAATTCTGTGGGCCTCACTAATCTGCCAAAGCAATGTCTAGACTTCTTCTAATTTATATAATACAAGATAGATCTGTGGACAAGTGAGGAACATATGTCCAACCTTCCTTGCTGCATTCCTAGCAACCATCAACTTTGCAGTTGTGTCCCTCAGACGTCGTAACCTTTGTGGCTGGAAATATAGACATGTCTGCCCTCCTGTGTAAATTACTTGACAGATTCTGCAGTTTGTGGGAGCGGTCTTTGTAGAACGGAGTTGTTTGAAAGGGAACAAGAAATCAGAGAGAGTGTGCCAAGAAAACAAGATGGGCTAATTTATCCACCTTCCTCAACAATCCTTCCTCGCCTTCCTCCCTTGCTATAGGCACAACTTGTCCTTCAGGGACTATTTTCTCATTTTTTCTTCAGGTTACACAGAAAAAAAAAACCCAGAGCTCTCTGATTAATGTCAGCATAAGGTTTTATGTTTCTTTTTTCACTGAGTCATACAAAAGCAACAAGACAACACACATTCAGCCCCATCGAAATCTAACCAATCATCTAGCTTTATTAAACATAGCATCGACAGAAAGAAAATACGAAGTACTTGCCCAGGAAGGATGAATGCCAAGAACAGGGTAATTTTCTGGCTTTGTCTTTCGTATCTATAAATTTTATTTTATTTTTTTGTGCAATTCACTACGTTCCTGAATAGCTGTTGATATTAAACATTGGGGGAAACTTACAAACGGACAGTGAAAGGCATTAGGAATTACCAGATGTTAGCTAGCCATACTCCGTGAGAACCTTATTCACATCTGTTTTTGACCTCCTGAGTACATAAAACACTTTCTTTTCTCTTCTATTATTCGATCTCCTCATTTTTGTGGCCAAGTCTATATTGGATGCAAAACTTTTTCAGACTAAAACTTGGCATGTGAACTCTTGATTTGGCTGCAGTTGGGTTACCACCAATTTGCAAAATAAAGTATGAATAATAATCCAAGCTGTGAGAGTGCAAAGTAAAATAAATCTTTACTTTACCATCTTAGCAGGGAATATAAATCATTCTGGCATATACGTCAACCTTAATTTCTGTGTAAAAGTTCCAGATGTAGTTATGATTCTATTTTATAAACGTAACCAACTTGTTAGAAATAATGAGTACAAAAGACCCTCTGGATCTCATGAATGGCCCTGCCTCTTGAACACACAGAACCTGGGGCCAGAGCCACGGAATTCAGAATTTGGTTGAGTTCACTTGACAGTGTTGCCTCCGTAAAGGTTTTCCTTTGTCTCTTTATTTGTGTTCCTTGTTCAATTCAACGATCTTTCCCTCTACTTACTTTCTGCCATGGATATGCCTCCTCTTCATCTACAAATAAATAAGCCTTTTGGGGTGCTGTCAGGTCCAAAAAGAGAACTGATTTTAAAATACATATTTGAAGTAATGATTTTGAATATCAATCTCCACAATATATATATATATATATATTGTACATCAAAGTAGGCTTCAGTATTAAATTCTTGCTATGGGTTTTCAACCTGGAGGAGGGCAGGGTAACCCATTCCAGTATTCTTGCCTGGAGAATCCCATGGACAGAGGAGCCTGTTGGGGTACAGTCCACAGGGTCACAAAGAGTCAGACATGACTGAGCAACTTAGCAAGCAGGCACCCGTAAGTTTTCAAATCTAAGCTCTTGGTCATATTAGACCGCCATTGCTGCTCTATCTGCCTGGTGCCTGGGCATCACCACCTCTCTGTATGCAGGTCTTGCACAGACTTACCAGACCACCCAGGATTCTCAGCCATAGCACCAAAGTTGGCTCCTCTTTATTAGGTACCATTTACTGTGGTCTGGGTGCCATCATTTTCTTTAGTGCCATAATAGCCTATTAGGGCAGAACTCTTACAACGAGGGAAGAGCAGCTTTGATGAATGCACCAGCCTGTCATTACACAGTTATGGTCACTTGGTACCTAAGCCCTTCACCACGAGCTGTTTATTTCCCAGTTATATTAGAAGCATCTATTCTGATCATTCTTCCTGTTTTCTCTAACGCTTGGTCCTCGAACAAAAGGTGTTACCACTCCATCTCCTAGTACTCCATCTCCTTTCTTTGCTGTGTTTTTATCCCTTGTGTGTGCTGAGTCACTTTAGTCATGTCTGACTCTGTGTGACCCCTTGGACTATAGCCCACTAGGCTCTTCTGTCCATGGGATCTCCAGGCAAGAACACTGGAGTGGGTTGCCACACCCTCCTCCAGGGGATCTTCCGGATCCAGGGATCAAACCCACATCTCTTTATTTTCTTGCATTGACACATGGGTTCTTCACCGCTAGTGTCACCTTACTGTTCTTCAATTCTGTGTCCCCAACAATCCCAACCCTCCACATGCACTCTCCTGAGCCCCACTGAGCTTCGCCCTCCTTGTAAGTGTTGAAGGCAATGGCACCTGGGTTTCACATCTTCTGCTTCTCTTAACTCTCTATACACTTCCTTTTATTTACTCAGAAGCCAGACACATGGATTAGTTTTCTTCTCTAACATATTTTGTTTTAAGAGACATGGATAGACCTAGAGTGAAATAAGTCAAAAAGAGAAAAACAAATATTGCATATTAATGCATACATGTGAAGTCTAGAAAAATGGTTAAGGTGATCTTATTTGCAAACAGAAATAGAGACACATGTAGAGAATAAATATATGGATACCAAGCAGGTGAAGGGGTGGGATGAATTGGGAGATTGGGATGGACATATATACGCTATTGATACTACATACAAAACAGGGAACTAATGAGAGCCTACTCTATAGCATGGGCTTCCCTTATAGCTCAGTTGGTGAAGATCCCCCTGCAGCGCAGGAGTCCACCTGCAATGCAGGAGACCTGGGTTCGATTCTTGGGTTGGGAAGATCCCCTGGAGAAGGAAATGGCAACCCACTCCAGTATTCTTGCCTGGGAAATCCCATGAACAGAGGAGCTTGGCAGGCTACAGTCCATGGGGTCGCAAGAGTCAGACTCGACTTAGCGACTAAACCACCACCATTATTATAGCACAGGGAACTCTACTCTGTACTCTGTGGTGACTTAAATGAGAAGGAAATTCAAAAAAGAATGGATATATATATACACACACACATACAGCTGACTCACCAGGGGGCTACCCTGCTGTCTCAGACAGTAAAGAATCTGCCTGCAATGCAGTGTGTGCGTATCAGTAGCTCAGTTGTGTCTGACTCTGCAACTCCATGGACTGTATAGCCTACCAGGCACCTCTGTCCCAGGGATTCTCCAAGTAGTGGAGTGGGTTGCCATTTCCTTCTCCAGGGGGTCTTCCCGACCCAGGGATCAAACCCAATTTTCCTGCATTGCAGGCAGTTTCTTTACCAGCTGAGCCACCAGGGAAGCTCCCTCAATTTTTAGATATTATAAAAATTCATGTATATGGTTGTTGGGAAGGAAACTGAGGCACATTGACCCCCCACCCCAGGCCTGTATTTGCCAGTCCTAGGTTGAGTGCACATCCTCCTGCTCTCCACCCCAGCGGAGTGAGCTGCACACAGGCCACCTTTTCCCAGGGAGAGGGTCTCAGGAGCCCATCTGGTGGCCTGGTTAGGGGGACGCTGGCCAGGGTCAAGGGCTGTGGATGGGGGAGCAGGAGGAGGGGTGTCGTTGGAGGAGCAGCTACTGTGTGTGTGCGTGGGGGGCAGTCAGCACTGACTAGGGGATCCCAGCTGGGGTTCCATAATGATATCAGTGGGGGACAGGCAGAACCCTCTGCTGTCCAGATGGGGAAACTGAAGCAGAGACTCCTCCAATCTCTGAGAGGGAAGGAGCCCGCCATCAACTATAGAGGTTCACACATCTTCCCCAGGAAGGCACCACAGCCCAGGAGCTGAGTGCCTTGTCAGCAGTCACTCAATAAGACACAAGGAGGGACAGCAGCTGGGTCACCTGGTCGAAAAGACCCCCTCCACTCAAGACCGGAGTTTGATGCATGGGCTGGGAAGATCCTTTGGAGAAGGGAATGGCTACCCCCTCTAGTATTCTTACCTGGAGAATTCCACCGTCAGAGGAGCCTGGCGGGCTACCTCCATGGAACTGCAAAGAGTCGGACATACCTGAGCGAATAAGTTTATCGCTAATTCATTTTGCTGTATAGTAGAAATTAACACAACATTGTAAAGTAACTATACGCCAATAAAAATTAATTCAAAAAAATAAGAGAGCCTTTTACTTTCCCTTATCCTCACAGGAACATCAGCTTTCATGCTGTCTTTGTTTTTTCCCAGTCAGCTGACCTCCCCACTTTCCCTTTCTGCCCCACCATGACATTTACAACTGAGGTCTGAACAGCAAATATTCGCCATTCTTGGTTCCCTTAGGGTTCCACACTCTGCTCACCCTGTCTGGGAAAACTGAGCCCAAGATGAATGCTACATCCCACTTGCTCTGTGCCTGCTCTATAGCTGGACCACTGAAGACTGCAGAGGCAACTTCATGGTTCTCTACATTGGTGCTAATACTCTCTCAGAACTGTTCATGCACCCTTTGCTTGCCTCTGCTTAGAGTCTACTCTCACTGCCCTCAGATACGGCCCAAGGCTTTACCGTGTTCATCTAGATCTCCAGCCAGCGCCCACCCCCCACCGTCAGCACTTGGGCTCACACCCTACTTCGTTGTGAAGGCTGAAGTCCTCGGACCTGATCTCTGTCAACTTCCTGTCTCCTTTCAGCCTCTGCCTTATCTAAATCCACATGCTTCCTTCCTTCTTTGCAACCTCAGAGGACACAAAATCCCTTCTCCTGCCCTTTCTCTTTTCTCTCCATTTGGCCAACTCCTTGCTCCTTTTTTAAAGCATTTCAGGTGGTCATTCATTCTAGGAGGGCTCCATCAGGCTGGGCCCCTAGTTGGGTCAGGTGACTTGGCATAGCCATCTAACCCTTTTGCTTCTGACATGTTAGTATAAATTGCTTAGGTGTTTGCTGCCTGGACCAGGCTGGGAAGGCCTCAAGGCCAGAGACCTGATACTGCTGACTTTTAAATCCTCAGTCTAGTGCAGACCTTTCACATAAGAGTGACACAGTTTCATTTATTGCTTTGTTATCAGTTTACTTCCTAAACTGAGCCGGATGTGTTTCCGTAAGTCTAGACAAAACAAAACAAAAAATAACACTCAGGAAAAAAAAAAAACAGACTAATAAATCCACTAGAGAGAGCATCCTATGCTTTCACATCTCATTTCTATCAAAAAGAAAGATTTTCTAGATAATGGAATATATGACATGTGTGTGCACATACGTCTTTATACACATATTCATAATTTTTTGTGCAATAAAAGTATCTTTTGTTTTCCATTATCAATACCATTATAAACTTTTGTAAGTCACCTGCCCATTCTTGGCCTCGCTTGCAAAATGAGGAGACAGGACTTGGCAAACTCAGTGGACTCTTCAGTGACGAGATGATTTTTTTGATGACAATGATAACAAACCAGAGACTCTATGCATGAGCAATAGCAGAAAAATAATTAACTCTGCTATCCTAAAAGCATTTTCAAATTATCACATATCACAAATTATTACCTGAAATTTCTAAAGTGAGTTTTTGAATTTATAAGCTGCTTTCAAATAAAATGAAATAGATAAAATCTTATATTAGTATATCAATTTCCTTTTTAAAAAATGTTTTTTTTCCCCCTTTCTTTTTTTTTTCTTTTTTTTTTTATTATTGTTTTTGCCATACATTATTATGATATCACCATGGGTTTACATATGCTTCCCCTCCGGGTCCCCCCTCCCTCCTCCCTCCCCCCCGGGAAATCTTGCTGCACCAGTCCCGAGCATCAATCCTGGGCTGGCGATTGATTAGACACATGACATTAACATGCTTCAATGCCCTTCTCCCATATCATCCCACCCTTACCCTCATCCACAAAGTCCACAAGTCTATTCTATACATCTGCGTTCCTTTTGTTGTCCCCCATGTTGGGTTCTCATTACTGTCTTTCTAAATTCCATATATATGTGTTAATATACTGTATTGTTGTTTTTGCTTCTGGCTTACTTCACTCTGGATAATGGGCTCCAGTTTCGTCCATCTGAGTAGAATTGCTTCAAATGAATTTTTTTTTAATGCTGAGTAATATTCCATTGTGTATATATACCACAGCTTTCTTATCCATTCGTCAGTTGATGGGCATCTAGGTTGCTTCCATGTCCTGGCTATTGTAAACAATGCAGCGATGAACATTGGGGTGCACGTGGCTCTTTCAATTCTGGTTTCCTCGGTGTATATGCCCAGCAGTGGGATTGCCGGGTCATATGGCAGGTCTATTTGCAGCTTTTTAAGGAACCTCCACACTGTTTTCCATAGTGGCTGTACTAGTTTGCATTCCCACCAACAGTGTAAGAGGGTTCCCTTTTCTCCACATCCTCTCCAGCATTTATTGCTTGTAGACTTTTGGATGGCAGCCATTCTGACTGGTGTAAAGTGGTACCTCATTGTAGTTTTGATTTGCATTTCTCTGATAATGAGTGATGTTGAGCATCTTTTCATGTGTTTGTTAGCCATTTTTATATCTTCCTTGGAGAAATGTCTGTTAAGTTCTTTGGCCCACTTTTTAATTGGGTTGTTTATTTTTCTAGAATGGAGCTGCAGGAGTTGTTTGTAAATTTTTGAGATTAATTGTTTGTCTGTTGCTTCATTGGCTATTATTTTCTCCCATTCTGAAGGCTGTCTTTTCACCTTGCTTATAGTTTCCTTTGTTGTGCAAAAGCTTTTAATTTTAATTAGGTCCCATTTGTTTATTCGTGTTTTTATTTCCAATATTCTGGGAGGTGGGTCATGGAGTATCCCGCTTTGGATTATAGCAGAGAGTGTTTTGCCTATGTTATCCTCTAGGAGTTTTATAGTTTCTGGTCTTATGCTTAGATCTTTGATCCATTTTGAGTTTATCTTTGTGTATGGTGTTAGAAAGTGATCTAGTTTCATTCTTTTACAAGTGGCTGTCCAGTTTTCCCAGCACCACTTGTTAAAGAGGTTGTCTTTTCTCCATTGTATATTCTTGCCTCCTTTGTCAAAGATAAGGTGTCCATAGATGCGTGGATTTATCTCTGGGCTTTCTATTCTGTTCCATTGATCTATGTTTCTGTCTTTGTGCCAGTACCATACTGTCTTAATGACTGTGGATTTGTAGTATAGCCTAAAGTCAGGTAGGTTGATTCCGCCAGTTCCATTCTTCTTTCTCAAGATTGCTTTGGCTATATGAGGTTTTTTGTATTTCCATACAAATTGAGAAATTATTTGTTCTAATTCTTTGAAGAAGACCTCTGGTAGCTTGATAGGAATTGCATTGAATCTATAGATTGCTTTAGGTAGTATACTCATTTTCACTATATTGATTCTTCCAATCCATGAACACGGTACATTTCTCCATCTGTTTGTGTCCTCCTTGATTTCTTTCATCAGTGTTCTATAGTTTTCTATATACAAGTCTTTTGATTCTTTAGGTAGAAATACTCCTAAGTATTTTATTCTTTTTGTTTCGATGGTGAATGGAATTGTTTCCTTAATTTCTCTTTCTGATTTCTCACTGTTAGTGTATAGGAATGCCAGGGATTTCTGTGTGTTGATTTTATATCCTGAAACTTTGCTATATTCACTGATTAGCTCTAGTAATTTTCTGGTAGAGTCTTTAGGGTTTTCAATATAGAGGATCATGTCATCTGCAAACAGAGAGAGTTTTACTTCTTCTTTTCCAATCTGTATTCCTTTGATTTCTTTATCTGCTCTGATTGCTGTGGCCAAGACTTCCAAAACTATGTTGAATAGTAGTGGTGAGAGTGGGCACCCTTGTCTTGTCCCTGATTTCAGGGGGAATGCTTCCAGTTTTTCACCATTGAGGATAATGTTTGCTGTGGGTTTGTCATATATAGCTTTTATTATGTTGAGGTATGTTCCTTCTATTCCTACTTTTTGGAGGGTTTTTATCATAAATGGATGTTAAATTTTGTCAAAGGCTTTCTCTGCATCTATTGAGATAATCATGTGATTTTTATTTTTCAATTTGTTAATGTGGTGTATTACATTGATCGATTTACGAATATTGAAGAATCCTTGCATCCCTGGGATAAAGCCTACTTGATCATGATGTATAATCTTTTTGATGTGTTGTTGGATTCTATTTGCTAGAATTTTGTTGACGATTTTTGCGTCTAAGTTCATCAGTGATATTGGCCTGTAGTTTTCTTTTTTTGTGGCATCTTTGCCAGGTTTTGGAATTAGGGTGATGGAGGCCTCATAGAATGAGTTTGGAAGTTTACCTTCGTCTGCAATTTTCTGGAAGAGTTTGAGTAGAATAGGTGTTAGCTCTTCTCTAAATTTTTGGTAGAATTCAGCTGTGAAGCCATCTGGTCCTGGGCTTTTGTTTTTTGGAAGATTTCTGATTACGGTTTCAATTTCCGTGCTTGTGATGGGTCTATTAATATTATCTATCTCTTCCTGGTTTAGTCTTGGAAAGTTGTACTTTTCTAGGAATTTGTCCATTTCATCCAAATTGTCCAGTTTATTTGCATATAGTTGCTGATAATAGTCTCTTATGATCCTTTGTATTTTTGTGTTTTCTGTTGTGATCTCTCCGTTTTCATTTCTAATTCTGTTGATTTGGTTCTTCTCCCTTTGTTTCTTGATGAGTCTGGCTAACGGTTTGTCAATTTTATTTATCTTCTCAAAGAACCAGCTTTTGGCTTGGTTGATTTTTGCTATGGTCACTTTTGATTCCTTTGCATTAATTTCTGCCCTGATCTTTAAGATTTCTTTCCTTCTACTAGACCTGGGCTTCTGCATCTCTTCCCTTTCTAGTTGCTTTAGGTGTATAGTAAGGTCATTTATTTGATTTTTCTCTTGTTTCCTGAGGTGAGCTTGTATTGCTATGAACTTTCCCCTTAGCATTGCTTTCACAGTGTCCCATAGGTTTTGAGCTGTTGTGTTTTTATTTTCATTCGTTTCCATGCATAACTGAATTTCATTTTTAATTTCTTCTGCGATTTGTTGGTTATTCAGCAGTGTGTTGTTGAGCCTCCATATGTTGGAAGTTTTGAGAGGTTTTCTCCTGTAGTTGATATCTAATCTCACTGCATTGTGGTCAGAAAAGATGCTTGGGATGATTTCAATATTTTTGAATTTATCAAGGTTAGATTTATGGCCCAGGATGTGATCTATCCTGGAGAAGGTCCCGTGTGCACTTGAGAAAAAGGTGAAATTCCTTGTTTTGGGGTGGAATGACCTATAGATATCAATTAGGTCTAGTTGGTCTATTGTTTCATTTAAAGTTTGAATTTCCTTGTTACTTTTCTGTCTAGTTGATCTATCCATTGGTGTGAGTGGTGTATTAAAGTCTCCTGCTATTATTGTGTTGTTGTTGATTTCCCCTTTCATATTTGTTAGCATTTGCCTTACATATTGTGGAGCTCCTATGTTAGGTGCATAAATATTTATAATTGTTATTTCTTCTTCCTCGATTGATCCTTTGATCATTATGTAATGTCCATCTTTATCTCTTTTCACTGCCTTTATTTTAAAGTCTACTTTATCAGATATGAGTATTGCCACTCCTGCTTTCTTTTGGTCTTTATTTGCATGGAATATCTTTTTCCAGCCTTTAACTTTCAGTCTATATGTGTCCCTAGGTTTGAGGTGGGTCTCTTGTAGACAACATATATAGGGGTCTTGTTTCTGTATCCAATCGGCCAATCTTTGCCTTTTGGTTGGGGCATTCAGCCCGTTTACATTTAAGGTAATTATTGATAAGTATGATCCCGCTGCCATTTATTTTATTGTTTTGGGTTCCAGATTATCTATCCCATCGGTGTTTCCTATCTAGGAAAGATCCTTTAGCATTCGTTGGAGGGCTGGTTTGGTGTTGCTGAATTCTCTCAGTTTCTGCTTGTCTGAGAAAATTTTGAATTCTCCTTCAAATTTGAATGAGATCCTTGCTGGGTAGAGTAGTCGGGGTTGTAGATTGTTTTCTTCCATGACTTTAAGTATGTTTTGCCATTCCCTTCTGGCCTGAAGCGTTTCTGTTGAGAGATCAGCTGTTATCCTTATGGGATTCCCCTTGTGAGTTATCTTTTGCTTCTCCCTTGCTGCTTTTAATATTTGGTCTTTGTATTTGATATTTGCCAATTTGATTAATATGTGTCTTGGGGTGTCCCGCTTGGGGTTCATTCTATTTGGGATTCTCTGTGTTTCTTGGACCTGAGTGGCTATTTGCTTCCCCAATTTAGGGAAGTTTTCTACAATTATCTCTTCAAGAATTTTCTGATGGTCTTTCTTTTTGTCTTCTTCTTCTGGGACTCCTATGATTCGAATATTGGTGCGTTTAATATTGTCCCAGAGGTCTCTAAG